>CM047431.1:50022365-50514654 GCA_026168455.1 Theocolax elegans
CAAAGGTAACTAATATCGAAGTCTAAATGAAATTCCAAGCCTAAATCAAGTCTTACGTACGAAGGCAGTATGTAAGCCTAATGTATGTAAATTAATCGAACAAGGAAACGAAGAGACAAGTCAAGAAATATTAAATTTAAAGAAATTAATTTTTTCAAATAATAGTTTTTTTTTAGAAATAAATCAATATTTGTTTGAAATAAATTAATATAAATCAATTAATCCATATCATGCACATGAAAAATTATTTATTAAATTTAAATAAGTAATATTCGATTTAAATAAACATTTTATAAATTTAAATAAATATATTTCTAAAAAATATATTTCTTTAAATTTACGATATTTTTTTTTCAGTGCATCCGTATCTTTACACTTTTCAAGCATCACGCGTACTTCAAATTATATTAACAAACGCATTTTTATACACAGAAATACTCGCGTTCTCCATTTTATTATTATTAAAAATTAATGAAATTTTTACTCTAATTTTTTTGTTGTACTAGCCTTTGTTTTCTTTAAGTTTAACGTATACGACGAGTCTATTAAAAAGTTGTTCTGCCGTATGAATGAAGAAAGTGCTCGATCATTCATAAAATACGAGGTATAATCGATAAATGAGAACGCACTTCTATATGTGTTTATAATCACGAGAAACGAATGAATAGTAAATATTAAATATTAATAGTGCAACTATTGTGTACGTGTAAATAACACGTTTGCATTGAAAGTTTTGTAAAATGTAAATAAATATTTTTTAATAGAAATTATACTAAACAAAATCAATTATATTATTCACTGCGTACATAAATTTTACTTTTTTCTTAGGTTCTTATCGCAAAAACTGTTGAAATGGATGCTATATAGAATATCGAAGAAAAAAGATTTAAGATGTATTAATTATCTATAGTTTATTAATTTTTCAACTGACTAGTCCACAGTGAACTAACTATCTAGCGAATCTGGTTTACTTTAGCATTTTTTAAATTATTATATTAATGCATGATCTAGGAAAATAAATAGACACAGAGAGCATCGCCGTTTACGCTTTATCACTCTTTGCGAAGGTTAAGATTTTTAACGCAATTATTGTAATTGCGAGTTTAGCCTACATAACTTACTGTGTAATTGCAACTGAAAATAATAATTCAATCCTAATTCTATCAATATTAAAATACAATGTGAAGCCGCTAGTTAAATTGCATTTAAAGGTATGTTCAAATTCTTTCCGGACATTTTTGATCAAACGGCTAAATTTGGTTAAAACAATTTCATAAATCCTTTGAATTCTACTATACATTGAAAAAAAACTTGAATGTATTCAATAAAATATTCCTTTTTATTTAAGCTCTTTTAAGCAGGAATTATTTTACTTAATAAACTATATTGCTTTGAATAATCGTATATAAGTATTTGTTTAAAAGTAAGAAATCGTTATTAAAATTTAATTGAATAGTGGATACTGTGCTCCAGCACCTTAAAATATTTCTCAACTGTAAAGAAATATTTTGTTCAATTTACTTAACTATTCTTTCAGTGTCGGGGACGATGTAAATTTTATTTTTTGAGGGATAATCTAGGAAGGTAGTAAATTACAAAACCATTTTTGAAAAATTATTTTTAACGTAAGACGTTCCGTGTGTTAAGTTTTGCAGAATTCTTCTGGTTCAAGCTTAAGGGGGTACCAAAGTCAAGTTTTATCCTCCCTACTTTATCGGCGTCAAAAGTCACAGAAAATGAGTTATAATTAAAAAAGGACGACAATTTACGCAAATCGAGAGGAACAGTGCCCTTCCTTTCTTAATAATCTGCCTCAGTTCAAAATTTGAAACAAAAATATCGATTGCTCTTCGAGTAATCGCTTACCAAAATTTATGATAATTTCGTGCAATTAGAGGTTATACGCTAATTTCGGTAAAATAGATCGGTTTCTCTAAAACTATTCAATATTTTTGCTTCAAATTTTAAAGACAGATAGATTATTAATAAGGGAAAGGAACTGTTCTCCAAGATTTACGTAAATTAACTTTCTTTTTTAATTACAATTCATTTTATGTCATTATTGAGGTCGGTAAGGTAGGGAGGATGAAACTTGGCTTTGGCACCCCGTTAACAAGAAACACCCGTATTTTACATTACTCCTAGACTAGAGTTGAGTCAAGTGAACAAATCATCATGATTATGTAAATTTTAATTATTTTATTTTAAATACTTAAAAAAATATCTTTATCTTAGGTATTGCATTTTTAACCTATTCTCAAAATAAAATCATGTTATCACATATATGTGTGTGTATGTGTGTGTGTTTACATTAGTTGCGTGCAGGGGTAATTCATTCAACCATATTAAAAATTAAATAAGAGTTTTATTGATTCAGAAAGAAAATTTTAAAGTAACGCTCGATATAAGCGTATTTACGTGAGTTTCAAAGAGACAAGTTTATCTTGTGTAATTAATTTATAAATAAATTATAAATTGTCTATTTTATTTGATTATCTAACTATTATACGTTTAGAAAAAGGATTTTGGTATGGATACTATAATCATTGGCATTAAATTTTTAGAAATAATATTACCATCTTACGTTTACATAATTATTATTTATTAAAATCATTTTTTCTGTGCTGTCAATAAAACAGCGGCGGTCGACCACGAGGTTTTTAAAATCTTGAAAAAGAAAATAAATATTACGTGTAGTGTTAAAATCGTATGCGAATTATAATTATAATGTTAACAAATGAATCGTAAATTATTACCGAACCAAAACATTCTAATGATAATGGCACGAAGGATCCACCAGTCAATGTATCAACTTTACTGGATCTGATTATGATCATTTGCAACATTTTCTGAGCTTTTCTTGGCAATTCGTACCAGCAAGTAGAGCATCTAATTGTTAAACGTATGTATATATTGGTAATAATAGAAAATTAATTTTTATTTTGTTTTTCGTTCAGGGTAAATTAAAAAAATCAAAATTACTGTTTTAATAAAAAAGAAGTTATAATAACTTTAAAAAAAATAGAAAGTAAAGCACTTTTCTATACATTAATTACTGTACAAAATACGACTAATAGCTTGGCAGGTTATAATGTACTTTAAAATATTAATCTAATTAATAAATTAATAATTCAGACTTAAAGTTTGTTATATTACGATAATAGCTAGGGATTGTTTTTTCGTAGCTACATTGACACATTTTATCTATTACGTTAAATTTTTTTGTAATTAAAAATCCAAACATTTCATTCGCGGAAAATTGAATTTTTTTATTGATTTATGCTAAATTATATAATTCAAAAAATTATCGTACAACAATCTTTGAAAATAAAACTTACGCGGTGGATCGAATGTTAATAGAAACTTGCATCAGCTGTTCGCCAACATTATGCATAATAAATATAAATGTAATGTACATAATGGCTATTAAATATAGGGAGACGTTTTCAGATGTGTTACTGAAAGTCTCACCTGGCACTGATATCTGAAAACGAATAATGCAATTAACAATAATTAATAAATAACATATAAAAAATAAATTTTGGGTTTATTCATCGGTTCGATTGATTGTCGATGTTAAATATTACTAGAGTTATAGCTATCGCTATGATGATCAACGCCATTATTTCGAATATGAGAAACGGCGGACTGAACGTTTGTTCGATAAGCTTGAGTCCCCTGAAACAATGAAAATTTCGTTTTGTTTTTATTGCAATGCAATCGATTCTACACGCGTAATTTTTTTGTTTCTATATTTAAATTATGTAACTCTATTGCCTCGCGATGCTTGACGACGACGTTAATTAAATTTTGGATTATCAACTTTTCGATGAATCCAGGATCGATCGATTCGACCTCATCTAGTTGATTGACGATCTTTAGTTTCCGACTAAAAAAATACATAGTAAAGTGTACACGTCTGAAGGTATATTTATTTATATTTGATGATAATAAGTTTTGCCAATACCAGACGATCATGTAAACTCCACAAAGGTGGTTGACACTGACTATGTAATTGGACATGAAGCCAATGTAAAATATACCAGCGTAACCTAGTCCAATAGTATTGTGAACAGACAACTGATAACAATGCATCTCCTCGTCGATAATCATCCGGCTAAAATAATAAGGAATTATTGTCGAATATTCAGTTCTGTTCAAGTGGTTCATCGCAATTGGTAGGAATATGGATTTTCCACTGTACAGGTTACAAAACAATCCGTACACTAAAAAAACAATAATCAATAAAATTTAGTTATACAACGCCTAGAAATGTAATTAAAAACAGGTGTATATCTTTTGGTTTTGATAGTATCTCGAAAATCTCTTACAAAAACATGCGTGAGATAAGATTAGTCCTTGCCAAGTATAGGTGTAGAGTATCTTCTTTTCTGTTTCGTTGATTAACATTTCCCAGTCCGAGGCTATTTTTTGGTACAACTCTTTTATCTGAAAAACGGTAAAAGTGCAGTGTGAAATTAAATAGTGCGGTTACTTTACAGTGCGTTAGCACAAAAGGAGAAAATCGAAGGATGTATGTGATTGTAGTTGTACCAGTTTGTCCTGAAAATACATCACTGCGGCCATGAGAGAAGCCGAAAAAATGTAAACAATGGTCAAAATTGTAATGATGATCGTTACAGTGTTTGAACTCCATTCGTCTGTTAGACCTCCTACCTGTTTCAATTAACGTAAGGAAAAATTATTTTTTCACCAACATTACACCTTACGATTGTTGCAAACTGGATGTAAATGTCAAATAGTTACCAACCGAGTCAAAAACATTATTTCAATTAAACCATTCGCAAATAATTATACAAGCAATAGTACTACCTACCACTGTTCTCGTATAAATTATATTACTTCACACTAAAAAAGTATGCCTCGGTTGGTAATTGACTCGGACGATAACGTAACGAGTTTGACATCCTGTCACTGTAGGATTAACACACAAATATTAAATGAAATAAAAGACACACATTTAAAGATGCAACTGAATTTACCAATGCCGCTACGCAAGAAAGATTCACTGTGAGGAACATGAGAAATAGTAGGAGTTTAGTCCGCTTCGACTGATACGCGCCTAGACCGACGATCTTAAAACACATTTTGTACAAAATACTGTAAAACGTATCGTGCAAATTAATTGGCATTTTAACAAATCACTACTTCACTCTCCTCGTGATCGTCCGCGATAATATCTATTTTAAAATTCGAAAGAAACGTTATATCACGTTTTCTCGCTCATCTTCCCTTTTTTTCTACACACTCGTAAAACACGACTGTACTGTAAAGGTGTCGCGTTTCAACTGAAGAAAAAGAAAAAGTTGACTACTAATCAATTACGAAATATAATTAATATGGTATGAGAAAGTAATATGCATTTAGCGCGATATTGACACGCGAAGTGAATGTCGAGGTTTAATTTTTAACGAATTATTTGTTTGTTACGCTTCCTTGACACTAACGTTACTGTAATTATAGATATATAATATAAGTGAGTAGGTGACTATCGTGCGTATAGGTAAAGCGGATATGTACAGCCAAATTAAAAATTCAATTTGCGTATCGTAGGGTGTAATAAGTTTCTATTGCGTTTAGAGCGCGAATTTTGCGGTTTACCACAAATTGAACAATGAAATTGATTTGTAAGAGGCTAATAATTAATACATAGATAATCAATAAATCAAATTGATATAATTATACCATCAATTGTACGATACGAAATGTAAAATGTTATACTTACTCACATGATGGTTTATTAATTAATGAATACATTAGGTAATTAATTACTTTAGTGAAATTCCTTTACATTATAGGACGCAATTCAACCATTGGTTCGTTCGACTGGCCTAGGGGAATGTATGTGTATTAGTGGCTGTTTTATAATTACGAATTAATAACCGAGTGTTTATTAAATAAAAAAACTGATATTTAATACATAGCACTTAGTACATTATTATTTACGTAAACAAAATTTATAAATAGTTTAGTAAAATTAATTAATTATTTAGCATACAAATAAGTATATCAGGTATGATGAAGCTCTTTTAATTAATTGAAAAAAAATTCAGTGAATTCAATAAAATCTTAGTAGGAGAGACCACGGCCTTCGGAACACAGATCTTAACCAAACTGTAGGGTATGTTATATCATATAAAAATATGAGGAAACCTAGATTTTTAGATCCTAACGCGTTAATATACCTAAGTTATGGCTAGCTAAAGCCAATTTTGTAAAAAAAATTACTGCCACTTTGATTGTTTATAACTCGGAAACAAATAAAGTTAGATACTTAATCTACCTATATTTTAGAAAGAAGTTGAGATCTATTAGATATGTTTTTAAAACAAGAAGTTCAAATCGGATACTTGGAGCATAGTTATAGAGAAAAACCAATATTTTGTTGAAATTTTAACTAAAATTTAGTAATAAAAAAGTATTGACGTTTTTTGGCCAAAATTTAATCAACCTCTTATTTTTTCTATAGCTTAGCTCCAAATTAACCAATTTGAGCTTCATTTTTTTAATTTACATCTATTTAATATCAAGTATCTAACTTCATTCGTTTCTAAGCGATCAAAGTAGAAATAATTTATTGTACTAAATGGGCTTTAGTTAGCCATAACTTGGGTAAATTAACGCGTTAGGGTCTAAAAATACTTTTATATTTTTTATATTATAATTTTATTTTGCATATCCTAGAGTTTGATTAAGATCTGTGATCCAAATTTGGCCAAGATTGGCCGTGGCCAATCCTAGTCAGTATAAAATAACATTAAATTAAACTAATTTTATTATTAGTAACGAATATATAATTTTAATTGCTAAAAAGAAGATATCTGAATTAGTAATTAGTGTAGTTTGGAAAGTAATTAGTGATTTTTTGAGAGATTATCCAGGTACGTAATAAATTACACAATTATTACTATAATTATAAGTCAACAATATGGTTGAGCAATTTATTACCAAACTTGATTATCCCACAAAAAATCGCTATAATTACTTAAAAATACACAAATTAAAGGATGAGTACTCACTACTAAAACCATTATCATATCAAATAATAGTTAAGATATTAATAAATAATATATATAATATGAGAATAAATATATTAAATTATGATATAAATCAAACTAATTACTATAGAGGTAATTATGAAATGAAGATAATACTTGAATAAAAATACTAGAAGAAATTATAAAGTACAGGAATAGTATAGGACTTGGCAGGGCGAACAAATAAAAAGATGTTTGGATGAAATGTAGATTTTATTATTGTTTAGTAGTAAGAAACATCATTTATAGAAATAAAGCGTAGTATATAAATAGAAAGATTACCAATAAACATAAGAAAAGGCAAGGATCTAATAAAAATGTTAGGAAAGTAGAATATATATGGAAATACGTGATTTATAAATATATACATATTATAAATAATGTAAAATCCTATCAGGAAGAATAGGACTATAAGTTATCGGAATCGGATGGGCTAGCAAATAAAACAATTTTTGGTTCAAACGTAGATTATGTTACTTATTGTAAGAAATAATCATAATATAAAGAAAATAAATAATATAAGTATAGTATGTATGTATAAAAGAACTAAGAAAATAAAAAGAACTTCTTAATAAAAAAAAGAAGGGACCGCAGGGTCATACACTGTAAACAAGCACGCGTCATTTGACCAAGTCATTTTACTAATTGCAGATACGTATATTCGTATGTGTTTAACTCTACGCGAATAGTCGTGAGAGCCGCTCGAGTGTGTACATCTTTTAGTTCGCGAAGTTTTTGAGGTTGCATCTTCAGAGATATTTTATTTTGAAGAAGAACGTATACTTGATTTTAATTTTTATTGAATGATATTATTATTACGATACAAAGTGTATATCTGCAGTTACTTAATTATTTCGCATTGATGTGATTGAACCAAGAATCTTCTTAGATATTAATTTACTATATGATATTTATACAAGTAGAATTCTTAGGGGAAAAGCGCTTCAAAATTATTTTTAAAAATTAACAGAAAAATATAAAAATAAAAAGATTCCAGAAGGTATTAATAAAAAAAGAAATAAAGAAAAAATCGTTACAAGATTATAAAGTAAAAATTATAAAGTAGAATACATGCGAAAGTATGGTAATGGATAAGAGATAAAAAGATGATTAGAATGATTAATAAAATAATTATCATATCATAAAATTAAAAACTATAAAAATAAATAAATTATATAAAAAACAATTTCTATAGAGGTAATTACGAAATGAATGAACGATAATACTTACTAACATTGCTCGAAGAAATTATAAAGTACGAAACAAATAAAAGTATATAGGAATTGGCAGGGTGAACAAATAAAGAGGTTTAGTTAAAATAATTATATAAGTATATATTGTAGATAAAAATAATAGTATGTAATAAAAATGTTGTAATAAAGATGAAAAATTATAGAGTAGAATATATGTGTGAAGATATGCGAATGGGTAAGGGAAATAAATGTCAGGAAGAAGAAACTATAAAAAGAAATAAAGTTATAGGGTTGAGCTAGCAAAGATGTTTGGTTCGTAGATATTATTACATAATAAAAAAATATATATGTATGTATAAAAAATTAGAATTATAAAAAAATATAGAACATCAAATAAAAAGAAAAAAAGATTGTATTGATTATAGTAAGAAATAAATAAAAGAAGTATCTAATAATATTCTAAAGTACTAGAAAATAAGAAAAAATATAAAGTAAAATATAGGTGAAGATATGGGAATAGGTAAGGAAACAAATAAAAAGATGAATTTTTTATTATTAATAGTTTTATTGCGAATAGTAAAAGATACAAATATTATACAATTAATATTAAAACTACTTAAAAACAATTAAGAATAGACTATATATGAATATAGTAACTAAAACTACTTAAAAATAGATATACAATTTAAGAATAGACTATATATAAATAAAATATGTTACAACTACTTAAGACTAACAAAGCAATAAATAAAATATAAATAAAGAGTTAACAAATTGATAGCCGGCTATCAACAGTCTCACAATCTCAGATTGTGGTGGTCCATCCTATGCTACACGACTACATAATCTCAGATTATCTCTGACCAATCCGATTAAAACTAATTTTTTGGATCACTAAAGTCTGATGGTCATCGGCTTGCGAGTTCTGATGGGAGGCAGTGCAGTCGATTGGCTGCGTTTTGATTTGGACTGCATCGTGTTCTGAACAGTGCTGAAGAGGAATTTCGAGCGAGGTGTCGATATCGAAATCGAAATGTTGAAAGACAAACGTGGTTTTTGGGTACGTTGAGTAGGCTGGGGTTTAGGTGGCTGTCGTTTGGGGATGCGAGGTTTGGTGGGTGGCAGAACTTGGGAGAGCTGGCGGTTGCGACGGCGGATGTCGCGACGAATCTGCTGGCGGAAAGTGGAGGTCGATTTAACTATGGAAAGGCATCGGCGAGAGCAAAGGGCAACGTTCAGCAAGGATTTGGTGTCCAGTTTGGAAAAGATCATTTGGGAGAGTTCGATGGGGAGGTCTTTGGTAAAGTCGATGCCTGGGTTGTAGACGCCGATGAAGGTGAGGAATTTTTTTAAGGTGTCCATGGTGGCTGAGTTTTTTTGTTCAGTGCCTCCTCGACCTTCACTCTGAGAGAGCAGCTGAGCGATTGACGCCGTCCGGTGGTGGGAGGCCTTATATACCATCGAGCGACAGGTGGGGGCGCCACGGTCGACCGCACCGGCCAATCAGAGCGCAGGGATTTGGCCGACCAATCAGATTCAAGGATGCGATTGTGTTTCTTAGATACGCAGCATTATGAACCTATTGAAACGACATTGTATGGTAAGATATACAGTTTTTTTAATTTAGTGGACTTTTTGAGAAATATAATTTTCATTGAGAATTAAAGCTCATCTTAATTTTCGTTTACCGTGATAGGTATTTCAATCAATACAAAATTAAAAAGAAGTGTTTTCTAGTAAACTATATGAACCTATAAATAGAATGAAAATATGATGATAAATATTACTATGTTATTCAGTAATTAAAAGCCTGATAAATATTAGATAAATTATAAAAATTAATACGTTGTGTAAGAAAATACATTATATACATTCATTAATATTTACTACATATTTTCCTAATTTTCCCGTAGCTTGTACCTGTAAATTTTTTCATGTGCATCTAATCATTTTTATGATTTATTAACTTTGCCTTTTGAATACTCAAAGATATAGTCATTTTTATTAAAGCCTTTTTCTTCGTGAATGTAAAATTATTGGATTTTAAACTATGTTAAGTGGCTTCGGTATGTGTTCTCAGAATTGATTCGTACTTATCGTATAATCATATAATTATTGTCAAATATGAACTCAGCGTATCTGATGGCAGCGTCCCCAAATTTTCGGGTGGCGGATGATTTGTGAAGCTATCAGTACGGAATCCGCTAATGTCGATTCATTTATGTTCATAACTGTGCTAATATGCATGCGCTGTCTTTGTTAAAAAAACATTCGTAGAAAACATACTATTGAATATTTTGAACACTCCTAAGAGAATATCGAACGGACATATTTGTAATCCTAACAAAAATATTATATTTCAACAGCAAAATATTTTTTATTTAAAACAATAATATATTATATAAAACTCAATGTTTTTTTCCAATACTATATTCCTCAGTGTTGCTTTTAAATCGGTAAATACACCGGGATCTACGGGTATGTAAACCCACCGCTACATCTATCCTAAGTGAAAATAATTTATAAATTTTCTATAAAAATTTTATAAAATACATTTTATGCAGTTTTTATAAAAAATTGGCTATATAAAAATTGTATAAAAATACTTGGATAAAATTTTTTTGTAAATAATATATAAAAGGACTGTTTCAAATATAAATTAAACGTTTTAAATCAGCTGCACCGTCCATTTCGCTTTTTTCAAAGTTGTTAAATGTCCGGCCATTGTGAAGGTTAGACGGGGTCTGACCAAATGTTTTGTTCTGTGGTTGTCAAGTCAATATTCAATTTTTTCTTTGGTTACTAATGAGATTTTATAAAAAATTTATAAATTATTTTCACTTGGTTACCAAATTATCGGAAGCTCCTCGTAATCAATTCTACTATTAAATTTGATTTGATTATGCGTATTCATTCAGTAGATTAATCCTTCGCTAATTACGCAGTATGCATTAGCTTCAACAGTAAACTTGCGCACTTAAAATCTTTCCCAAAAAATATTCAAGCTATTTATAATGATAACTTATGATTACGAAAAATGCATCGTAAAAAAGTCTTCTTAAATGTATAATTTAATAAACAGGTCACAATATGTAACGTGGTAATTTTGTACAAACTTTAAAATAAATCCTTTTATAAATATAAACAAAAAAATTAGTTAATTTTGTTTACTTATAAAATTTTATACGGGCGCGTGGTTCAATAATACAACGATGATGTACTTGCAATAAATAATTAAATAATTAAATCGATTATTTCTTATCAACGCGTGTTTATTAAAATATCTCATTCGGTTCACAGGAGCCTTAAAGCACTGAAAATTGAAAAATACCATATTATTACAACCGGTAAAAAAAATAAAAAATAAGTGAAAATCACCGGTGAATAACCATCAAAATATAGGTAAGTCGTTATTACACGTTTCCGTCCGTCACTGTAGGGTGTGTAAGCAAACATTTTCTCATCGCACCTATAAATATAGACAACGTCGGATTTACACGTAATAAATAAATAAACAAATTAAAAAATAATGATTAATCAACTATAGATTGAAGCAATCGGTTGGGAAACATCGCGCAGCTTAGAAAACAATAAGTCCGAAAGTTCGATTCTCATGATATATATATGAAAATCACAAGTTGGTGAATGGTAGCGCGTGATTCATCTCGAAGGATGTCGGAGGTGCATAACCTTGCGAATCGATGCGGCTACTGGTTACCCGTCTTACTCACGCTTACAATTTGCATTGTGAATTTATTGGTTTTTTTGTTCTTTTTTTAAATAGCTGGGCTACCGATGCTCGACGTGTCGTGTCCTTAAAGTTTTGTATTTCAGATGACTTTTATTTTTAATTATTTAATAGCGCAATTAGATTTTGTCATTTCCTATCGATTCATCGCTTATCCAATGCGAATCACCTAATTATTAACGATTGAGACACATTACTTATTTGTCATCGGATTATACAAGATTTTGCGTAAGGAAATTTGTAATACAAATATATATATAAAATCGTTCCGTTAAAAAAAAAACGATAAATTCATGTATCGTCCACGCCTATCGGTGTAAAAGATAAAAGGGAAAGAAGGACGGAAAGTTTGACTCGATCAAAATGAAAACGTATAGTAAAAGAGAACGCCGCGAAACGCTTTTCTACACAATTACCAGCATAACAATTCGAAAGACACCATTCCCAATATTTAATTGCACCTCCGAAAAGGTTTTTCCGATCGTAAAACTCATCGTCGTCGATATAGGTATATACAGACGTTAACAGGGCGTATAACCCAACAAAAGGTCTATAGATCGCGGACCATTAACACGAGGAAGCATCCTTCTTTATTTATTTTTACTTTTTATTTCTTCGAGTCAGAAAGCCGATGGACGCACCTTCCTCGCGGAGAGAGAAAATAGGTTAAACGACTCGACCCACTCACTCTCTCGTTTCCTTTTACACGATTTCGCGAAGGCGGTATCTGTATACATATATATATATATATACACACAGTATGTTTCCTCTTGTTATGCGCACCGTGTCCAAGGGCTTGGACGATTAGGAAAATCTTTCAGATTAAGGATTTCTAATTGCTTAATTTCAAGCCTCTTGGATTTCAGTGCACTGCGTACACACGAGCGCGTATACGTATACGACAATGTTATGGTTGACCCTTATTATACTCGTATTTTAATGAAGGGAAAACGAGGACGTTGTCGAACCGTGACACTTCGTTAACTCCGGTTCCATGTCTTTATTTCTTTTATTACGAGCGTAGTGTATTATTTTCTTAAAATTCGCAAAGTCCACCTGAAAATGGTTAATTATTTATCTTTTTCTTCAACTAATAATTGATTAATTTATTTAACTCGATCGCTCTCTCACTCGAGCATGCATATATCTTTCTATTTCTAGGAAGTTTCGAGAGTAACGATTAAATCGGTAATTACTACTGATTATCGACTATACGTGTACATCTTACGCTCATAAATTACCAAGTGAATTAATTTCTTATACACTGCACGAGCAACGTTCGTCAGCTGTAATTACATAAAAATTTTTATTAAAATCTCGCATCTGTTTATGTATCTATAATGCATTTTTCTTCTCTCACACAAGTTTACATTGATAAATCTAAACTATAAATTTATATGGGTATATATATATATATATATCTGTGTGTGTATGTACGTACGTATGTATGTATGTATGTACGTATGTATGTACGTATGTATGTATGTATGTATGTATGTATGTATGTATGTATGTATGTATGTATGTATGTATGTATGTATGTATATATATTTATATATCGAAGCGATAAATCTTGTACGTGTACATATGTATTATAATTGAAACAAGCTGGTATGTATAAACATTCCGATTGAGCGAAACAACTCACGTGTTAGAATTCTGTGAAACCGCGCATGATTGTCGCTACTGAGTCGCGTACGTCGATCATCGAATAACTAATTGTTATATATATGAGTGTATATAGTTGAAAATTCAGTGCGCGTTCCCGTATCCCGGAACGGGTACTTACCATTTGTTTTCAACTCTGCACAGAAAAATAATTAATTAAAAATTACTATATATGTACGGCGTGTAAGGATATATATACTTGGTTTATCGCGATTTTCGATTACTGCAGTAAAAATTATATACTGGGATACTTGGATTATACCTCAAAAAATTGCTAATTACTTAAGAATAGACAAACATATGGAGGGAGAATACTCACAAAAAATGTAATAAGAATTTTTTTGTTTTACTGTATATTTTAGTTATTGATTCGTAGATTTCAATAGTTAAAAATGTTTAGATCTTAGTATAATTATTTTTGTTTTAATTTGTTAAAGAGGTGTCTATACCCGGAAGGTTACCGACCGAGCTAAAAAAGATAATTATTACATTTATTTAAAAAAATACGCAATGTTATGGAGTAGAATACAGAAGCACTAGATTATTAAATAATAAGTAATTCTATAAAGTTTCAGGTCAATTAAAAACAATCAGGGATAATCGTATTTTTTCGGTGCAGAAATTTGTTAGGATGTCTGTCGTATTGACTTGGAACTTTGTATTCTTTTTTTTATTGTGTCATTTTTTGACACTTGTGACCATACATCCATTATTCGGATTTTTATGGTGTCCACCCACCATCTTTTTGTGGGTGCTTACCTCTCCCTAAAAATCCATGGGGTTATACTCATGAGGAAGGGAAAACCTATATTTATTATAGGAATAACCTCCTCTGAGACGGCCGGTGTATTGAAACATTCTTTTCGGATGTTTAGGTCACATTGCGAAAAACACTTAACGGATCCCGAAAGCTACACGAGAATGAGTCACCCATGCAAGTACTGGGCGCAACAAATGCTGCTTAACTTTAGTGATCTGGTGCACGTGCACCATTCCCCCACCGTGTCGATTAGAATGATTTATTATTTAAGTATCTATAGTGCTTCTATATTCAGGTTTTAAATAAAATTGCGTATTTTTTAAAATAATTATAATAATTTTTTTTGCTCGGGCCCACCGGGTATACTACCCCCTTATGAGGGTACCAAAGTCAATTTTTATCCTCCCTACCTTACCAGCCTCAAAAGTCATAGAAAATTTTTTATAATTAATTAAGGAGAACAGTCTCCTTCCTTTATTAATAATCTACCTCAGATCAAAATTTGAAACAAAAATATCGATTGCTCTTCGATTAATCGCTTACAAAATTTATTATAATTTCGTGCAATTTGAGGTTATACGCTCGACTAATTTCAGTAAAATAGATCGGTTTCTCTAAAATTAGTCAATATTTTTGCTTCAAATTTTAAAGACAAATAGATTATTAATAAAGGAAGGGAACTGTTCTCCAAGATTTACGTAAATTAACTTTCTTTTTTAATTATAATTAATTTTACATAATGCTCATGGTCGGTAAGGTAGGGAGGATAAAACTTGGCTTTGGTACCCCGTTAAGTGATTTATCAGATGTATGTAGATTTTGATATTTGAACTATACTAGTTTAATCATATTATTATTGTAGATATCTAACGTTGAAACTGCACTCTCGAAATTACTTTATGTACTTTATTGCAGAAAATAGGTCCTCTTCATATATCCATATATATATATCCATATAAATATATCCATATATGCAATAATGAAAATAATACATTTTTTGGCACTTGTGACCATACACCCGCTCTTCAGGTTTTTATGGTGTTCACCTACCATATTTGTGTGGGTGCTTACCTCTCCCTAAAAATCCATGGGGTTATACTCGTGAGGAAGGGAAAACCTATATTTATTATAGGAATAACCTCCTCTGAGACGGCCGGTGTATTGAAACATTCTTTTCGGATGTTTAGGTCACATTGCGAAAAACACCTAACCGATCCCGAAAGCTACACAAGAATGGGTCACCCATCCAAGTACTGCACACAGCAAATGCTGCTTAACTTTCGTGATCGGCTGCACGTGCACCACTCTGCCACCGTGTCCGTTAGAATGATTTATTATTTAAGCATCTATAGTGCTTCTATATTCAGGTTTTAAATAAAATTGCGTATTTTTTAAAATAATTATAATAATTTTTTTTGCTCGGGCCCACCGGGTATACTACCCCCTTATGAGGGTACCAAAGTCAATTTTTATCCTCCCTACCTTACCAGCCTCAAAAGTCATAGAAAATGAGTTATAATTAAAAAAGGACGATAATTTACGCAAATTAAGGAGAACAGTCTCCTTCCTTTATTAATAATATACCTCAGTTCAAAATTGAAACAAAAATATCTATTGGTCTTCGAGTAATCGCTTACCAAAATTTATGATAATTTCGTGCAATTTGAGGATATACGCTCGACTAATTTCGGTAAAATAGATTGGTTTCTCTAAAACTAGTCAATATTTTTGCTTCAAATTTTAAAGACAGATAGATTATTAATAAGGGAAACTGTTTTCCAAGATTTACGTAAATTAACTTTCCTTTTTAATTATAATTAATTTACATAATGCTCGTGGTCGGTAAGGTAGGGAGGATAAAACTTGGCTTTGGTACCCCGTTAAGTGATTTATCAGATGTATGTAGATTTTGATATTTGAACTATACTAGTTTAATCATATTATTGTCAAATTATTGTAGATATCTAACGTTAAACTGCACTTTCGAGATTAAATATTAAGCTTCGTGTAAAAATGTATTAATTCAAATTAATATTACACAATTTTAATTGCTGTTCAATGGGTAGTTAATTAATTTTAAAAATCATTAGCAACACTAGAAAACAAAAATTTAATTTTACCGACAAAATTTTTAGCTGCCCTACCGAAAGATCTGAGAATTGTAAATAGAAGCAAATAAACAATATAAGTTAAATTAAGAAATTACATACCTTAAGCAATATTAATTAATTATTTAGTTAACTCAAATAATAATGTTATATGTGAGAGTCAAAGTTGACATTTTAGCACTTTTTTGCATTATATGCCCATTTTCTTGAATTTTTAGCTCCCAGGGGATGCATTTTTCACTAAAAACCTAAGTATGACTTTTTTTGTAAAATTTTCCGAATTTTTCATTAAAAATACTTTTAAAGACATAAATGTATGCTGTCACACTCTTGTAAGCCATTTAAACCTTAAATACTGAAAATCAGCAATTCTGCTCCGGACTCTGGTAACCTAATACTGTCTAAAAGATGTCTTTTTATAGTCAGAAACTGCCTATACATTTCCAGAGTGGGTCTAAATCATTAAGATCACTTATGGTCAAAATATCCGGGAAAAGTCCCCGAAATATTAATAGAAATGTATATTTGTTGCCTTATAACGATGAATCTATTAGCATGATCATTGCAAAAAAATTTGTGCACTTACCTTGGAGTGGTAGAAAAGTATCTTCACTTGTTTCAGTATCCATCTAATCCCCTGTAAGCTGCTAAAAATACGTGAATGTTACTATAACATATATATATATATATATATATGCACTGAGAGAAGTAATTCTTTAATTCAAATCCGGTGCATTTAATACAAATACACAGGGATTTGATTTTCAATTAAATGAATATTTCTTTATAGTTAAGTCATGGATTCTTTGTTTGTACGAAATATTTTTTCAATACCGATACATGTGTTTATCCGACTGTGTCAGATTGTATACTTATATTTTCGAATAGATCTAGTAAATTAATTACTTAACAATAATAAATAAAAGATACTAAGAATTATTAAAGAAATATATAATATAGATACGTTTTCCTAAAAGATAATACATTAATATAATACGCATTGATCGTCCGTTCGCGGAACGACAACACTATATTTGTTTTTATTTTAACGCACGAAAGCAATATAGAAAATACGAATTCGCGGAAAAAGTGAAGGATCGGCGAGTATTGTTTACAATCGTGCATGCATTTGACGAACTCCGCGTATCGGTATACTCTTTACTCTATCTTGCGTAAACTCCAAAAGTTCTTGTAACCTCTCTTTTTCTATAAAGCGCCTACGCGGATGTATCGACTGATCATTCAAATCATCATTTCTTAACTATTAAGAAATATGACTTTCGAGCAAAGAAATAGTTTTCTAATTTCCAAATACATACGTGTATTTGAGACAAAGAATTACTTCTCTCAGTGTGGGTGGTTCACTGTGACATCGAAGATGAAAAAAATGAATTTTGCTATAACTGTGGGAATATGTTTTAGAGGTATCCAGTAGTTCTCCTGAATTTTTTCAGATTTTTTCTGGGCCATTATTTTAAGTTACAGAGAGTCAAAGTTGACGTTTTAGCACTTTTTTGCATTATATGCCCATTTTCATGAATTTTTAGCTCCCATGGGATGCATTTTTCACTAAAAACATAAGTATGACTTTTTTTGTAAAATTTTCCGAACTTTTCATTAAAAATACTTGTAAAGACATAAATGTATGCTGTCACACTCTTGTAAGCCATTTAAACCTTAAATAGTGAAAATCAGCAATTCTGCTCCGGACTCTGGTAACCTAATACTGTCTAGATGATGTCTTCTTATAGTCAGAAACTGCCTATAAATTTCCAGAGTGGGTCTAAATCATCAAAACGATCACTTATGGTCAAAATATCTGGGAAAAGTGCCCGAAATATTAATAGAAATGTATATTTGTTGCCTTATAACGAAGAATCTATTAGCATGATCATTGCCAAAAAATTTGTGCACTTACCTTGGAGTGGTTTTACATCCCTTACAAGAATAATAATACTATACTAATCTGAAGGATTACTATAAAAGTATCAACATTATTATTATTATTATTCAGCAATACATTGTTTAGAATTCACAAACTTATCACTGTCACGTTATCATATTATTCATTATAATTATATATCCGATTTATTTATATATCTTTTGTATTAAATACGTATATTCAGTTATTGTAATAATGATGTTTATATATTTATAGTAATCCTTCAGATTAGTATTATAATTCTTGTAAGGGATGTAAAACTAAAAATTCAGCATTATAACTGTTTAAAAAATAATTTTTTACATTTGTATAATAATATTTGTATTTTTAGCAGCTTACAGGGGATTAGATGGATACTGAAACAAGTGAAGATACTTTTCTACCACTCCAAGGTAAGTGCACAAATTTTTTTGCAAAGATCATGCTAATAGATTCATCGTTATAAGGCAACAAATATACATTTCTATTAATATTTTGGGCACTTTTCCCGGATATTTTGACCATAAGTGATCTTAATGATTTAGACCCACTCTGGAAATTTTTAGGCAGTTTCTGACTATAAAAAGACATCTTTTAGACAGTATTAGGTTACCAGAGTCCGGAGCAGAATTGCTGATTTTCAGTATTTAAGGTTTAAATGGCTTACAAGAGTGTGACAGCATACATTTATGTCTTTAAAAGTATTTTTAATGAAAAGTTCGGAAAATTTTACAGAAAAAGTCATACTTATGTTTTTAGTGAAAAATGCATCCCCTGGGAGCTAAAAATTCATGAAAATGGGCATATAATGCAAAAAAGTGCTAAAATGTCAACTTTGACTCTCTGTAACTTAAAATAGTGGCCCAGAAAAAATCTGAAAAAATTCAGGAGAACTACTGGATACCTCTAAAACACATTCCCACAGTTATAGCAATATTTATTTTTTTCATCTTCGATGTCACAGAGAACCACCCATATATATATTTTATATCAAAATTCTATAAAGCACATACACAAAAAACATATTGTGTTATAGATTTTAGAGTTTTACGCCGGACATAGGATATTTATTACGATAGACATATTATTTATGTTTTTATATTAACGACATAATCTATTAAAAACCGACTAAATAAACCAAATAAATATATCACAGGTGAAGCGTCGAATTAAAAAAGCGCATCGTGTGACATTATGAGAACGTTTTCATAAAGAAATGTGCAGAGCACTCGTCGCGAAAACGGAAGGTCCCGGGTTCGAGTACGCCGTGCCGTTTTTTTTTCCGGAAATCTAAACAATGTATTGCTGAATAATAATAATAATAATGTTGATACTTTTATAGTAATCCTTCAGACTACTGGATACCTCTAAAACATATTCCCACAGTTAAGCAATATTTATTTTTTTCATCTTCGATGTCATATTGTGTTATAGATTTTAGAGTCTTATGCCGGACATAGGATATTTATTACGATAGACATATTATTTATGCTTTTATATTAACGACATAATGTATTAAAATACAGAATAGATAAATAAATAAACAAATAAATATGTCACGGGTGAACGGTCGAATTAAAAAAGCGCATCGTGTGACATTATGAGAACGTTTTCGTTAAAAAATGTGCAGAGCACTCGTCGCGAAAACGGAAGGTCCCGGGTTCGAGTACATCACCGTGCCGTTTTTTTTCTGTCTCGTCCTCCGCGAATAAATATTTAATTATTATTATTATTATTGTTACGATACATAAACAATTGTAACAAATAATATTTATATCTGGATTTATTACACACTTTTCGTACGATTATTCGTATATAATACATCAATCCTGACGAATTTAATAATAAATGATACAATTTATGTAATTTATGTATTTAAATTGAAAACAGTATCATTAAATAATAATTATTTACATTATTCATTTAGTACGCATAATTAATATTTAAATCGAGGATACACTTGAAATACACATGTTAATTACACATAATATAATTGAAAAATTCTACTGTGCTCGAGTACAACAAATGAAATGAAACGTTTTAAAAATCGTGTGCACCACCTCATCGAAAAGTTCAGTATGTCCCGGAGCGTGCCGCGAAGATTTTCCATACACGTTTCTATAGACCCGCAAGACTAATATAGACTTCTCGTTAATAATAAGATCTCGGGATGCAAATTTGTATATATATATATATGTACGTACTCCCCGATCACGTTTGAGCAGCTCCATAGAGTAAGTGTATAGATTAAATTTTACGAGGCTGCGAGAGCTTCAGAGATACGACGTACTGCTATACATGTATATGTACACATACGCGTGTGTGTGTGTGTGTGTATATAGGTACAAAGAGTATATTCATAGGGTGTAACCAACGTATAGGATTCATTACTTACTCTTATTCTCTCTTATAATCCGAGTGGAAATATATAGGTAACCCTATTAGACGCTACCGCGGCCGTGCATTAATCTATCGGTGCACGTATATAATGCTCGACCACTGACATATTCCACTCGGTTATTATTACCTCTACAACCTATTCTGCGACTTTTAACTTTTATTTCACTTTTATTCCCTCTTTAAGATCAGTCTTAATAACCTAATTGCATGTCGCGAACAGAATTCATATTGACAATTAATGCTAGATGCACTATTCTTTATGCACCCCTATTCAATTATGAATATTCGCGGCGTCGTGTTATTAGACGTTGAATTATCATCTTTCATTTCGATTAGAAAGTAACAATAATAAGATCAAATGTGCTTTACTTCGCTTTAAATTTATATACACTAGTCGTTCCTTTTATTTGATCTAAATATTACGACGGTATAAGTGCTAGTGTTGTTTAACTATGTTTTAAGTAATAATATTAATAATTATTATTATGATAATAATAATCTATGGAAACTATAATAAGAAATTTAATAAATAGATACTGCATTTTAATTGCTATATGGCTGAAGTAGGTATAATATTTTTAAATATATACGATTATTTTGTAGCAATGGATTTCTTATACTTGTTTACCAAATACGTAAAAAATTTTGTTCTGTATATAAACGATCTATGCGTGTACGTTAAACATTATTTAATATTATCTAACTTTGTTAAGGGAACAATGGTCGATAATTTAATAATTAAATATTTAAATAAATTTTTAATTTTTAAACGAACCGAATAATCGTTTATTTTTATTCGCAGATTTTTTGATTTCTTAATTACTCGATGATACTCCGCACTAAGATTTATTGAAGGTGACGTCGGACTCAAAAATGGTCATTCTTAATATGTTTTTATAAACAATAGAATGAATATTTTGAAAAATCCGGTCAATCTGGCCCTAAGGCATGTTTTGAACAATAAGTAAAAACAATTTTCAGACTTTTAAATCGATATTTTAATAACAATGTTTGGTTTGAAAATGTATGCCTTTTTTGACTAATAATTACCGACCGAAAATTGTTTATTCAATTATTATAAAAAATATTATTTTTACTTAAAAAATCGATCAGTCAGATCCTTTCTTATGTTTTAAACTATCCTTATGAATTTTTTTCAGATTTTTAATTCAATATTTTAGATAAAATTGGTGAGTTGAAAGATATAGATCCCTGCAATTTGGGTCAGATATCCCTTTAAGTAAATGCAATCACTGAACGGTACATCTTGCGAATCATTTCGTCGCATAGACTAAAATTTGAGCAGTAGCATTAAAACATGGTTCAAGTCGACTAAAATACAATTGAATTTAAAGACATTGCAATGAGAAAAAATTCGTTTGTAAAATTTACAATTATATAAAAAGTATTTTACAATTCTGCTTCATTGCGAACGAGAACAATATTTTGTTCAGGCTTATTATTTTAATTTATATTTTAATTATATATTGGGTCGTTTTTTATCGATTTTTTGTGGAAAAGAAAAGGTTTTTGGGGATACAAGAAATAAGACCAATTTATTTAATAACAATTAATTCGAAACAAAGAAAATACTCGAAGTAATTATTGATTTCAAATAATAAATTATTATAATATATAACAAATTATTCATTGAAGTGTTAACCTATATGGGCTTGTCACGTTAAAAAGAAAATATGAAAAAAACGTCATTTTGCAATATTAATATTCTCTATATGTCAAGAAAGAACACATCATCAAAAATAAAATAAAGAAACGCGTCAAAAGTCGCAGAGTTGCATAATTCAACTATAGACGTTTAAAATTCCAATGTTATAAACACCATGAATATGTACAACGATATCTTTTTTTTTTCTCCGCACAAACACACACATATATATATATATACCCTCGCGTGAATCACCGTTAAGCCAAATAACAATTTTTTCTAAAGTGCCATTGATTATTAATGAATTCGTATATGAGTAATTCAGTCAATGTATACACGAAATTCCACTTATATGTGTATGTACTGTCTTTTCTTTGCCGAGTTTAGTGAACAGACGGGCTCGAAATGCAATCTTTACCGAGGAAGCCAGTCGAGAGAGAGAGAGAGAGAGAATCTAATATCGAAAATAGCTGTGAGCTAATAGACCCGCGAGCTACTTCAAGACACTATATGGACAGGTGAACGAGAGATATATTTTCCACGATGGAATTTTGTTGATCGAGATGTGTATTATTAATTAATATTTATGTGTATTATACATTTCATTACGAATCACGATCGATATGAGGAAATATTCGATTTCATCCATATACACATTCTTTTTTTACTATATTCGTATATATATATATATATATATAGGTATATTACACGAGCGCATCGATTCTTATATATATATTATTGTACATTTATGTTCTACACGCGCGTTATATGAACGTTTAATCAGTGTAATTAAATTTCATCTGTTGTGCAGTTATTTTTTTTATCGTATAAAATAGAAAGAAAATTAATAATTACATATTTAACATATTTGTATACGGATATGGTAAAACATATATATATATATGGAATCTATATTAGGAAACTTATTAGAATTTCATCGAACGTATATTCGTTTCTTTTATATAACTTTATATCCTTACGTAGCGAGAATTTCAACCAGGGAAAACCGCATCGTTTAATATACAAAAGAAAAACGTAAGAGGCAACGGCTATATAAAAATCAATTATAAGAGGTATAGTCGTATACATATAGGAAATCGTTTGATTTTGTCATTAAAATTACGATCGTCGTATTGTAAATGTATGTATATAACACGCATGCTAATACGGCAACGCGTCGTGGAAAATTGAAAAACGAGGTTAACACGCTTTTTGTCGTATGAACGCGAATTTCTTAATGGTACAGAGAGAGAAGAGACACCAATAGAGATTTCTTTGTAGAATATAATATACATATACACATATATATGTACTTTTAGTCGATTGTACGAGGACGTGGAGAAAAAAGACATAATCAAAAGATTTAGTTTTCAATGACTTTAAGATTTTATACTGTGAGAAAGTTAGATAGTCTCTTTTCCTTTCCTTCTCTCTCTCTCTCCTTTTTTTATTACGTACAAAATTTAAATTGTCACGCGTTGATGAGCAACGTGGAAAATTGACAGTAGGGTCAACAAAAAGTTTATCGACTCAGGAGATCTCGTGTCACTTCCGTTGCGCTTTTTTACAAGATCAGACGCGGATAATTATAACACCTTTTTTTTTCTTGCAGTGCATGATTTATTACTGACTCGACAAACGATTTCGTAGAATTTTTCGGATGAACGTCAATTTCTTATAATTAACTTAATTGATTTAAACTCTTCATTACAATATATTCAACGTACGGTATCGGTTGAATTATAAATATCGTTATACGTCACTGCCCAAAATGAATAACGTTATAATATTTATATAAATACTTGAATATCAAAGTTCGGGTATATAATACTAGTAATAAATTATATTCTGGTGACGTCTGTTGGTTTTTATACATATGGGGATTGGAATAAATAAAAGACTACAATATTTAATAAACAAACTTAGACACTTTATTATAATGTCACGAGAAAGGATAGGTCTTTACTGTACGAGAAGCGGTTCGAGACTGAACGAAGAACGATGCCTAAAACTAATAAAGCATCCAAAATACTACGCATTATGCTCATACTGCACACATATGGACAATAAGCTAGTTATAAAAATGGTCAGTTAGACCATCCGCCGAGTACGCCGATGCACTCACAGGCAGTGCCATAAAACCCTTCTTTTTGTCACCTTTGCCGAAACAAACATTCAAGCTGTAGTCGAGTGATTTTTGTAAAGTACATTTTATTTACATTATTTTACTTGTATATTCCAACAACGTCCAATAAGTCCAAAGAACAATAATAATAAAACAGCATAAATACAGTATAAGTGAACATGTAAACGCCGTAAGTACAAGTGCTAGTTGTGCAATAAATAAATGCATAAATGATGATTAATGAATATCAAAGTTGGTGACTAAATATATAAAATATAACTAGAAAATATTTCAGTAAATTCATTAAAATTCAAATTCAAATTAAATTACAATTCAATTGCAATTTTAAAGTATGCAACTAAAAATGTATTTTTAATACTGGTCGAAAGGGGATTGAGTGCGGAATGATTTTTCATCTAGGAACTATGGAATTCCTATAGTGCCCCCCAGTCTAGTATATTTGCATTTTCAAAAATATTCAAATTCGACCTATGCACTGAGAAAAAGTTTAGATTAAAAATGACAATAGTGTTTAGTAAACAAATCACAGACTGACAAATTAGGGAAATTACTATAGTTTACAGTAAAAATTACTATAGGTTATAATAAAATTTACTATAATTCTTGTAATATTTACTATAACTTTTCTACATTTTAATATAAACTATAGTAATTTTTCTTAGTTTGCCAGTCTGTGATTTATTTACCAGAAACTATTGTAATTTTTACTAAATATTATGTAATTTTTAAGACAAAATTTCTTTCCGTGTGTAAATGTTTCGTTTTTTTAAATAAATACTCCGTGCTCATTTATATGTTAATATATATAGTAAAGGTAAATAAAATTTCTTTCGGACTTATACGAAGGACATCTCTGTCATCAAAAGAGAACTATCGGTATGTACACGAAATTCTATTACCAACTCACCATCGACAGGGCTTGTAACGTACGAGTTGCCGACAAGTGGAAACCGTCCTTACCAACAGCTGGCAAGGTAGATAATCACGTTATTAGAAAATAAACTCAAACTCAATAACTCATCGTGTTTCAGCACAAAAGCGACGTGAGCAAGTAACCCAAGTAATACGAAAACTACACTGTCATACCAATTTTACCGACTTATGTCTCTTCCTCTATTTCTCTCTTTCTGTCTTTAAAGTTATGATTTCACCATTATTTATCGTGATAATAAACATCTAATAAAAAATACCGCTCCTCGCGTATGCAAATTAACAACTGATTCTCTCTCTCTCTCTCTCTCTCTCTATCTATCTCTCTCTTTTCGAATGGTATAATTCACCGTACGTTGGACGGATAACGATGCCAAGAGCACGCGAATAAATATTGCCGGAGATAAACGAAAATTTTTCAATCGTTAGTAAGATTACGAGCAAAAACTCGTGAATCGAGAGAATCTCACGGTTAATTCACGTGCTACACGTTGGAATGTTCAACGTATCCCATCTATTTACAGCACTAGGAAGTTTTCCACGATATCGATGTGTACTCGATATACGCAGGTGCAGGAACGTTTCGAACCGAGACAGGGGATCCTTTTCGTTACACGATTTACCGCACCTTTTATTACGTTTTATTCTCTTGAATTATCCTATATATCGGGATGTCCGACGAAAGTAAACAATTCAACATTTTTATTTTTATCTAACTACACTGAGAAAACGTTTAGATTAAAAATTACTATAGTTCCTGAAGAAGAAATCACAGACTGACAAACTAAGGAAAATTAGATCACAGACTGACAAACTAAAAAAAATTACTATAGTTTATATTAAAATTTAGAAAAGTTATAGTAAATATTACAAGAATTCTAGTAAATTTTATTATAGGCTATAGTAATTTTTACTGGAGAACATATCTGTTTACTATAAATTTTCTAAATTTTAATATAAACTATAGTAATTTTCCCAAGTTTGTCAGTCTGTGATTTATTTACTAAAAACTATTGTAATTTTTACTAAATATTTTGTAATTTTTAATACAAAATTTCTCTCCGTGATATATAATGTTTCAAGTGATTCGTTCAGACGATCAAATATAAATTTTAAACGCCTATTAAATGTTAAATTTGCTTGTTAAATACTAAATTTATTTATTTATTTACCAAAAATGTATTAAATTAACTATGCAGTTAATTTACAATTACTGTTACAATTACTCAAATGTCAATAAACTTTATAAATTTAACCACGCGTTGGGGTAATCCAACAAAATGATCTTATAAAATATTTTATATCTATAAAATAATAATGTAACTGCAGAAACATGTATATTATGTTTTAAACAATAACTTTATAAAGTTAATTTTATTTGTGTTTAAGTTTCATATTTTAAGTTCAGTTGTCAACAGATCAGATAATACTTAATTGCAGGAACGTTTCGAACCGAGACAGGGGATCCTTTTCGTTACACGATTTACCGCACCTTTTATTACGTTTTATTCTCTTGAATTATCCTATATATCGGGATGTCCGACGAAAGTAAACAATTCAACATTTTTATTTTTATCTAACTACACTGAGAAAAAGTTTAGATTAAAAATTACTATAGTTTCTGAAGAAGAAATCACAGACTGACAAACTAAAAAAAATTACTATAGTTTATATTAAAATTTAGAAAAGTTATAGTAAATATTACAAGAATTCTAGTAAATTTTATTATAGGCTATAGTAATTTTTACTGGAGAACATATCTGTTTACTATAACTTTTCTAAATTTTAATACAAACTATAGTAATTTTCCCAAGTTTGTCAGTCTGTGATTTATTTACTAGAAACTATTGTAATTTTTACTAAATATTTTGTAATTTTTAATACAAAATTTCTCTCCGTGATATATAATGCTTCAAGTGATTCGTTCAGACGATCAAATATAAATTTTAAACGCCTATTAAATGTTAAATTTGCTTGTTAAATACTAAATTTATTTATTTATTTACCAAAAATGTATTAAATTAACTATGCAGTTACAGTACAATTACTACTCAAATGTCAATAAACTTTATAAATTTAACCACGCGTTGGGGTAATCCAACAAAATGATCTTATAAAATATTTTATATCTATAAAATAATAATGTAACTGCAGAAACATGTATATTATGTTTTAAACAATAACTTTATAAAGTTAATTTTATTTGTGTTTAAGTTTCATATTTTAAGTTCAGTTGTCAACAGATCAGATAATACTTAATTGCATTAACTTTTATCTCCAACAGATGTTTTAACAAGTAATATATGTTGAATTGCTTATTTCTTTTTTTTATGATAATTCTATCTATTCGGATCTTAGAAATCTCGATAATATTGTAATTTTGAACTTCGTACAAAAACCTGGATCACGTGGATCTATTTATAGTATATAATAAGTAATATATATTAATTATAATTGTAAATATAAATAAATAAAAAACACGTCGATAATCATATCAATATATTTTTTATATTTAATGAAGTTTTATCAGACAAAAAATCTAGATTGGTATATTATATAGGTATTTATTACCATACTTAATGAATCATACACGCTTGATTCATTGACTACTTTAATATTATCAAATCCCATTGTTTAAAAAACGGGAATATTGCGCTATTGATTTTTAATTATTCTATTTTATATCAACATTTTGTTCTTTGCAAAGATCTTGCGTACGTTTGTTTTCGCATAAACCTGTGTTCTTAATATTTGAATTTTTAGTTTATTTATATATATATAGATGCATATAATTATAGTACTTAAGTAATGTGTACTATATGCGTAGATTTGTAAAATTTACTGTTTATGCGATGAAATTTTATTTTGATGTATAATAAACAGTAATACTTGTACAATTAATAATTAAATTACACTATAATAATTAATAATTATGCTATGATACTTACTAGGAGAATGTTACACCTGCAGGAAACGGATCTTTACCAAAGTTTAGGATATGTTTTCTATATTATAAAAAAATATGAAGAAACCCAGAGTTTTAGACTCTAACGCTCTTTTTTACGATTGATATAACGAAATAACCAAAAATTTCGCTAAGAAAGCCCTTGACTTTGATTGCTCATAACTCGGAAACGAATAAATACATCGATCGAGTAAATACATTTTGAAAAAAAAGAAGAGTTATTTTAATTTTATCAGAAGTTATGGAAAGAAATAATAATAAGACAAAATTTTATCGAAAACATAATTTTTGAACAAATTCAGATATTTTACCTTTTTTTTAAATGTATCTACTCGATCTGAACTTTCTTTTAAACCTTGGTTTGAATGTACATCTTTATCTGTTTCCGAGTTACAAGCAATCAAAGTCAAGGGCTTTCTTGGCGAAATTTTTCGTCTTTTGCTTATATCTGTCGTAAAAAAGAGCGTTAGAATCTGTAATTCTGGATTTCTTCATATTTTTATGGTAGAAAAAATATCCTAGAATTTGGTAAAGATCCGTTTCCTGCAGACGAGACACTCTCCTAGTTAGATGTATTATATACACGGAGAGAAATAATTTGTAAATATTACAAAGCAGTTTGGTAAAAATTCCTAAACTCTCAAGTAATGTGGTAACAAACTGCGAATCTCGTAATTTTTACCAAACTAAATTGTAATTTTAATTTTTTTTTTAACATCAGAAAAAAAATTTTATTCCTCCCATATTATTTATTTTTGAATTTATGTATATTACTCGAGTGTTATGGAAATTTTAAATATTTAAATGAAATTTAATTAGTGAAAAAAATTCTGGATGTCATCGGGATCGAACCTGCGAAGTTTGGGTTGAGAATCCAAGTCCTTACCATTGCGCCACCGCGTCACTTGCATGTGTTTCATCGAATCGTCCTTTTAAAGTAAACAAACGAACGACGCGATTCCAATAAAAATTTTATTTATCGCTTCTTTTCGGTATCTCGTGCTGTACTGTTGTTTATAGAATTTCGTAAACAGTATAGGAAAAAATCAGAGTTAATAAAATTTACAAGCTTAATTGTAAAATTTAGTACGCTAACTCCACAAATTTTACTACATTTAGAGTAAATTTTACTACATTTACTGTAAATTTTACTACATTTACTGTAAATTTTACTTAGCAGTTTGGTAATTTTTTCGGTTTTTTCGGTCTGTTACCACATTACTTGGGAGTTTGGGAATTTTTACCAAACTCCTTTGTAATATTTTCTAAATATTTCTCTCCGTGTAGAGAAAATTTCTGTGAATAACAACAGTGTATTAAGAAAATGAACAACGAGAAGCAAATCATTGGAAAAAAAAATAGAAATGACATAAATATTTTAAAAATATTTGAAATAACATTTTTCAAAATATAGTAAACCACGAATAGATACCCATTATATAGTTTTCTATCGCATAAGCTACCACGCAATAATTCTTATTTCGTATATCTTTCAGAAAATGCAAAATCGACAAATGTTGCGGGTCAAAATATTTGTATATAAGTAAACAATTCGATTAACTTGGCGACGACATACGTTATACCATTTTCAATTAAATGAATTTCACCGAGCACGCGTAATTATTTCATTAAATACAATGTTATATACACAACGTCGTTATTATGTTATTCAACACATACACGCAGGATTAATCGAAGTTTCGTATTATCCATAATTTTCATTGACATTTACGCTGGTACTACGTAGTACGTCATCACCTTTTGTAAGAAAATTTTTTTCACGAACGTAAATAATAAGCAGGAGTTAATTTAAGATTAGTGCCTAATCATTTATGTTTATACACATCGTCGAAGTTTCAGATTATCGTGAATACATTTAAAACCGTAATCTCATCACACCAGTACGTTACACATATTGGTAAAATAGGAAGTGATGTCTCATTGTCGATACGCCAAGATAATACATATATATATATATATATTGAAAAAAAAAGAAATTTTTGTTACAACGAGTAGAAGCGCGAAGATTGATAGTAATTGATGTATACGTTTATTTTAATATATGCGCGTGTGATGTCATGGTGAATCACAAGGTATACGCAAGATGAGTTTACGTATAATACACACGCGCGCGCGCGCTCGCCCGCAAGCTGTAAAAGTTAATTATTTGGTGAAATTTACTACAATATTTGCGAACGATAAAAGCTATATTTATTTATGAATTTTGATACGATATGTGCGAAAATGAAACAAGATGAAGCTAGATCAGAATTTACCCAAAAAAAAAAGAAAAGAAATAGAGTGTAAAAATTGTTGCATCGGTAACAATTTGAACGAGCGTTGTTATATGCCCATAGATAAACATTTATGGGTACTATACGCTAAAAGGAGAATAACATCGAGAGATCAGCTGATCGATCAGATGATCTTACAGATTTTTAACTGCATCTCGTGTCCTTCACACCTGGGCTCGTTACTCTTTCGCACGCTTTGACTTTTCCGGAGATAGATATAGAATCGAGAGAGAAAGAGAGAGATAGAGAGAGAGAGGGAGAGTTCATTGACTTTAACCCTGGGTCGAGATCGAGCCCGCCGAAGGGGGAAAGATTATCGGACACGTAGGTTTCAGGGAAGACCGTCACGAACTCGAACTTTCATTTTTTTTTCTCTACTAAGGGTGTGAGGATTCTTCCTTTAATTGACGCTAAGAAGGGTGGTATGGATCGTTCACTAGATTATTTTTAACATATTACAATTATTTACTTCACTATTTCTTTTACTATTCTCGTACACTTTTTAATGTTCTAGCGTTCGATGCGAATAAAGATTAAATGTCGATAAGCTGCGCATATACGTAGGTTCTTTCTCGTCAACATATTCATACAAATAAAGATACGTTCGTAATTTTTAATTTAATTTTCTTTACTACAAAAATTTAAATTTTACCGGTTGTTGTCTTAAATCGTACATTTAATAAAAATAAAACGAAACTTTTAATAATTTACGTTTAGATCGATCAATCGATATTAATTACTACAGTAACTTAACTTAAATAATTAAAATAATACAATTGCACGGAGAGAAAAACTTAGTAATGATTCCCTAACGGTTAGGTAAAGTGCAGCCAATAAAATTCGTTTGAACTCATTGCCAGGATTTTTAGGAACGAGTACCTACTTTTCATGTAATGAGTCCTTATCTTTTCAGTTGAAGGTACATAAGGACTGATTACTATAACGCGATTAAGTATTCATTGCTAATTAGAATTAAATAAATTTATTAATTATTATAGTGATAAATAAAAATGATAATAAGGCGCGATTTATTTATATATAATGATTAATAATTAATTAATAATAATTAAGTAATAATGCCAGACTGGGATAGGGTGCATACGCGTATGAGTGTGTGAGAGATAGCTGATAGAGAGACAGACTGAGATGGATCGAGGAAGAGAGCACGCACGAAACAATTGAACATTCTGTGTTTATAATACGATAAATTAAATGACGAGTATTCAACACGCTGCGTTGCATAATGGACTTCGAGGACGAGGATGCCCAGGTAAATATAAATTTTAATAAATTTTATAATTTAAATTACATTGAAAGCATGACTAGCGCAGGTTATACGTTAGTCATACGACGTATGTTTTAATATTTTTGGAGGGTAAATCTTAACCTAACCTAAAATATTTCTTATTCGGTTCCGCAGCAGAATTCCGGGGATTTAGAAGAGAAGCATTGTCAAGAAATTGAGTTTTTGGAAGTAGAGGTAGAAGCTGGCATCTCCGAGGTCGAAGTTCAAAAGGTATTAACGGAAGGATATACATCATCATCGATCAGTAAAAAAAATCAAGAAAACGTCCAAATTTTATGTCATAAAATTGAAAATTGTTACTTCGACGATCACTACCAAGCTTATGTGTATAATAGTTTATATTTTAAGCATTTTACGAAAGTAACATTCTCTATCGAACTTCTTTCACAGTTTCTGTTTACCAGCGATATTGTAATTAATAGAAATACGTTTATATTAAAAAATTGGAAATAAAGTTTGGTATAAAATAAATCATTACTTTTATTGTTTTTAACCTTTTCTGAATTTGTTGGCTTTCATTAACCTATAAAATTTTAGGATAGTAACTATTACATAAAATACTAGGACTGAGTACCTACATTGCCGTTTAAATAAGGATTAGTACTTATTCCTATATAGTTTTGTAGCTATTACCTATGTAACTTTATCGTCTTCAGTTTACCTAACTGAGTTAGTAATGAATACTAATTTCGTTAGTAACCGTTAATGGGTTTTCTCTCCGTGTGTTTTTATTGCTTCCTCATAGAGGAATGGTAAAAGTAATAGTAAAATTTTTCGATACGCCAAGATAATACATATATATATATATATATTGAAAAAAAAAGAAATTTTTGTTACAACGAGTGGAAGCGCGAAGATTGATAGTAATTGATGTATACGTTTATTTTAATATATGCGCGTGTGATGTCATGGTGAATCACAAGGTATACGCAAGATGAGTTTACGCATAATACACACGCGCGCGCGCGCGCGCCCGCAAGCTGTAAACGTTAATTATTTGGTGAAATTTACTACAATATTTGCGAACGATAAAAGCTATATTTATTTATGAATTTTGATACGATATGTGCGAAAATAAAACAAATGAAGCTAGATCAGAATTTACGCAAAAAAAAAAAAAATTTAGAGTGGAAAAATTGTTGCATCGGTAACAATTTGAACGAGCGTTGTTATATGCCCAGATAAACATTTATGGGTACTATACGCTAAAAGGAGAATAACATCGAGAGATCAGCTGATCGATCAGATGATCTTACAGATTTTTAACTGCATCTCGTGTCCTTCACACCTGGGCTCGTTACTCTTTCGCACGCTTTGACTTTTCCGGAGATAGATATAGAATCGAGAGAGAAAGAGAGAAAGAGAGAGAGAGAGAGGGAGAGAGAGAAGGAGAGTTCATTGACTTTAACCCTGGGTCGAGATCGAGCCCGCCGAAGGGGGAAAGATTATCGGACACGTAGGTTTCAGGGAAGACCGTCACGAACTCGAACTTTCATTTTTTTTTCTCTACTAAGGGTGTGAGGATTCTTCCTTTAATTGACGCTAAGAAGGGTGGTATGGATCGTTCACTAGATTATTTTTAACATATTACAATTATTTACTTCACTATTTCTTTTACTATTCTCGTACACTTTTTAATGTTCTAGCGTTCGATGCGAATAAAGATTAAATGTCGATAAGCTGCGCATATACGTAGGTACATTTCTCGTCAACATATTCATAAAATAAAGATACGTTCGTAATTTTTAATTTAATTTTCTTTACTACAAAAATTTAAATTTTACCGGTTTTGTCTTAAATCGTACATTTAATAAAAATAAAACGAAACTTTTAATAATTTACGTTTAGATCGATCAATCGGTATTAATTACTACAGTAACTTAACTTAAATAATTAAAATAATACAATTGCACGGAGAGAAAAACTTAGTAATGATTCCCTAACGGTTAGGTAAAGTGCAGCCAATAAAATTCGTTTGAACTCATTGCCAGGATTTTTAGGAACGAGTACCTACTTTTCATGTAATGAGTCCTTATCTTTTCAGTTGAAGGTACATAAGGACTGATTACTATACGCGATTAAGTATTCATTGCTAATTAGAATTAAATAAATTTATTAATTATTATAGTGATAAATAAAATGATAATAAGGCGCGATTTTATTTATATATAATGATTAATAATTAATTAATAATAATTAAGTAATAATGCCAGACTGGGATAGGGTGCATACGCGTATGAGTGTGTGAGAGATAGCTGATAGAGAGACAGACTGAGATGGATCGAGGAAGAGAGCACGCACGAAACAATTGAACATTCTGTGTTTATAATACGATAAATTAAATGACGAGTATTCAACACGCTGCGTTGCATAATGGACTTCGAGGACGAGGATGCCCAGGTAAATATAAATTTTAATAAATTTTATAATTTAAATTACATTGAAAGCATGACTAGCGCAGGTTATACGTTAGTCATACGACGTATGTTTTAATATTTTTGGAGGGTAAATCTTAACCTAACCTAAAATATTTCTTATTCGGTTCCGCAGCAGAATTCCGGGGATTTAGAAGAGAAGCATTGTCAAGAAATTGAGTTTTGGAAGTAGAGGTAGAAGCTGGCATCTCCGAGGTCGAAGTTCAAAAGGTATTAACGGAAGGATATACATCATCATCGATCAGTAAAAAAATCAAGAAAACGTCCAAATTTTATGTCATAAAATTGAAAATTGTTACTTCGACGATCACTACCAAGCTTATGTGTATAATAGTTTATATTTTAAGCATTTTACGAAAGTAACATTCTCTATCGAACTTCTTTCACAGTTTCTGTTTACCAGCGATATTGTAATTAATAGAAATACGTTTATATTAAAAATTGGAAATAAAGTTTGGTATAAAATAAATCATTACTTTTATTGTTTTTAACCTTTTCTGAATTTGTTGGCTTTCATTAACCTATAAAATTTTAGGATAGTAACTATTACATAAAATACTAGGACTGAGTACCTACATTGCCGTTTAAATAAGGATTAGTACTTATTCCTATATAGTTTTGTAGCTATTACCTATGTAACTTTATCGTCTTCAGTTTACCTAACTGAGTTAGTAATGAATACTAATTTCGTTAGTAACCGTTAATGGGTTTTTCTCTCCGTGTGTTTTTTATTGCTTCCTCATAGAGGAATGGTAAAAGTAATAGTAAAATTTTTCGATTCGCTAAAAAGATATTATAAGCATGTTTTAACATGTCAGGGGTCGAAATCGCGTGTTTTTAGAGAATGCCTGTATGGATGTGTGTGTTTGTGTTTGTGTACTTATTTAGCCATATTTTCGAACTACTCAGTCAATGTTGCTCAGTTTACGTGAGTAATTTGCTTTTTATATTCCGAATTCTCGTAAAGACTTTAGTTATTAATCGACCAAATAGTTTTTGTTTTAAAAACAATTTTTAATTTAATTTTCTTTACTACAAAAATTTAAATTTTACCGGTTTTGTCTTAAATCGTACATTTAATAAAAATAAAACGAAACTTTTAATAATTTACGTTTAGATCGATCAATCGGTATTAATTACTACAGTAACTTAACTTAAATAATTAAAATAATACAATTGCACGGAGAGAAAAACTTAGTAATGATTCCCTAACGGTTAGGTAAAGTGCAGCCAATAAAATTCGTTTGAACTCATTGCCAGGATTTTTAGGAACGAGTACCTACTTTTCATGTAATGAGTCCTTATCTTTTCAGTTGAAGGTACATAAGGACTGATTACTATACGCGATTAAGTATTCATTGCTAATTAGAATTAAATAAATTTATTAATTATTATAGTGATAAATAAAATGATAATAAGGCGCGATTTTATTTATATATAATGATTAATAATTAATTAATAATAATTAAGTAATAATGCCAGACTGGGATAGGGTGCATACGCGTATGAGTGTGTGAGAGATAGCTGATAGAGAGACAGACTGAGATGGATCGAGGAAGAGAGCACGCACGAAACAATTGAACATTCTGTGTTTATAATACGATAAATTAAATGACGAGTATTCAACACGCTGCGTTGCATAATGGACTTCGAGGACGAGGATGCCCAGGTAAATATAAATTTTAATAAATTTTATAATTTAAATTACATTGAAAGCATGACTAGCGCAGGTTATACGTTAGTCATACGACGTATGTTTTAATATTTTTGGAGGGTAAATCTTAACCTAACCTAAAATATTTCTTATTCGGTTCCGCAGCAGAATTCCGGGGATTTAGAAGAGAAGCATTGTCAAGAAATTGAGTTTTGGAAGTAGAGGTAGAAGCTGGCATCTCCGAGGTCGAAGTTCAAAAGGTATTAACGGAAGGATATACATCATCATCGATCAGTAAAAAAATCAAGAAAACGTCCAAATTTTATGTCATAAAATTGAAAATTGTTACTTCGACGATCACTACCAAGCTTATGTGTATAATAGTTTATATTTTAAGCATTTTACGAAAGTAACATTCTCTATCGAACTTCTTTCACAGTTTCTGTTTACCAGCGATATTGTAATTAATAGAAATACGTTTATATTAAAAATTGGAAATAAAGTTTGGTATAAAATAAATCATTACTTTTATTGTTTTTAACCTTTTCTGAATTTGTTGGCTTTCATTAACCTATAAAATTTTAGGATAGTAACTATTACATAAAATACTAGGACTGAGTACCTACATTGCCGTTTAAATAAGGATTAGTACTTATTCCTATATAGTTTTGTAGCTATTACCTATGTAACTTTATCGTCTTCAGTTTACCTAACTGAGTTAGTAATGAATACTAATTTCGTTAGTAACCGTTAATGGGTTTTTCTCTCCGTGTGTTTTTTATTGCTTCCTCATAGAGGAATGGTAAAAGTAATAGTAAAATTTTTCGATTCGCTAAAAACATGTTATAAGCATGTTTTAACATGTCAGGGGTCGAAATCGCGTGTTTTTAGAGAATGTCTGTATGGATGTGTGTGTGTGTGTGTGTGTTTGTGTGTGTTTGTGTTTGTGTACTTATTTAGCCATATTTTCGAACTACTCAGTCAATGTTGCTCAGTTTACGTGAGTAATTTGCTTTTTATATTCCGAATTCTCGTAAAGACTTTAGTTATTAATCGACCAAATAGTTTTTGTTTTAAAAACAATTTTTAATTTTCGAATTTTTTAAAAATTTTGATAATATTATATATATTTTTTAATTGGGCTAAATGTATTTATAGAGAATAAAAAAATCTATCTGCTCTATTTTAGATTGACTAATTATTTTTTTTAGTTTTTTGTTATTTAAAAAAGATGATTTTTTTTATTTATTTTATATTTTGGAAATTAATCAGCCAAATGTGCTGAAAAAATTGATAATGGAAGAACCATCAAATGGTCATAAACTCTAAAAATTTCAAGTAATTGTATCGATTAGTTTTTATTAAAAAATATTAAATTGTGCAAAATTGGGGTTTTTATGTCGAACGTTTTCAGGAATAAAAAGCATTTAAACCATTTGAAATTTTGGGAAAGAATAGTAATTTTGGTAGTTTTGATCCCTATTATTTTTCAGCTCAAATATCTATAATCTCTGAAAATAACTGATCAAATATGTTGAAAAAAATCGTGGAAATAGAACATAATAATAGCATTATGCTGTAAAAATTTTAAAATCGTTCATGGATTAGTTTTTGAGAAAAAAATTATAACCTAAAATGTAAATTTTATTAAATAATTCAACTAAAATGTTTTTAAAAAATTTGAAGAAGAGTAGAAAAGATAATTTTTTATATTTTTAATCGGTACCATCAAAAGTTTTTTATGTCAGTTGATGCAAAATTCAATTTGATTGTACACAATTTTCTTATAATGAAGAAAAATTCTTGGAATATTTGAAACAGAAGATTATGAATAATATTAATTGGGAATTGACGAAATTCGCCTTTATTTTTCTGTTTTAATAATTTTTTAATTACATTTTTCATATAGATGTGTTCTTTTTTTAATACACAAATACATTAAATTTTTTTTAGCTAGCTATAAGTAGCTATGTAAGTTTCAATCAAAAAATAATAATAAGTTTCGAAATGTTATAAAATTTTTTTTCAAATAATTAAATAATACCATATTTGAGTAATATATGAAATATAGAATCGACATTTTAATTTGATCAATCTACGTGTCAATTAATTGGCAGCAGTTTTTTCATATATTTATATCAAGTTTCAATTAATTACAAAATTTTCAATTTTCACTGGAAGAACCCTATGAGTTAATTTTTTTAACTCCTGTGTATCATTACAATTAAAAAAAATCATACAATAGCCTTTGAAATAGTGCAGATTAATTGAGAAACAAATCCCGTAAATAAATCAGATTTAACCGAATAACCAGTATATGTTTCATCGATAGAAAATATGTAAACATTGGCAATAAGTAAATGATTTACGTATAAAAAAATAATAAAGTATCATTGATTCGTAGAGGCTAAATTTTCGTCGTTTCATTAGCTACTGACGTTTCCATTGTATTTATAACGAGTAAAAAGAAGCGGAAATTATTCGACTCGCGTAAAGAAAAACGTTTAACAACGAAAACACTATACAAGATGTACATATGGTTAATTAATATTCAGTAATATAATGTACACATTGAGACCTATATAATAAATAAAAAGTTGACCAATCCGAAGAGTTATAGTATTGACCACCGAAACGTAAGAAAAAAAAAACTTTTTACTTTCCTTTTCTATTTCCATTCGTTGACTCGTGAAGATCGATTAATTTTACAAATTTTCATAACTAGTAGTTAGTATCGAATGATAATATCCAACTGTATGTCATAATAAAACAATATGTTTATTAATAAAATAACATACATATATAATGATAGATTTAGATAATCGATACAAATTCGTAATTTATCATCATTCGCGTTAACACTTTTACACGTATATCTATTAATTGTGCATTCGCATAACCATTAATCATCGTATATTATTCAATTTAAAGTAGCGATCGCTTTGCAAATCTTCATTGTATAGCAAGAAATACGTCTAAAGCTATAAATTGTTCATATTACGATTCAGGAACTCAATTGGCTCGTGTAAGCATAATAGGTACACGGGTATATTTTATGTAACACACATGGAATATCGATTACGTACATGTATGTTCGTCTCTTACAAATTAAATAAATAAATATAAGTAATTACACTCTATTTAAATTAAATAGTACTCGTTTGAATTATCGCGTTTATTCATTCGCGAATTCGTGTTCAAACGAAATGTCATACACGGAGAAAAATGTATATGGTTACAAAAATTACGAGTACAATAGCCTTAGATATAATATTAAAACCCAAAAAATCCTATAGAACCTATAGTTAAATTTGCTAAAGTACTTGTAATTTCGACAATAGGATTATTAATTTAATATAAAATTATCACGAACTATGTAATAATTTCTTTAATATTATCACTTCACAAAAACTGGATATTTTTGATACAATATTTTTCTCCGCGTAGAATTCGCGTTTCGTTGGCCCGAGCAAAGTCGAACAGAATCACAAAAGAGTTTGAGCTACATAACGCAATTGAGGAAAGAAATCTCCGAGCCATTAAATTATCCCAATCAAAAGTCGATTAAAAATCACCAGCGTAAAACGAATCGTGAAAGGTGCACGTAACCCTTTTCGCCCCCCTCCCCTGGTGTATATATCCCTTCGTTTTAACAACAACAACGGATCATCTCCGTTCGACTCGTCTTGGGAAGAAAAAATCATCACGTCCTTGAACGGCTTCTGAGTTACCAAGATATTCCGTTAACGAAACTTTCCTTCCTACTCGATTCGTCCTCCTCCACCGATCCAACGCGTTTACCGTATTATTCGGGTCGGTGCACTTTTTCGCGGTGTTACAACGAGATTTATGAGTATAGTCCCTATTTCTTTTTTTTTTTGTTTCTTTACTTTTTATTAGACGAAACGAGGACGTCACGTACGCAATGTTGACGAGAATTTCTCGTGACCGGTCGATCAAAATTATACACGTAGTCGGGTATACATTTGGTGACTAATTTTAAATGATTACTGAGGTTCACGAAAACAGAAGATATCTGTATACCTTTGACCGGACCTGCTTACTCGTAAACCTAGTTTCTAGGGAGAAAAATACAAAAAAAACTGCTAAAAATCGCGTTTTTTAGTGTTTCCTTACATTTAAAAAAAAAGAGTTCCGATAAATCACACTTCAAATTTGAATTCTACTAATCAAAATATGTCGGAAAATATTTTTTTAATAAAATTTGAACCTCACCGTTGCAGAGAACTGTAGGGTTGTATAAAAATCTTCAAAGAATAAACATGTAATTGCAATTGTAACAGTGCTTATACTTGCGGTAAATATTTTTTTTATTAAAGCAATTAAACCTCTACAGAAGTTATTTTGCTGAAATTGAAGTAAATTATTAACTTACTAAGAAAACTAATGATTTTAAGCCTATTTGAAGTACCAAGCGAGAAAATTAATGAAAACAATTTTATTTTCGCGAGTATACAATTTATCTATATATGCTGATTTTGGCTTATGCATACTTTATTTTTCTCAAAACCATTTCGAGGTTAGAATATGCTTGTTATTAAAAATAAGATTTGTTCTTTTCTTTATACCTTTTGTCAACTTTGATACCGTCGGATCAAATTATACTTATTTTACAAACAAATCCATGTATATATATGGGTGGTTCCCTGTGACATCGAAGATGAAAAAAATAAATATTGCTATAACTGTGGGAATATGTTTTAGAGGTATCTAGTAGTTCTCCTGAATTTTTTCAGATTTTTTCTGGGCCATTATTTTAAGTTGCAGAGAGTCAAAGTTGACATTTTAGCACTTTTTTGCATTATATACCCATTTTCATGAATCTTTAGCTCCCAGGGGATGCATTTTTCACTAAAAACATAAGTATGACTTTTTTTGTAAAATTTTCCGGACTTTTCATTAAAAATACTTTTAAAGACATAAATGTATGCTGTCACACTCTTGTAAGCCATTTAAACCTTAAATAGTGAAAATCAGCAATTCTGCTCCGGACTCTGGTAACCTAATACTGTCTAAAAGATGTCTTTTTATAGTCAGAAACTGCCTATACATTTCCAGAGTGGGTCTAAATCATTAAGATCACTTATGGTCAAAATATCCGGGAAAAGTGCCCGAAATATTAATAGAAATGTATATTTGTTGCCTTATAACGATGAATCTATTAGCATGATCATTGTAAAAAATTTTATGCACTTACCTTGGAATGGTAGAAAAGTATCTCCACTTGTTTCAGTATCCATCTAATCCCCTGTAAGCTGCTAAAAATACAAATATTATTATAAAATTATAAAAAATTATTTTTTAAACATTTATAATGCTGGATTTTTAGTTTTACATCCCTTACAAGAATTATAATACTAATCTGAAGGATTACTATAAAAGTATCAACATTATTATTATTAGTGTTCAGCAATACATTGTTTAGAATTAACAAACTTGTCACTGTCACGTTATCATATTATTCATTATAATTATATTTCCGATTTATTTATATATCTTTTGTATTAAATACGTATATTCAGTTATTGTAATAATGATGTTTATATATTTATAGTAATCCTTCAGATTAGTATTATAATTCTTGTAAGGGATGTAAAACTAAAAATTCAGCATTATAAATGTTTAAAAATTAATTTTTTACATTTGTATAATAATATTTGTATTTTAGCAGCTTACAGGGGATTAGATGGATACTGAAACAAGTGAAGATACTTTTCTACCACTCCAAGGTAAGTGCATACATTTTTTTGCAATGATCATGCTACTAGATTCATCGTTATAGGCAACAAATATACATTTCTATTAATATTTCGGGCACTTTTCCCGGATATTTTGACCATAAGTGATCTTAATGATTTAGACCCACTCTGGAAATTTTTAGGCAGTTTCTGACTATAAAAAGACATCTTTTAGACAGTATTAGGTTACCAGAGTCCGGAGCAGAATTGCTGATTTTCACTATTTAAGGTTTAAATGGCTTACAAGAGTGTGACAGCATACATTTATGTCTTTAAAAGTATTTTTAATGAAAAGTTCGGAAAATTTTACAAAAAAAGTCATACTTATGTTTTTAGTGAAAAATGCATCCCCTGGGAGCTAAAGATTCATGAAAATGGGCATATAATGCAAAAAAGTGCTAAAATGTCAACTTTGACTCTCTGTAACTTAAAATAATGGCCCAGAAAAAATCTGAAAAAATTCAGGAGAACTACTGGATACCTCTAAAACATATTCCCACAGTTATAGCAATATTATTTTTTTCATCTTCGATGTCACAGAGAACCACCCATATATATATATATATATATACACATACATAATTATTTTTTGAATGTAATACATGTATACCTCTCGGTCGTGCCATCTAAATTTTTTTATCCGTTACTGCAGGACGGTGTAACTGATTAATACGTTTAATTTATTTTTTACACAGTCCTTTTATGTATTTTCTACAAAAAAAATGTTATTCAAGTATTTTTATACAAATTTTATATGGCCAATTTTTTATAAAAATTGTATAAAATGTATTTTATAAATTTTTTATAAAAAATTTATAAATTATTTTCACTTGGGTTTCAATAAAGTTATTCTCATCACGAACGCGACAAGAATACACTTATCAGTGTGAAACGATAATTTATCCTTATATTAAATATCCCGTTCTAACGATGCAAGTACCCCGACTACGTTGTCGCACGATTCGCTAAATTTTTCATTCCGTTCCTACACGTATACGTGTATTTTGCATTAGTAGCACAAACCTGTGTGAGAAAATTTATCAACCAGCTAAATGCAGGAAGGTAGTTATAAAGGATGAAATGTGCTTTTTTTTATCGAGAAATAGACATTTTCATGTTATTTTCTTATCTAAAATATCTGTCCTTTGTTGATTTTTCTTAAGTTGGCTTTTCGTACAACCAATACAGAGGGTAGTTACAAGGAATGAAAAGTTGATCTTTTAGTATGGCTAATTGTATGGCTGTATGTATGTCTGAAAGTGTTTGTGAAAGTATGGCTTAAAGTCTGGCTTAAATCTTGCAGTTTAAAGTGTATTTCGTTAAGAATTTATTATTTGTATTATCAATATATTGCCAATATGTTGCCAAAGTATAGTCAATATATTGCCAATATATTGCCAAAGTATTATCACTATATTGCCAATATGTTGCCAAAGTATTGTCAATATATTGCCAATATGTTGCCAATATGTTGCCAACATATTGCCAAAGTATTATCAATATATCACCAATATGTTTCGTATCTTCCATAACTTCGTAACATTTACCAAATTGTCAATACTACCGACGAATCAATGATCTTTTATTACCTCAAGTGGATGAAAACGTGAATGAACGTCTTTCTTTGGTCATCCGAATAATTACTAAGATGCGTGACATAAATCCACGATTTCTCATAATACCCATTTTTAGTAAAGATATGATCCAATTAATTTTAATCATATCGATTTGTTCAGCATATACTAATAGATTATAAAAAATCAGTTTAAAAATATTTGGTAAACGTAAACATATTATAGATATATTATAGCTAGATGATTCCCAACTATTATAAAACTTCAAGATTTTATTTTACACGGACTCGGAATTAACTTACTAGCAATATTATTGCTAATATATTACCAATATATTGCGAATTTATGGTAGTTATTCATTGGAATTTTGTATATTGAACACTCAATTCAATTCAACAGCTGACTATTGCAATTATTATCCTAAACATTTGGACGGAGTTTTCCAAAATATTTATTAAGTCTGAAACACAATGAATTGTAATTTTAACGAAGTAAAAAACTAAAAAAGGGGGGGATGGTGAGGCCCCTCCGTTGCCCCAACAAGTGAGGTACGTCCAGCCCGGAAGATTCTTTATATGTCCCCGTCGTGGATGAAATCCACGGCGGGAGGCATATTTCTAATTTTTTCCGTGGTAGGTGAAAGTGCATTGCTAAAGTTAGCATTTTCGCACAATAATAAAAAGATGAGTTTACAGAACGTTTAGAGAAAGCAAAAATTACGATCGAGTGTTACGCCGAGATATTTTACCGCGGGTTTCCATTCTATTGGTGTTTATCGAAGTTAGGTGGATTTAGGTTTCAAGTTTGAGATAACTTTTTATAAAACATTATTGCTTCGGATTTAGTAGCGTTGATTTTAATTTTCCATTTACTGCAGAATTGATGAATGTCGTTTAGCTCGTTGTTAAGTAATTTTACGATTTTTTCGTTACTTCGCGAGGTCGCGTATATTATCGTGTCGTTCGCGTAGATCCCGATATTTACGTTGTCGGTCGACGGTAGGTCGTTAATGTAAATTAAAAAGAGCAGAGGTCCCAACAAGCTGCCCTGAGGGACTCCCGCTCTTATAGGAAATTCGCGAGATTCTGCGTCGTTTAGTTTAACTTTATATTTCCGGTTGTTTAGATAGGAAGCTAAAATATGAATTAGGTTAGAGTTTATTTTATTTTCGATTAGTTTGCAAAGGAGACCGTTTATCCAGACGCTGTCAAAGGCTTTCTCGACGTCGAGAAGTACCGCCCGGTGTTTGCCAATATGTTGCCAATATGTTGCCAATATGTTGCCAATATGTTGCCAATATGTTGCCAATATGTTGCCAATATGTTGCCAATATGTTGCCAATATGTTGCCAATATGTTGCCAATATGTTGCCAATATGTTGCCAATATGTTGCCAATATGTTGCCAATATGTTGCCAATATGTTGCCAATATGTTGCCAATATGTTGCCAATATGTTGCCAATATGTTGCCAATATGTTGCCAATATGTTGCCAATATGTTGCCAATATGTTGCCAATATGTTGCCAATATGTTGCCAATATGTTGCCAATATGTTGCCAATATGTTGCCAATATGTTGCCAAAGTATTGTCAATATATTGCCAATATGTTGCCAAAGTATTGTCAATATATTGCCAATATGTTGCCAATATGTTGCCAACATATTGCCAAAGTATTATCAATATATCGCCAATATGTTTCGTATCTTCCATAACTTCGTAACATTTACCAAATTGTCAATACTACCGACGAATCAATGATCTTTTATTACCTCAAGTGGATGAAAACGTGAAATGAACGTCTTTCTCTTTGGTCATCCGAATAATTACTAAGATGCGTGACATAAATCCACGATTTCTCATAATACCCATTTTTAGTAAAGATATGATCCAATTAATTTTAATCATATCGATTTGTTCAGCATATACTAATAGATTATAAAAAATCAGTTTAAAAATATTTGGTAAACGTAACATATTATAGATATATTATAGCTAGATGATTCCCAACTATTATAAAAACTTCAAGATTTTATTTACACGGACTCGCGAATTAACTTACTAGCAATATTATTGCTAATATATTACCAATATATTGCGAATTTATGGTAGTTATCATTGGAAGTTTGTATATTGAAACACTCAATTCAATTCAACAGCTGACTATTGCAATATTATCCTAAACATTTGGACGAGTTTTCCAAAATATTTATTAAGTCTGAAACACAATGAATTGTAATTTTAACGAAGTAAAAAACTAAAAAAGGGGGGGATGGTGAGGCCCCTCCGTTGCCCCAACAAGTGAGGTACGTCCAGCCCGGAAGATTCTTTATATGTCCCCGTCGTGGATGAAATCCACGGCGGGAGGCATATTTCTAATTTTTTCCGTGGTAGGTGAAAGTGCATTGCTAAAGTTAGCATTTTCGCACAATAATAAAAAGATGAGTTTACAGAACGTTTAGAGAAAGCAAAAATTACGATCGAGGTGTTACGCCGAGATATTTTACCGCGGGTTTCCATTCTATTGGTGCTTTTATCGAAGTTAGGTGGATTTAGGTTCAAGTTTGAGATAACTTTTTATAAAACATTATTGCTTCGGATTTAGTAGCGTTGATTTTAATTTTCCATTTACTGCAGAATTGATGAATGTCGTTTAGCTCGTTGTTAAGTAATTTTACGATTTTTTCGTTACTTCGCGAGGTCGCGTATATTATCGTGTCGTTCGCGTAGATCCCGATATTTACGTTGTCGGTCGACGGTAGGTCGTTAATGTAAATTAAAAAGAGCAGAGGTCCCAACAAGCTGCCCTGAGGGACTCCCGCTCTTATAGGAAATTCGCGAGATTCTGCGTCGTTTAGTTTAACTTTATATTTCCGGTTGTTTAGATAGGAAGCTAAAATATGAATTAGGTTAGAGTTTATTTTATTTTCGATTAGTTTGCAAAGGAGACCGTTTATCCAGACGCTGTCAAAGGCTTTCTCGACGTCGAGAAGTACCGCCCGGTGTTTCGTTTCCAGTTAAATTCAACAAAAAGGGGGAAGTCGCACTATAAACGCACTCGGTAGCCAACTCAGTAAATATTGCATTAATAAACAACTTTACATTCACGCGCCAACGAGCTTCACTAACTATCCTTACAACAAAAAATGCAAACCCGATATAATAGATTTCATGATCTCTAAAAACTTAAATTTTTCCTCTAGTATCTGCACTCTCCCAGATTCCGAATTAGACTCAGACCATTGCCCCGTATAGATAACTATCAACTTAACAACAATTTACAATTCGACAAAAATCAAATATAACTTTGTAAAAGCTAACTGGCAGGCATTTAACAATTACTTTGACGAAAACATCACTACACTACAATTCATAGACACAAAAGACGAAATAGACAAAGCTATCACTGACTTTGCACAAACCATCCACAAAGCAATAGACATTTCCTCACCATTAAACGAAAATAAAACCGACGAAATAATTAAATCAATAAAACATAGAAACGTATTAATCTGCGAAAACCGTAAACGATATAATCCAATCCTTAAAAACCATATTAATTCAATTCGACGCTTAATAGACACCCAAATAAAAAACTTTAAATGCGAATCGTGGAATAATAAAGTAAAATCCCTAAACATTAAAGACAATAGTTTGTGGAGAATGACCAATGCCTTTACGCGAACTCATACTAACATTCCATCGTTAAAAGATTCAAATAATCGACGTCGAGAAGTACCGCCCCGGTGTTTCGTTTCCAGTTAAAGTTCCGAGTAATATCTTCGGTTAGTCTAAGTATTTGGTGTTGTGTAGAATCAGCTTGTCTAAACCCGAATGGTTCCTGTCTGTTCGTTAGGCGGTCAGTCATGTCGTCCCGAAGTCTATTGATGAGCAAGTGCTCGAATGCCTTGCTCATTGTGTTAACCCTTAAACTGCCAAAACGCCACTTCCGGTACACTGCTATTCGAGGGCCAATAACGAAGACTATTCGACACTAAAAAAAATTGAGACATACATATTTTTATTGCTTAAGATCTCCTCTTTCTGATGGTGCCAATGAAATTTCCTGAAAAGTTTATTTATTATTCCAAAATGCAGTTTAAACAAAAAAAAACGTAATTTTTTGTGTTTAATTTTTTTTGTGATCCATTTTTCAAAGTTTTTCGAATCTGTAATCAACATGGAACCTTAATAACCGGTGGAATAAATGTCTGAACTTTGAGAATCCATGGTTCAAAGATCGTTTTTTCGTATTAGTATTTTCAAAATGGCGTCTTAATGGCAAAATTTTTGTGAAAACCTTTCTGAATTTTTTTACAATAAATGATGCTCTTTTCGAAAAAATGTTCAAGTGTAAAAAGTTCTTGTAATCAGCCAAGAAATATGCCTGAATTTTTCCGAAGCGTTTTGAGCACTTTTTCGAATTTTGCATATGAACAATTTTTGCAAAATTCAAAATTTTACTCAAATCGCTTCGGAAAAAATCAGACGTATTTCTTGGCCAATTCTAAGAACTTTTTATTCTTAAAAATTTTTCCGAAATATGCACCGTTTTCAATAAAAAATTTCCATAGTTCAAAGCATCATGTGTGGGTAAAAAACCATGGAAACAAACATGGAAATTTTTTATTGAAAAACGATTCACATTTCGGAAAAATTTTCAAGAATAAAAAGTTCTTATAATTGGTCAAGAAATACGAATTCAAAAAAATACAAAATTCAAAAAAGTGCTTAAAATGCTTCGGAAAAATTCAGGCATATTCCTTGGCTGATTACAAGAACTTTTTACTCTTGAACATTTTTTCGTTTAAGATATTTTTTAAGTTCGGACGGAATTATCGGTGGAATTGTATTAGGGTTATTGTTAGAATAGTTTAGAAAATTTAAGACTAAATTATCCGTTTCTGCAGTAAAATTGGAATTGTTATGAGGCATTTTATGCGGTGTGAACGTTTTCGCGAAGTTTTCGGCCAGATGGTTAGCTTTATCGTCCGGTGAAAAATATTTAAGTTGATTGTTTGAATCTTCTAACGGTGGAATGTTAGTACGAGTTCGCGTAAAGGCTTTGGTCATTCTCCACAAACTATTGTCTTTAATGTTTAGGGATTTTACTTTATTATCCCACAATTCGCATTTCAAGTTTTTTATTTGGTTCTCTATTAACCTTTAGACTGCCGGCATTTTTGCCTTATAAATTGATATTTTTGATGTGCAAAATTTACACATAAAAACGCCTCATATCTCTAGAGTAGTTGTCAAGGTCACAGGTGGCTCATATATGAGCCGTCCGGCAGTCTAAAGGTTAAGCGTCGAATTGAATTAATATGGTTTTTAAGGATTGAATTATATCGTTTACGATTTTCGCGGATTAATACGTTTCTATGTTTTATTGATTTAATTATTTCGTCCGGTAACGGAAGGTTTCCGGTTTTATTTTCGTTTAATGGTGTAGAAATGTCTATTGCTTTGTGAATGGTTTGTGCAAAGTCAGTGATAGCTGTGTCTATTTCGTCTTTTGTGTCTATGTATTGTAGTGTAGTGATGTTTTCGTAAAAGTAATTGTTAAATGTCTGCCAGTTAGTTTTTGCAAAGTTGTATTTGATTTTTGTCGAATTGTAAATTGTTGTTAAGTTGATAGTTATGTATACGGGGTGTGGTCTGAGTCTAAGTCGGAATCTGGGAGAGTGCAGATATTAGAAGAAAAATTTAAGTTTTTAGAGATCATGAAATCTATTATATCGGCTTTGCATTTTTTATTGTAAGGATAGTGAGTCAAGCTCGTTGGCGCGTGAATGTAAAGTTGTTTATTAATGCAATATTTACTGAGTTGGCTACCGAGTGCGTTTATAGGGCGACTCTCCCAGCGCGTATGTTTAGCGTTAAAGTCACCGGCGGCTATTACTGTGTCGGCTGTTTTAAAGATTTTATAGTAGTCGTTTTTTGTTGAATTTAACAGTAGGTGAGTTAGAAGTAGCTATTACCGTGATCACGGTTCCGCGGGTTTGATTTTAATTGCCTTTGCTTCAAAGTTTTCGGTATTTAAAGATATATTATAATGTTTTAGGCTGTTCGTAATTATTACCGCGGTGCCCCGGTTTGTGTTATTTTTATAGACAGTGTAGTTTCGTAGTTTAAAAGTACTGTTGTTTTTTAAAAGTGTTTCGTCAAGTAGGCAAATGTCAATGTCTTTTGTGTGTAGTAGTGTCTCTAGTTCGAGTTTTTTGTGTGTTAGTCGTCCGTAGGCGTTCCAAGCACAAATGGTTAATTGATTATTTGGTGTATTATTCATGTTCCGGTTTTTTGTTTATTGGATGCAACCGCGAGGGCCGAGTTTAGAAGTTTCGGAGTTATTACCGCGACTTGGATATAGCGCGTCGTTTTTTGAATTTGATCCCGAGGAGATACTGATAGAGAGGTTGGTTGCTTCTTGTAGTATTTCTATCAGCGCGGTTACGTCTTCCGAGTTGACGGGTTTTTTATTGTTTTTAATGTTATTTTCATTTTTTGTTTTGTTTGGTAATAATTTAAATATTGGTATATTAATTGATGATTGAGTTTTAGGTTTAACCGATAGTGCGGGAAAATGACCTCCATCGTTTAGCGGAATGAGTTTAGATTTTAGAGTATTTTTATAATTGCTGTTGATTTTAGTGGGTTTAGGAGTTTTAGCTTTATTCGCGTAAGATTGTTTTGATATTTTATAGGCTGAACAGCCTTTGTAATTCGCGGTGTGGTTGCCTCCACAGTTTGCGCATTTTAAGTTTTCTTTATCGCGGGGTTTAGTGCACGTGGCGATGTCATGGTTCTCTCCACACTTAACGCATTTGGGTTGAGCGTGGCAGAACCGTGACACATGATTATAGCGTTGGCATTTAAAGCATTGTACCGGGCGTTTAAGTTTAATACAGGGTTCTATTTTTATTTTCAAGAACGCGATTGTTTTTAGTTGCGTAATATTTTTAATGTTGTCGGTTTTATCCAGTGTGATTAGGAAAAGAGGGAGTGGGGTGGCATTTTTCCCGCTTCGTCTCTTCACTTGCGCGACGTTGTTGACTCTATATCCACCCCGCAGCAACTCGTCCGCGATTTCGTCGGTGGTCATTGAAATGGGTAGGCCCCTAATGTCGAATTTTACTGGAGGTTTAGAATCCGGAGATTTAAAGAGGAAATATTGGAACCTTTCGGTGTCCAATTCCCGGATGAGTGTTCGGTAGTCCTCCAGGGTTGAAGCCCGGTCGGACATGAAGTTATCGCAGAGTTTGTAAACTACCGCGCTAAATTTTAATTTTTTGATGATAAATTGGAGAAGTTAATAGGGAAAATTAAGTTTATCGCAGTTTACTGTTCTTGAAGTGATTTCCTGTAAGTTGCAACTATTTAATATTTATTTATCTAATATTTATTTTCTCCGGATCACTTGATGTGGAATTTCTCATATAATTATTATATAATAGTCAGAAAAGTGAGACTCATCTCCTCATGATCATACCTCTACCATCCCTCCTCCATTCCTCCTTAAGATACGGTAAAAACTAAATCCCCTTTAGTATACGTACTGCTGAAACAAGTACAAAAAAAAATTATTGCCTTTAAAACGTGATCATATTGGTCGATTAGATGTGACGTGATTGAATATATCTATGGAAACGGACAAAACAAAAGTTTTTTAAAACAAATATGCTTTGAAAAAGTATGTAATCTGCTTTAAAATTGAAACATTTAAAATATCAATAAAGAAATTTAACAGAAAAGAAGGGTATGCGCTTGCGTAATGGTCCAACGTTGGTTACCAACGTTCCAACCGAACTATGGGTACCAATTTTGGTACAACCTTTGGTACTAACTTCAAATTCCAATAGTGAATACAAATATTGGTCCAACGTTGGGTACCAACATTGGTCCAACGTTGGGTACCAACATTGGTCCAACGTTGAGTACCAATATTGATTCAACATTGGGTACCAGTATTGATTCAACGTTGGGTACCAATATTGGTCCAACGTTGGATACCAAAGTTCAAAATCAATAATGGGTACCCATACTGCTCCAACGTTGGATACCAACGTTCCACACCACAATGACTATCATTATTGGATAAACGTTTGATACCAACGTTGAGTACCAACATTGGTCCAACGTTGGATACCAACGTTCCAAATCACAATGACTATCAATATTAGATAAACGTTTGATACCAACGTTCAAAACCAATAAAGGGTACCAATATTGGTTCAACGTTGGGTGCCAACATTGGTCCAAAGTTGAGTACCAACATGGACCAATGTTGGGTACATTGGTCTAATGTTGAGAACCAACATTGGTCCAACGTTGGGTACCAATATTGGTCCAACGTTGGATACCAATATTGGTCCAACGTTGGATACCAACATTAGTCCAACGTTGGGTACCAATATAGGTCCAACGTTCAAAACCAATAAAGGGCACCAATATTGGTTCAACGTTGGGTGCCAACATTCAAACCATTAATGAGTACCAATAATGGTCCAACGTTGGGTACCAACATTGGTCCAACGTTGAGTACCTATATTGATTCAACATTGGGTACCAATATTGATTCAACGTTGGGTACCAGCATTGGTCCATCGTTGGGTACCAATGTTGATTCAACGTTGGATACCAACGTTCCAAACCACGATGAGTATCATTATTGGATAAACGTTTGTTACCAACGTTCAAAACCAATAAAGGGTACCAATATTGGTTCAACGTTGGGTATCAACATTGTTTTAAAGTTGGTACCAACATTGGTCTAACATTGAGTACCAATATTGATTCAACATTCGGTACCAACATTGGTTCAACATTTGGTACCAACATTGGTCCAACGTTGGATACCAATATTGGTCCAACGATCAAAACCAATAAAGGACACCAATATTGGTTCAACGTTGGGTGCCAACATTCAAACCATTAATGAGTACCAATAATGGTCCAACGTTGGGTACCAACATTGGTCCAACGTTGAGTACCTATATTGATCAACATTGGGTACCAATATTGATTCAACGTTGGGTACCAGCATTGGTCCATCGTTGGGTACCAATTGAATCAACGTTGGATACCAACGTTTCAAACCACAATGAATATCATATTGGATAAACGTTTGTTACCAACGTTCAAAACCAATAAAGGGTACCAATATTGGTTCAACGTTGGGTGCCAACATTCAAGCTAATAATGAGTATCATTTTATTGATTCAACATTGGGAACCAATATTGATTCAACGTTGGGTACCAACATTGGTCCAACGTTGGGTACCAATATTGATTCAACGTTGGATACCAACGTTCCAAATCACAATGAATATCAATATTGGATAAACGTTTGTTACCAACGTTCAAAACCAATAAAGGGTACCAATATTGGTTCAACGTTGGGTACCAACATTGGTTTAAAGTTGGGTACCAACATTGGTCCAACATTGAGTACCAATATTGATTCAACATTGGGTACCAGTATTGATTCAACGTTGGTACCAATATTGGTCCAACGTTGGATACCAAAGTTCAAAATCAATAATGGGTACCCATACTGCTCCAACGTTGGATACCAACGTTCCACACCACAATGACTATCATTATTGGATAAACGTTTGATACCAACGTTGAGTACCAACATTGGTCCAACGTTGGATACCAACGTTCCAAATCACAATGACTATCAATATTAGATAAACGTTTGATACCAACGTTCAAAACCAATAAAGGGTACCAATATTGGTTCAACGTTGGGTGCCAACATTGGTCCAAAGTTGAGTACCAACATTGGACCAATGTTGGGTACATTGGTCTAATGTTGAGAACCAACATTGGTCCAACGTTGGGTACCAATATTGGTCCAACGTTGGATACCAATATTGGTCCAACGTTGGATACCAACATTAGTCCAACGTTGGGTACCAATATAGGTCCAACGTTCAAAACCATAAAGGGTACCAATATTGGTTCAACGTTGGGTACCAATATTGATTCAACGTTGGATACCAACGTTCAAAACCAATAAAGGGTACCAATATTGGTTCAACGTTGGGTACCAACATTGGTCCAACGTTGAGTACCTATATTGATTCAACATTGGGTACCAATATTGATTCAACGTTGGGTACCAGCATTGGTCCATCGTTGGGTACCAATATTGATTCAACGTTGGATACCAACGTTCCAAACCACAATGAATATCAATATTGGATAAACGTTTGTTACCAACGTTCAAAACCAATAAAGGGTACCAATATTGGTTCAACGTTGGGTGCCAACATTCAAGCTAATAATGAGTATCATTTTATTGATTCAACATTCGGTACCAACATTGGTCCAACGTTGAGTACCAATATTGATTCAACATTGGGTACCAATATTGGTTCAACGTTGGGTGCCAACATTCAAGCTAATAATGAGTATCATTTTATTGATTCAACATTGGGAACCAATATTGATTCAACGTTGGGTACCAACATTGGTCCAACGTTGGGTACCAATATTGATTCAACGTTGGATACCAACGTTCCAAACCACGATGAGTATCATTATTGGATAAACGTTTGTTACCAACGTTCAAAACCAATAAAGGGTACCAATATTGGTTCAACGTTGGGTACCAACATTGGTTTAAAGTTGGGTACCAACATTGGTCCAACATTGAGTACCAATATTGATTCAACATTCGGTACCAACATTGGTTCAACATTTGGTACCAACATTGGTCCAACGTTGGATACCAATATTGGTCCAACGATCAAAACCAATAAAGGACACCAATATTGGTTCAACGTTGGGTGCCAACATTCAAACCAATAATGAGTACCAATAATGGTCCAACGTTGGGTACCAACATTGGTCCAACGTTGAGTACCTATATTGATTCAACATTGGGTACCAATATTGATTCAACGTTGGGTACCAGCATTGGTCCATCGTTGGGTACCAATATTGAATCAACGTTGGATACCAACGTTTCAAACCACAATGAATATCAATATGGATAAACGTTTGTTACCAACGTTCAAAACCAATAAAGGGTACCAATATTGGTTCAACGTTGGGTGCCAACATTCAAGCTAATAATGAGTATCATTTTATTGATTCAACATTGGGTACCAGTATTGATTCAACGTTGGGTACCAACATTGGTCCAACGTTGGGTACCAATATTGATTCAACGTTGGATACCAACGTTCCAAATCACAATGAATATCAATATTGGATAAACGTTTGATACCAACGTTGAGTACCAATATTGATTCAACGTTGGGTACCATATTGATTCAACGTTGGATACCAACGTTCAAAACCAATAAAGGGTACCAATATTGGTCCAACGTTGGGTACCAACATTGGTCCAACGTTGAGTACCAATATTGATTCAACGTTGGGTACCAACATTGGTCCAACGTTGAGTACCAATATTGATTCAACATTGGGTACCAATATTGATTCAACGTTGGATACCAACGTTTCAAACCACAATGAATATCAATATTGGATAAACGTTTGTTACCAACGTTCAAAACCAATAAAGGGTACCAATATTGGTTCAACGTTGGGTGCCAACATTCAAGCTAATAATGAGTATCATTTTATTGATTCAACATTGGGAACCAATATTGATTCAACGTTGGGTACCAACATTGGTCCAACGTTGGGTACCAATTTGATTCAACGTTGGATACCAACGTTCCAAATCACAATGAATATCAATATTGGATAAACGTTTGTTACCAACGTTCAAAACCAATAAAGGGTACCAATATTGGTTCAACGTTGGGTGCCAACATTCAAGCTAATAATGAGTATCATTTTATTGATTCAACATTGGGTACCAATATTGATTCAACGTTGGGTACCAGCATTGGTCCATCGTTGGGTACCAATATTGATTCAACGTTGGATACCAACGTTCCAAACCACAATGAATATCAATATTGGATAAATGTTTGTTACCAACGTTCAAAACCAATAAAGGGTACCAATATTGGTTCAACGTTGGGCACCAACATTGGTTTAAAGTTGGGTACCAACATTGGTCCAACGTTGAGTACCAATATTGATTCAACATTGGGTACCAATATTGATTCAACATTGGGTACCAACATTGGTCCAACGTTGGATACCAATATTGGTCCAACGTTCAAAACCAATAAAGGGCACCAATATTGGTTCAACGTTGGGTGCCAACATTCAAACCATTAATGAGTACCAATAATGGTCCAACGTTGGGTACCAACATTGGTCCAACGTTGAGTACCTATATTGATTCAACATTGGGTACCAATATTGATTCAACGTTGGGTACCAGCATTGGTCCATCGTTGGGTACCAATATTGAATCAACGTTGGATACCAACGTTTCAAACCACAATGAATATCAATATGGATAAACGTTTGTTACCAACGTTCAAAACCAATAAAGGGTACCAATATTGGTTCAACGTTGGGTGCCAACATTCAAGCTAATAATGAGTATCATTTTATTGATTCAACATTGGGAACCAATATTGATTCAACGTTGGGTACCAACATTGGTCCAACGTTGGGTACCATATTGATTCAACGTTGGATACCAACGTTCCAAACCACAATGATATCAATATTGGATAAACGTTTGTTACCAACGTTCAAAACCAATAAAGGGTACCAATATTGGTTCAACGTTGGGCACCAACATTGGTTTAAAGTTGGGTACCAACATTGGTCCAACGTTGAGTACCAATATTGATTCAACATTGGGTACCAGTATTGATTCAACGTTGGGTACCAATATTGGTCCAACGTTGGATACCAAAGTTCAAAATCAATAATGGGTACCCATACTGCTCCAACGTTGGATACCAACGTTCCACACCACAATGACTATCATTATTGGATAAACGTTTGATACCAACGTTGAGTACCAACATTGGTCCAACGTTGGATACCAACGTTCCAAATCACAATGACTATCAATATTAGATAAACGTTTGATACCAACGTTCAAAACCAATAAAGGGTACCAATATTGGTTCAACGTTGGGTGCCAACATTGGTCCAAAGTTGAGTACCAACATTGGACCAATGTTGGGTACATTGGTCTAATGTTGAGAACCAACATAGGTCCAACGTTGGGTACCAATATTGGTCCAACGTTGGATACCAATATTGGTCCAACGTTGGATACCAACATTAGTCCAACGTTGGGTACCAATATAGGTCCAACGTTCAAAACCAATAAAGGGTACCAATATTGGTCCAACGTTGGATACCAACGTTCAAAACCAATAAAGGGTACCAATATTGGTTCAACGTTGTGGTACCAACATTGGTCCAACGTTGAGTACCTATATTGATTCACCATTGGGTACCAATATTGATTCAACGTTGGGTACCAGCATTGGTCCATCGTTGGGTACCAATATTGATTCAACGTTGGATACCAACGTTCCAAACCACAATGAATATCAATATGGATAAACGTTTGTTACCAACGTTCAAAACCAATAAAGGGTACCAATATTGGTTCAACGTTGGGTGCCAACATTCAAGCTAATAATGAGTATCATTTTATTGATTCAAAATTGGGTACCAACATTGGGTCCAACGTTGAGTAGCAATATTGATTCAACATTGGGTACCAATATTGGTTCACACGTTGGGGTACCAACATTCAAGCTAATAATGAGTATCATTTTATTGATTCAACATTGGGAACCAATATTGATTCAACGTTGGGTACCAACGTTGGTCCCAACGTTGGGTACCAATATTGATTCAACGTCTGGATACCAACGTTCCAAACCACGATGAGTAACATTATTGGATAAACGTTTGTTACCAACGTTCAAAACCAATAAGGGTACCAATATTGGTTCAACGTTGGGTACCAACATTGGTTTAAAGTTGGGTACCAACATTGGTCCAACATTGGTACCAATATTGATTCAACATTCGGTACCAACATTGTTCAACATTTGGTACCAACATTGGTCCAACGTTTGGATACCAATATTGGTCCAACGATCAAAACCAATAAAGGACACTAATATTGGGTCAACGTTGGGTGCCAACATTCAAACCAATAATGAGTACCAATAATGGTCCAACGTTGGGTACCAACATTGGTCCAACGTTGAGTACCTATATTGATTCAACATTGGGTACCAATATTGATTCAACGTTGGTACCAGCTATGGTCCATCGTTGGGTACCAATATTGAATCAACGTTGGATACAACGTTTCAAACCACAATGAATATCATATTGGATAAACGTTTGTTACCAACGTTCAAAACCAATAAGGGTACCAATATTGGTACAACGTTGGGTGCCAACATTCAAGCTAATAATGAGTATCATTTATTGATTCAACGTTGGGTACCAATTTGATTCAACGTTGGGTACCAACATTGGTCCAACGTTGGGTACCAATATTGATTCAACGTTGGATACCAACGTTCCAAATCACAATGAATATCAATATTGGATAAACGTTTGATACCAACGTTGAGTACCATATTGATTCAACATTGGGTACCAATATTGATTCAACGTTGGATACCAACGTTCAAAACCAATAAAGGGTACCAATATTGGTCCAACGTTGGGTACCAACATTGGTCCAACGTTGAGTAGCAATATTGATTCAACATTGGGTACCAACATTGGTCCAACGTTGAGTAGCAATATTGATTCAACATTGGGTACCAATATTGATTCAACGTTGGGTACCAACGTTTCAAACCACAATGAATATCAATATTGGATAAACGTTTGTTACCAACGTTCAAAACCAATAAAGGGTACCAATATTGGTTCAACGTTGGGTGCCAACATTCAAGCTAATAATGAGTATCATTTTATTGATTCAACATTGGGAACCAATATTGATTCAACGTTGGGTACCAACATTGGTCCAACGTTGGGTACCAATATTGATTCAACGTTGGATACCAACGTTCCAAATCACAATGAATATCAATATTGGATAAACGTTTGTTACCAACGTTCAAAACCAATAAAGGGTACCAATATTGGTTCAACGTTGGGTGCCAACATTCAAGCTAATAATGAGTATCATTTTATTGATTCAACATTGGGAACCAATATTGATTCAACGTTGGGTACCAGCATTGGTCCATCGTTGGGTACCAATATTGATTCAACGTTGGATACCAACGTTCCAAACCACGATGAGTATCATTATTGGATAAACGTTTGTTACCAACGTTCAAAACCAATAAAGGGTACCAATATTGGTTCAACGTTGGGCACCAACATTGGCTTAAAGTTGGGTACCAACATTGGTCCAACGTTGAGTACCAATATTGATTCAACATTCGATACCAATATTGATTCAACGTTGGTTACCAACATTGGTTCAACTTTGGCTACCTACATTGGTTCAACGTTGGGTACCAACATTGGTCCAACGTTTCATCTTCCATTAATAATTTTTTTTGTGTTGCAGCTATTTTTTTGTTCGTATTTTTCCCCTTCGTCAATATTTCACCATCCGTCGTGACTTTTAAATACGATAAATAGTCTTGATCATCTGAAATACTTAAAATATGTATTAATTCTTGTCAAAACCAATTAAAAATTTAAATTTCACGCGCGTAGAATTACCGATTCAAAAGTACTATGTTTACAAAAATTAATGTTCTTTTATTAAAATTTAAGTATTTAATTGTTCAAAATTTGTTTAATTAATTATTTTTACTTAGGTTTTAATATCACTATTATTTTTTTTAATGGAAACATATTTTAATTATTATTCAATCTACAATTATTAAAAAACAAAACTTACCACTTTTTCGCATTATTTTTACTTTATACAGCCTTTTTTTTGCCATAAATCTTCGATGCTTACAATGCTTGTCGTTTTGTTGGAAAGCCAGAATACCAAGACGTACATTTTTTATTTCTATGATTGTAAGTCCTACAGTTATTCAATTACGCAACACCAACTGTTCGTTTTATGCGGCGGTAAAAACTATGAAGTTGTATGAAGAATTAAAAAAAATAAACGGTGAAGCTAGTTTTCGTCCAATGTGCAACAATATTCAAATTATACTGCGAAACTATAGTTGCTGATATCTTCAAGTTTATTGTGATAAACAAAAATTGTCGCAATGTTTACTAACCTCTGTCACACTTAAAAAATTAGATCAACCTGGAAAATGAAACGTCGGCCTAATTGTTTTAAAAGGTGTTCGAAAGATTTACAAAGAAGATTAAAAAGAATATGCAGCCGTGAATTTACAAATATTAATCATGACCTAACAATAAAGAGTGAAACTACTTTGTTAAACGTAAGCAATATTATTTTAATTAATAATTTAATTTGCTATTGCTAATAAATAATAAATCTTTGTAGACTGACCAAACGAGTGTACCTGTAAAACGTGATGCTATGTGCAATTCGTATTTACCTGTGATTGACGATTCAGATAATAAAGAACAATACGCTTTAGTTAACCATACTAATTATCATGCAATCGGAAATGAACATGCTGTGGATGACAGAAACGAAGAATTCATCAAAGAGTTCGAATATAGTAAAAATCTTTCATTTTAATAATTGCAATTAATTATAAAGTAAGTGTAATGTGTAACAATGACTAGGTTACATATATACATAAATTCGGTATGCAAATTATATACATATATATATAAACTAGGGGGGCTTCGCCCCCCTGCGCGCTTCGCGCGCCAACCCCCTATTTTTAATTTCGAAAAAGGTTTTTCGTAATTAATTTATTTAAAATAATGTTTTAAATTGTATTATTTTTTCACTACCATGGACACCTTAAAAATTAAACAGATTCACACAACACCTTGGAGGTATTGCTATAGTTATTATAATTTATAAATAAAAGTTTACCTAAAGTTAGTGTAATGAAATCAGAATAAAAATAATATGAAAAAAATAAAGACATATTAAATGTTAACTGTAAATTTTAAACTATATGAATTCTTATAAAGTTTAAATTTATATTTTAATAATTATAAATGTTAATGAAAAATTAACTTACCAAAAATAGTAAAGTACATATACTTACTAAATTGTAGTATTTTAGTTAACAATTTATTAAAATTTTGGATTATTTTAAACCGTTATAAATAGAAATTCACCTTCTAAAATTAATTTATTTAATGACGAACTATGTCATTAATATTTTGTACTTTAATAGTAATAAAACTTTCTTCTTAATCAAATTAATTTTTGTATTATTTTTAAAGAATTATTTATAAAATTTTAGCGTTATATAAATAAAAACCTGTTTCTTCCATTTCTCCCGTGATTCGTAATTTGCACTCTCTTTCAAAATTTGCGTTTTAATCCATAATTATATCCAATTTATTTTTACTATGCAGAGCCCAAATATTTATTTTGATTATTATAAACAAATTCATTTCTTAAATATCCTTCTATTTCTAATAAATACATACTTGTTTATTTAAAATATTGTGTTATATAAATATAAATTATCTACACACTTATATATCCATACAATTTTGAAATATTAATTTAAAAAATATTTAAATTAAATGCTCCTAAATTAATAGTTTTTGAAAATCTATTCAAATGTAATTCGTATTTTATATTGCTACTGTTAAAATTTGAATTTTCTTTTGCCTATACTGTTTATAATAGAATTATCTTAAAAATGCAATAATTAATATATTTAATTTTTAACCCATTGTATATATCACATGGATATTTGGAAAAGTGTATGTTATACTTGATTAATATTTATTTAATCTTCAAACAATTTTGCATCTGTATTTAAAGCATTACATTGCATTTTAGATCCGTTATTATTATTGGGTATACGTTTAAAAATTTTATGAGTTTTATCAAGAATGAGTAGACAAATACACATTCTTTCAAGTTATGTTCACAACTTTTTTTTGCGCACGGAAAAAATACGTATATTATGTATTCTTGAAAAAACAATTTTAAAATATATATATATTATATAAATATTACGCCGCACGCACACACACCCACATACATACATACATATATATACATATATATGGTCTATTTCACGTCAAGTGGTACGATGAAAATTTTAAATCACTCCAAAATTTGAGAACAGGCTGGAAACATCTTCCAGAACATACAAAAAAGATTTAAGTGTTAAAATAATTTGCTTAAGAGTTATTCGACCATGAAAAGTGGAAATTTTTCAATTTTTTAGAAAAATTTCTATTTTTAAAGCCATTTATCTCAAAATCTGTTGATTTTTTTGAAAAAACATTACAAACAACTTTTGTTTAAATTAATCTTTAGAACTTATCTACCATGGTTACATTTCTTAATTTTAAAATCTCGAAGAGATAGAACAACCGGACATATTGAATATCAAAAAAAGGCTACCATACCATAATCGATTTTAATCTAACACCTCTCAAAAGTTCACAATTTTCGCGAGCTTTCGAATGGCTTGGGTTAGCTTATTGGCCAAGACCGCTGTTGTAAGTTATGCCTCATAAACCTCATAAAATCACTAATTTTCACGTATTTTAGGACATAACTTACACCAAAGGTGTAATATATATATAATATATATATGACGTATTCCACGTGAAGTGGTCCGATCAAAATTTTAAAATGCACCAAATTTTGAGTACACTTTGCCAATTTTTTTGCAGAATACAGAAAAAAATTTTTAGGTACTGGAATTTATTAGCTCAAAAGTTATTATAACCTCAAAAAGTGAACTTTATCCAGTTTTTTTCAACACCAGCTGGGTTTATCGCTATTTAACTCAAAATCTATCAACTTTTACTATACAACATTATATGTAACATTCGTTGCTAATTATGTGTAGAATTTATCCTTCTGGGTTAGAATTTCTAATCTTAAGGTCAATGTTACATAAACTACATGTCAATATTCAACTTAAAAAAGTGTAAGTTGGCCGCAATTGATTTTTTTATCCAAAAGTCTAAAAGAAAGCTTGGAGCAATACCTTTCAAATAGTCTGTAGCTTTTTATGGCCTTTAATTCTGTAAAAAGTTATGATAATTTAAAGAAAGACAAAAAATTCACAAAAATTAACATGGTATTTCCCATTTAAATTTTTAAAAAAATTTGGTGTTTGTGTGTTCAAAAAATGTGATCTTTTGAGCGGTGTTAGATCAAAATCGATTGTGGCGTGGTCGCCTTTTTTTGATATTCAATATTTCCGGGCGTTCTATCTCTTCGAGATTTTAAAATTAGGAATTGTAACCCAAGTAGATAAGTTCTAAAGATTATTTTGAACAAAAGTTGTTTATAATGTATTTTTAAAAAAATCAATAGATTTTGAGATAAATAGCTTTGAAAATAATAATTCTCTTAGGCAAATTATTTTTAACACCTCAAATTTTTTTTCTATCTTCTGGAAGATATTTCCAGTCTGTTCACAAAATTTGGAGTGATTTCAAATTTTCATCGTACCACTGATGTGAAATAGCCCATATATATGGTAATGAACAATTAACTTACCATAAATAGTAAAGTGCATATACTTAATTGTAGTATTTAGTAAAAACCTATTAAAATTTTAGATTATTTGAAACGGATTTAATAGAACTTTACCTCCTAAAATTAATTAATTTAAGTCATCGCCAAGAGTTCTATATGTCATTAATATTTTGTACTTTAAGAGTAATAAAACTTTCTTCTTAATTAAATTAATTTTTGTATTAGCTTTAAAGAATTATTTATAACATTTTAGCGGTATATAAATAAAAACCTGTTTCTTCCATTTCTCCCGTAATTCGTAATTTGCACCCTCTTTCAAAATTTGCGTTTTAATCCATAATTATATCCAATTTATTTTTCCCTTTAGTTACAGAGCCCATATATTTATTTTAATTATTATAAACAAAGGCATTCCTTAAATAACCTTTTGTTTCTAATAAATACATACTTGTTTATTTAAAATATTGTTTTATATAAATATACGTAATCTACTTACTTATATATCCATACAATTTTTAAATTTTGATTTGAATAATATTTAAATTAAATACTACTAAAATAATAATTTTCGAAAAATTTTTGAAATGTAATTCGTATTTTATATTGCCTCTGTTAAAATTTGAATTTTCTTTTGCCATTACTGTTTATAATAGAATTATCTTAAAAATGCAATAATTAATGTATTAATTTTTAATATATTGTATATTTCACATATAGATATTTGAAAAAGTGTATGTTATACTTGATTAATATTTATTTTATCTTCGTAAAATTGTGCATATTTTTAAAAACATTACATTAAATTTTAGGTCCTTTTTTATTTTATGAGTTTTATCAGGAATAAGTAAACTAATACAAATTCTTTCAAGTTATATTCACAACTTTTTTTTGCGCACGGAAAAAATACATATATTATCTATTCTTGAAAAAACAAATAACACGTACACACACGCACGCACTCACATACACACACACACACTTCTGGGTTAGTATTTCTAATTTCAATGTAAATGCTATATAAAATACATGCCAATATTCAACTTAAAAAAAGTGTAAGTGCGCTACAATTGATTTTTTATCCAAAAGTTTGAAAGAAAGCTTAGAGCAATACCTTTCAAATAGTCTGTAGCATTTTTATGGCCTTCAGTTCTGTAAAAAGTTATGAATTATCTTAAAAATGCAATAATTAATGTATTTAATTTTTAACCCATTGTATATATCACATATGGATATTTGGAAAAGTGTATGTTCACACACACACACTCCCACACACACTCACACACACACACACACACACACACACACACGCACGCACGCACACGCACACGCACACGCACACGCAAGCACACACACGCACGCACACACACAAACAAACACACACACACACACACACACACACACACACATACTATAACATATATATATAACATATATATATATGACATATATATATGACATATATATATAAAACGTATATATATATATATGTTGAATTCTGAATTCTTATATATTATAGAGAGATATATAAAGGAATATGTGGATAATTTGATTTTTTTATTGATTGATCTAATTAATAAAATATTATATGATTGAAATTTTGTTGACCTATTCGAATCAAAGATGAAGAAGGTGAACAAAGAAAAATTAACACTTAATTCTTTCTGTGATCGAAAAGAAAAAATGTGATCATTTTTCTTTCTTCAGCTTATCTACCTTTGATTCGAGAAGATCGATAAAATGACAATCGTATATTATTAGAAAAGAATCGAGTGATAAAAAATAGGGACTACTTTTAATAATTAATAATAATAATACTTTTGCACCCGCTACTGAGATTTAGCGGGTGCAATAGTTATTTATGCACGAAGGGAGTAAAGTAGGCGTTTATTCTGGGGATGAAAGTTACTGCCCGAGCTTTAGCGTGGCTTTACTAGTAATTCATCCAAGGGAATAATCGCCTTTTACTCCTGAAGTGCATATAAACTGTTTTACCCTAATCACTTGGAAAGCCAATTTATCCGACAACAATTTATTTAAAAATTTCTAAATTTTTTCAATATTCTAAGATTGTTTGCTATATTTAATTCAACAAAATTAATTTGATTTAGAATTTGTATAGAAAAAGACTAAAATAAGTGTTAATGGACAAAAACGTAAGTCTACGGTGAATAAAGTTGCTCTACGAATAATAAAATGGGTCTACGCTGAATAAAATGAGTCCACGGGGAATAAAGTAAATCTACGGGGAATAAAATAATCAAGGGAATAAAATGCAATTTTAGTCCCTCCGTAGAGGTCAATAAAGTGGATTTTTCAGATGGTTACGGTGAAAAAGCATTTTATACTCCCCAAAGAAAAAATGCAACTTTTGACTCTCCGCTGAGGCCATTAAGTGAACTTTTTGGGTGATTAGGGTGAAAAAGTACTTTTGCTGTTTACTTCTTTTAAGTTTATGGTTCGTATATATATATATATATTTGTAAATTTAATTGCAAATATAACCGAGTTTTAAAGCCTTTGATGCACGAACATTCGTGCACTTGTCACAAAAAAAATGTTGTGCACCAAAGGTTAAGAGGGCTTTTTTGCCTTTGGTATTTGGAGTACTCGGCTTCGGCAAGCATTGCCTTCGGTTCATGCTAAAACAGCCTACTTTACGTTCTTGACACAGAATACACTATATTACAAATTAAAATTTTTTTGGATTTAATTTTTATTATACTTATTTACAGCGGATGATTTTATTGATAAAACCGATGAGTATTTTTCTGACGAGGAGCTATGGGATGATGCGAGTAGTCACTTCGATGCAGCTGAGGATGCGCCACAACAATCGAATTTCGAAAAGAAAATTTATGCTGATGCTTCGATGACACTTTTAGAATTATTATTATGCGTAGCGTCTCTTAAATTAAGGCACAGGTTAACAGATGTATGCGTCTTAGACATTTTAATACTCATTTCTAAGTGCTGCCCGCTGCCAAATAACTGTCCGACCAGCTTATATAAATTTAAGCAATTTTTTACTAACTTTAAAGTTCCGATTAACAAACATTATTTTTGTTCGAACTGTACCATTCTTATTGACAATGAAAATACTGCAGACAATCTAAATTCAACCGAAAACGATGATTAATTAGAAAATAATAGTTGCAATTGTACTTTATCCAAGAAAAATAATTATTTCATCGAAATACCCTTACTTTCGCAGCTAAAATCTTTATTCAAAAGAAAAGACTTTTATAAAAAGCTAAATTTTAATACAAATTCATCAAACAACAATGATATAAGTGATATTTATGATGGAACAATTTATAAGGACAGAATGGATGGTCAAAATGGTACTGAACGAAAAATCAAGGGGCGCGTGTCGCGCACCCGAGGCAAGTATGGGTTTAAATTGTCTTTTCTTTGGTATACTGATGGTATACAAATATTTAAATCATCAAAATTTAGTATTTGGGGTTTTTTCTTGGTAATTCTAGAATTATGTTACAAAGAGCGATAAAAAATTCATAATATTCTTTTAATTGGATTATGGTTCGGGGAAAAAAACCAAATCCAAACATGTTTTTAAAACCATTAATTGAACCTTTAAAACAATTGTTTCGCGGCATACCAATGTTCATAAAAGACTTAAACGAAACTCTTAATGTTTCCGGAATCATAATGGCTGGTACCTGCGATTTGCCAGCGAAAGCACTTTTTTTAAACATGCACTAATACAATGGTCGTTTTGGCTGCCAACTTTGTAAAGAAGAAGGCTTGGTCGTGGATCGAACAAGAGTTTATTCATACAAGCAAAATTTAAGACTTCGATCTGAAGAAGAAACTTTAAACCATGCCTTGCAAGCTTGTAATGTTAAAAGGCCAGTGTGCATCTACTGCGGTAGATGTGATGCACTGCGTATTCGAAGGCTGTGTGAAACGACTGGGGGATTTATGGTTCGAATCTTGATCTGAAAATTATTCTATTTCCAATTTTATAGACGTTATTGATTATCGATTATCATATATAAAACCTCCAGCGTTTGTAGCAAGAAGACCTCGACCTATAAAAACGCATTTTAGATACTGGAAAGCTTCGAAGTACAAAAATTGGTTTTTTTACTATTCCTTGCCTGTCCTATATGAGATTTTACCTGAAGAATATTTTAATCATTACATGCTACTTGTGTTAGGAATTTACCTTTTATCCAAAGAAACTGTTAGCCAAGAAGAAATTAATTTTGCTGATAAGCTGTTAAAAGAATTTGTATCGGACTTTCAGGATTTATATGGATTAAAGTATATGGCTTGTAACCTTCATAGCTTGCGACATTTGGCTGATGTTGTACGCCGATTGGGTTCTCTTTGGACTACGTCATGTTTTCCTCTAGAGGACATCAATGGGCAACTTAAGTATTTAGTTCACGGGTCTAATGCACCGCAAATGCAAATAATTAAGAATTTAAATTTTTTTCTAATTGTCCATACGTACAAACACGAGTGGTTGCGTAAAAACAGCGATGCTTACGACTTTTGTAATAATCTTTTAAATCCCGTCAAAAAATTAAAATTAACAAAAGTGCATAATTTATTTTATATTGTTGGCAAAATTTGCAAGGTAAATGATGCAAACGCAAGTCTGTTAATTATTGAAAGTCTTCCAGGTAATAAATTTTTATTTGAATCAATTATCAAATCAAACATACTGTTTACGAGCGAATTAAAGAAAAATAGATTAACTAAAACTCACTTTGTAAAATACGTCGACGAGCACTCTAATATATGTATAGGATCTATTAAGAACTTCATTAAAACAAGTGATTGTTCGTGCCAAAAATTTTGCGCCTGTGATGGTACGTATTATGCTTTAATTAAAAAATGTGCTGTGGATTATCCTTTTGAAATCAACTATAATGCTGTAAAATTACAATTAATTCGTAAATGCTCATTTTTAAATAATATAGAAATTGTAAATATTGACCGCTTAAAATACGTATGTTTCCACATACCTATTGTAAATACAAATACTTTCTACACTACCGGCCAATTGCTTTTGCCCACTTCGACTCAATTTTACCCGTTAATTAATCGTTCGACAGCTCATTTAAAAGCTTGAAGCAAGGGCTTTTTAATGGTTTACCGTCCCTATTTAAATTTTTTGTTTTTTAATGTTTTTAACATAAAAATCAAAATGTATAAAATTCGGATTTTCTTGTTCGTCTTCATTTTAAAACTGCACTTCAACCAAACATCGGAAAATAATTTTATAAAAAAAATTGAAAAGCTTGAATCAAGAGCTTTCGAACGCACTATATAAACATTGTTTTAAAGTCCTTTTTACGTTTTGACTGGTGGTTTTCTTTTAAAACACGTCTTTTCTTCAACTTTATGTATCTCGGAAGGATTAAATTAAAAAAAAAAATGTCTAGGAGAAAAAATGTTTGATTTTATCTTAAGATTATGTACAAATTTTTCAGATTGTTTAGAATTTTTTTTTTAATTTGATAAATGAATTGATTATAAAGAATTTTCTAAACTTTACAGTTAATAGAATTTTAATAATTATTTTCTGTATATAGTGTACATTTTCGGTATTTGGTAGTAAAGAAAACCACCAGTCAAAACGTAAAAAGGACTTTAAAACAATGTTTATATAGTGCGTTCGAAAGCTCTTAATTCAAGCTTTTCAATTTTTATTATAAAATTATTTTCCGATGTTTGGTTGAAGTGCAGTTTTAAAATGAAGACGAACAGAAAATGTACACTATATACAGAAAATAATTGTTAAAATTCTATTAACTGTATAGTTTAGAAAATTCTTTATAATCAATTCATTTATCAAATTAAAAAAAAAATTCTAAACAATCTGAAAAATTTGTACATAATCTTAAGATAAAATCAAATATTTTTTCTCCTAGACATTTTTTTTTAAATTTAATCCTTCCGAGATACATAAAGTTGAAAAAAAACGTGTTTTAAAAGAAAACCACCAGTCAAAACGTAAAAAGGACATTAAAACCATGTTTATATAGTGCGTTCGAAAGCTCTTGATTCAAGCTTTTCAATTTTTTTTATAAAATTATTTTCCGATGTTTGGTTGAAGTGCAGTTTTAAAATGAAGACGAACAAGAAAATCCGAATTCTATACATTTTGAGTTTTATGTTAAAAACATTAAAAAACAAAAAATTTAAATAAAGACGGTAAACCATTAAAAAGCCCTTGCTTCAAGCTTTTAAATGAGCTGTCGAACGATTATTTATCTCAATTTTTACCCAAGTTACGATACTTTTTGTAACGGGTGAAATTGAGTCGAAGTGGGCAAAAGCAATTGGCCGGTAGTGTATGTCGTAGAACCTGTAAATAGTTTAGAGTTTGAGTAATTGTTACTGTTAATAAATCATTATTAATAAAAACATTAACTTGTTTTAGAAATTATTGTAAAATTATTTCAATTTACAAAAATAATTTATTATTCAAATTATTATTTTTATTATTAACTTGTTTTCTATGGATAATTTTTTTTCTATATTTAAATAAACCAAGTGTGTGCTAAATGTTGGCCAAATGTTGTGGAAGTTGTGCAGCAATGTTGGAAATGCTGTTGGTAAGGTTTTGCATATTGTGTTTTAACAATATATGTACCACATTTTGGACACAGCCACTTCCAACATTTTTCCAACATTTGCCCAACACTTTATCCACAGGTGTACAAAAGGATTTTGCAACATGTAAACAACATGTGCCAAACAGGTATTATTTTTACGCGGGGATTCAACGTTGGGTACCAACATTGGTCCAACGTTGGATACCATCCTTGGTCCAACGTTGGGTACCAACATTGGTCCAACGTCGGGTACCAATATTGGTCCAACGTTGGATACCAATATTGATTCAACATTGGGTAGCAATATTGGTCCAACGTTGAGTACCAACCCGATAAGCGCACTTTTGAAAAAAAGAATTCTTTAAGAATTAACGAATGTCCGCGATAAATAATTCTATAAGTATTAAATAAGTATCTGTAAAGTATTCTTTATGATCCACAATTTGAATAATATATATAAAATTATTGATTAAATGAAAATTACTCTATGTATACAATATAAGTAGTTAAAAAGTATTCTTTTTAAATTGTTATAAATATTTATAAAACATTCTTTATAAATAGTTATAAGTATTTATAAAGTAGTCTTTTTGAATTAAAAAGAAAGTTAAAAACTAATATTCTTTTAATTAAAGTACGCCATATAAACGCCATAAAAATATTGAAAAAGAGTTCTTTTTCAATTCTTTTTTTTGTCTTTATAGGTTATATATTATTGAATATATTTAAATATTCGTTTATTGATTGTTATGTAATAAATTCATTATGTCACTTTATAGTGAAATATTCTAATAAATTACTTATGCACACTTGCACCAATTATTAATATATGACTTTCAATAAATAGTTATAGCATTCTATCTAAAATTACTTTGCAGTATAGTAAACTTTATGGAATTTTTCTGATTCTCAATTATAGGATAAGTTGCCTATTATTGTACTTTTATACAACAAATTAAAGTATTTGACAAATCTGAATCGACAGGAATGTGCTTACTTTACTTACAAACCGACTAAATCATTAGTTTATTGGTATTAATAACGGAATAATGCATTGAATATTAATAAAGTTCCGGAATTATTCAATCGGGGTGTAACAAATAAGGACGATTCGAAGTAAAATGTAAAAACGTGTTGATGGCGCAAGCGGTAAGGTTTCCGACTTTGACGCAGAGGGTCCCAGGTTCGAATCCCGACGTCCGGTGAAGATTTTTTTCGTTATTTAATGTATATTCTATTTAATTTCAGAAAATATATATTTAATAAATTCAAATGTTTAAAATGCTAAATAAAATAGAAAATTTGAAATTTCATTCTTCAAAATTTAGAGAGTGATTTATAAAAGAAATCAAAAAGAATTCTTTCTTAACGGTTTAAAACGACGTTACAATCCGCATAAAGAAAACTCAAAAAAGAATTGAAAACGAGTTCTTTGAGAATCTTTGGGATGTTTTTATGAGGAATGACTTTTAGAAGTATAAAAGAATACTTTTCCAATATTTAATTATTTTTTTGTAATAAATAATTACTTTTTCACTTCTTTAATATTTCTTTAATGGGATATACCATTCGTAAAATTTCATTCGAATTTAAAGAATTCTTTATTAATACTTAAAGCATTACAACATACCGGACATTCGTTATATTTATAAGTTATTGTAAAGAATTCTTTTTAAATTCTACATTGGTCCAACGTTGAGTACCAACATTAGTCCAACGTTGGGTACCAATATTGGTCCAACGTTCAAAACCAATAAAGGGCACCAATATTGGTTCAACGTTGGGTGCCAAAATTCAAAACAAAACTGAGTACCAATATTGGTCCAACGTTGAGTACCAATATTGATTCAACATTGGGTACCAATATTGATTCAACGTTGGGTACCAGCATTGGTCCAACGTTGGGTACCAATATTGATTCAACGTTGGATACCAACGTTCCAAACCACAATGAATATCGAAATTGGATAAACGGTTGTTACCAACGTTCAAAACCAATAAAGGGTACCAATATTGGTTCAACGTTGGGTACCAACATTGGTCCAACGTTGGGTACCAATATTGCTCCAACGTTGGGTACCAACATTGGTCCAACGTTGAGTACCAACATTGGTCCAACGTTGGGTACCAACATTGGTCCAACGTTGGGTATCAATATTGGTCCAACGTTGGATACCAAAGTTCAAAATCATTAATGGGTACTCATATTGCTCAACGTTGGATACCAACGGTCCAAACCACAATGACTATCAATATTGAATAAACGTTTGATACCAACGTTCAAAACCAATAAAAGGTACCAATATTGGTTCAACGTTGGGTACCAACATTGGTCCAACGTTGGGTACCAATATTGGTCCAACGTTGAGTACCAACATTGGTCCTATGTTGAGTACCAACATTGGTCTAATGTTGAGTACCAACATTGGTCCAACGTTGGGTACCAACATTGGTCCAACTTTGAGTACCAAGATTGGTTTAACATTGAGTACCAATATTGATTCAACATTGGGTACCAACTTTGGTCTATCGTTGTGTACCAACATTGGTTTAACGTTGAGTACCAATATTGATTCAACTTTGGGCACCAATATAGGTTCAACGTTGTGTGCCAACATTCTAACCAATAATGAGTACCAATATTGGTCTAACTTTGGGTACCAACATTGGGCCAACGTTGGGTACCAATATGGGTCCAACGTTGAGTACCAACATAGATCCAACGTTGTGTACCAACATTGGTCCAACGTTGAGTACCAATATTTGTCCACCGTAGAGTACCAGGATTGATTCAACATTGGGTACAAATATTGATTCAACATTGGGTACCAATATTGATTCAACGTTGGGTACCAACATTGGTCCAACTTTGGGTACCAACATTGGTCCATCGTTGGGTACCAATATTGGTCCAACGTTGGGTACCAATATTGGTACAACGTTGAGCACCAATATTGATTCAACGTTGGATACCAATATTGATTCAACATTGGGTAGCAATATTAGTCCAACGTTGAGTACCAACATAGGTACAAAGTTGAGTACCAACATTAGTCCAACGTTGGGTACCAATATTGGTACAACGTTCAGAACCAATAAAGGGCACCAATATAGGTTCAACGTTGTGTGCCAACATTCTAACCAATAATGAGTACCAATATTGGTCCAACGTTGGGTACCAACATTGGGCCAACGTTGAGTACCAATATAGATTCAACGTTGGGTACCAACATTGGTCCAACGTTGGGTACCAACATTGGTCCAACGTTGAGTACCAATATTTATTCAACATTGGGTACCAACATTGGTCTATCGTTGGGTACCAACATTGGTTTAACGTTGAGTACCAACATTGATTCAACGTTGGGTACCAACATTGATTCAACGTTGGGTACCAACATTGGTCCAACTTTGGGTACCAACATTGGTCCATCGTTGGGTACCAATATTGGTCCAACGTTGGGTACCAATATTGGTACAACGTTCAGAACCAATAAAGGGCACCAATATAGGTTCAACGTTGTGTGCCAACATTCTAACCAATAATGAGTACCAATATTGGTCCAACGTTGGGTACCAACATTGGGCCAACGTTGAGTACCAATATTGATTCAACATTGGGTACCAATATTGATTCAACGTTGGGTACCAACATTGGTCCAACGTTGGGTACCAATATTGATTCAACGTTGGGTACCAACATTGGTCCAACGTTGGGTACCAATATTGATTCAACGTTGGGTACCAACATTGGTCCAACGTTGGGTACCAATATTGATTCAACGTTGGATACCAACGTCCCAAATCACAATAAGTATCAATATTGGATAATCGTTTGTTTCCAAAGTTCAAAACCAATAAAGGGTACCAACATTGGTTCAACGTTGGGTGCCAACGTTCAAACCAATAATGAGTACCAATATTGGTCCAACGTTGGGTACCAATATTGATTCAACATTGGGTACCAATTTTAATTCAACGTTGAGTACCAATATTGGTCTAACGTTGAGTACCAACATTGGTCCTATGTTGAGTACCAACATTGTCTAATGTCGAGTACCAACATTGGTCCAACGTTGGGTACCAATATTGGTCCAACGTTGAGTACCAACATTGGTTTAACGTTGAGTACCAATATTGATTCAACATTGGGTACCAATATTGATTCAACGTTGGGTACCAATATTGATTCAACATTGGGTACCAATATTGATTCAACGATGGGTACCAACATTGGTCCAACGTTGGGTACCAACATTGGTCCAACGTTGGGTACCAAAATTGGTCCAACGTTGGTACCAATATTGGTTCAACGTTGGATACCAACGTTCCAAACCACAATGAGTATCAATATGGATAATCGTTTGTTTCCAAAGTTCAAAACCAATAAAGGGTACCAACATTGGTTCAACGTTGGGTGCCAACGTTCAAACCAATAATGAGTACCAATATTGGTCCAACGTTGGGTACCAATATTGATTCAACATTGGGTACCAATTTTAATTCAACGTTGAGTACCAATATTGGTCTAACGTTGAGTACCAACATTGGTCCTATGTTGAGTACCAACATTGGTCTAATGTCGAGTACCAACATTGGTCCAACGTTGGGTACCAATATGGGTCCAACGTTGAGTACCAACATTGATCCAACGTTGGGTACCAACATTGGTCCAACGTTGAGTACCAATATTGGTCCACCGTTGAGTACCAATATTGATTCAACATTGGGTACCAATATTGATTCAACGTTGGGTACCAACAATGGTCCAACGTTGGGTACCAACATTAATCCAACGTTGGGTACCAACATTGGTCCAACGTTGGGGACCAACATTGGTCCAACGTTGAGTACCAACATTGGTTTAACGTTGAGTACCAATATTGATTCAACATTGGGTACCAATATTGATTTAACGTTGGGTACCAACATTGGTCCAACGTTGGGTACCAATATTGATTCAACGTTGGATACCAACATTCCAAACCACACTGAGTATCAATATTGGATAAACGTTTGTTTCCAACGTTCAAAACCTATAAAGGGTACCAATATTGGTTCAACGTTGGGTGCCAACGTTCAAACCAATAATGAGTACCAGTATTGGTCCAACGTTGGGTACCAATATTGATTTAACATTGGGTACCAATATTGATTCAACGTTGGGTACCAACATTGGTCCAACGTTGGGTACCAATATTGGTCCAACGTTGGGTACCAACATTGGTCCAACGTTGGGTACCAATATTGATTCAACGTTGGATACCAACGTTCCAAACCACAATGAGTATCAAAATTGGATAAACGTTGTTACTAACGTTCAAAACGAATATAGGGTACCAATATTGGTTCTACGTTGGGTGCCAACATTCAAACCAATAATGAGTACCAATATTGGTCCAACGTTGGGTACCAACATTGGTCCAGCATGGGTCCAACGTTGAGTACCAACATTCGTTCAACGTTGGGTACCAATATTGATTCAACATTGGATACCAACATTCCATACCAACTATGGCACAGGGATGGGTGATTCTATTTGATTCTCTAAAATTTATTTGATTCTTTTTTTTAAGTAGCGATTATTTATTCGAATCTTGAAGAATCGTTACTCCAGTAACAAAGAATCCCTACTCCTGAAACGAAGAATCGATACGACTATACGACAGCACTTATAAAGATTAAGAAATATTCTGTATTAAGTGGTTTGATATTGATTCAACATTGGGTAGCAACATTAGTCCAACGTTGGGTACCAATATTGGTACAACGTTCAGAACCAATAAAGGGCACCAATATAGGTTCAACGTTGTGTGGCAACATTCTAACCAATTATGAGTACCAATATTGGTCCAACGTTGGGTATCAACATTGGGCCAACGTTGAGTACCAATATAGATTCAACGTTGGGTACCTACATCGGTCCAACGTTGGGTACCAACATTGGTTCAACGTTGATACCAATATTGATTCACATTGGGTACCAACATTGGTTAACGTGATATGATCACATGGTACATATTGATTCACGATGGGTACCAGATTGGTCCACGTTGGGTACTAATATTGATTCAACGTTGGATACCAACGTTCCAAACCACAATGAGTATCAATATTGGATAATCGTTTGTTTCCAACGTTCAAACCAATAAAGGGTACCAATATTGGTTCAACGTTGGGTGACAACGTTCAAACCAATAATGAGTACCAATATTGGTCCAACGTTGGGTACCAATATTGATTCAACATTGGGTACCAATATTGATTCAACGTTGGGTACCAACATTGGTTAACGATGGGCACCAATATTGATTCAACGTTGGGTACCACATTGGTCCAACGTTGGGTACCAATATTGATTCAACGTTGGATACCAACGTTCCAAACCACAATGAGTATCAATATTGGATAAACGTTTTTTACCAACGTTCAAAACGAATTAAGGGTACCAATATTGGTTCAACGTTGGGTGCCAACATTCAAACCAATAATGAGTACCAATATTGGTCCAACGTTGGATACCAAAGTTCAAAATCAATAATGGGTATCCATATTGCTCCAACGTTGGATACCAACGTTCCAAACCACAATGACTATCAATATTGGATAAGCGTTTGCTACCAACGTTTAAAACCAATAAAGGTTACCAATTATTGTTCAAAGTTGGGTGCCAACGTGTCAAACCAATAATACGTACCAATATTGATTCAACATTGGGTACCAATATTGATTCAACATTGGGTACCAATATTGATTCAACATGGGGTACCAATATTGATTCAACATTGGGTACCAATATTGATTCAACATTGGGTACCAATTTATTCAACGTTGAGTACCAATATTGGTCTAAACGTTGAGTACCAACATTGGTCCTATGTTGAGTACCAACATTGGTCTAATGTGAGAACCAACATTGGTGCAACGTTGGGTACCAACATTGTCAAACGTTGGGTACCAACATTGGTCCAACGTTGAGTACCAAGATTGGTTTAACGTTGAGTACCAATATTGATGCAACATTGGGTACCAATATTGTCTATCGTTGGGTACCAACAATGGTTTAACGTTGAGTACCAATATTGATTCAATATTGGGTACCAATATTAATTCAACGTTGAGTACCAACATTGGTCCTATGTTGAGTACCAACATTAGTCCAACGTTGGGTACCAACATTGGTCCAACGTTGGGTACCAATATGATTCAACATTGGGTACCAATTTTAATTCAACGTTGAGTACCAACATTGGTCCTATGTTGAGTACCAACATTGATCTACGTTGAGTACCAACATTGGTCCAACGTTGGGTACCAATATGGGTCCAACGTTGAGTACCAACATTGATCCAACGTTGGGTACCAACATTGGTCCAACGTTGGGTACCAAAATTGGTCCAACGTTGAGTACCAATATGGTCCAACGTTGAGTACCAACATTGATCCAACGTTGGGTACCAACATTGGTCCAACGTTGCGTACCAATATTGGTCCACCGTTGAGTACCAATATTGATTCAACATTGGGTACCAATATTGACTCAACGTTGGGTACCAACATTGGTCCAACGTTGAGTACCAACATTGGTTTAACGTTGAGTACCAATATTGATTCAACGTTGGATACCAATATTGATTCAACGTTGGGTACCAATATTGATTCACATTGGGTACCAATATTGATTCAACGTTGGGTACCAATATTGATTCAACATTGGGTAGCAACATTAGTCCAACGTTGGGTACCAAAATTGGTCCAACGTTGGGTACCAATATGATTCAACGTTGGATACCAACGTTCCAAACCACAATGAGTATCAATATTGGATAAACGTTTGTTACTAACGTTCAAAACGAATATAGGGTACCAATATTGGTTCAACGTTGGGTACCAACATTGATTCAACGTTGGGTACCAATATTGGTCCAACGTTGGTACCAACATTGGTCCAACGTTGGTACCAACATTGGTCCAACGTTGAGTACCATTATTGGTTCAACGTTGGGTACCAATATTGATTCAACATTGGATACCAACATTCCATACCAACTATGGCACAGGGATGGGTGATTCTATTTGATTCTCTAAAATTTATTTGATTCTTTTTTTTAAGTAGCGATTATTTATTCGAATCTTGAAGAATCGTTACTCCAGAAACAAAGAATCCCTTACTCCAGAAACGAAGAATCGATACGACTATACGACAGCACTTATATAATTAAGAAAATATTCTGTATTAAGTGGTTTGATATTGATTCAACATTGGGTAGCAACATTAGTCCAACGTTGGGTACCAATATTGGTACAACGTTCAGAACCAATAAAGGGCACCAATATAGGTTCAACGTTGTGTGGCAACATTCTAACCAATTATGAGTACCAATATTGGTCCAACGTTGGGTATCAACATTGGGCCAACGTTGAGTACCAATATAGATTCAACGTTGGGTACCTACATCGGTCCAACGTTGGGTACCAACATTGGTTCAACGTTGAGTACCAATATTGATTCAACATTGGGTACCAACATTGGTTTAACGTTGAGTACCAATATTGATTCAACATTGGGTACCAATATTGATTCAACGATGGGTACCAAGATTGGTCCAACGTTGGGTACTAATATTGATTCAACGTTGGATACCAACGTTCCAAACCACAATGAGTATCAATATTGGATAATCGTTTGTTTCCAACGTTCAAAACCAATAAAGGGTACCAATATTGGTTCAACGTTGGGTGACAACGTTCAAACCAATAATGAGTACCAATATTGGTCCAACGTTGGGTACCAATATTGATTCAACATTGGGTACCAATATTGATTCAACGTTGGGTACCAACATTGGTTAACGATGGGCACCAATATTGATTCAACGTTGGGTACCAACATTGGTCCAACGTTGGGTACCAATATTGATTCAACGTTGGATACCAACGTTCCAAACCACAATGAGTATCAATATTGGATAAACGTTTTTTACCAACGTTCAAAACGAATTAAGGGTACCAATATTGGTTCAACGTTGGGTGCCAACATTCAAACCAATAATGAGTACCAATATTGGTCCAACGTTGGATACCAAAGTTCAAAATCAATAATGGGTATCCATATTGCTCCAACGTTGGATACCAACGTTCCAAACCACAATGACTATCAATATTGGATAAGCGTTTGCTACCAACGTTTAAAACCAATAAAGGTTACCATTATTGGTTCAAAGTTGGGTGCCAACGTTCAAACCAATAATAAGTACCAATATTGATTCAACATTGGGTACCAATATTGATTCAACATTGGGTACCAATATTGATTCAACATGGGGTACCAATATTGATTCAACATTGGGTACCAATATTGATTCAACATTGGGTACCAATTTTAATTCAACGTTGAGTACCAATATTGGTCTAACGTTGAGTACCAACATTGGTCCTATGTTGAGTACCAACATTGGTCTAATGTTGAGAACCAACATTGGTGCAACGTTGGGTACCAACATTGGTCAAACGTTGAGGACCAACATTGGTCCAACGTTGAGTACCAACATTGGTTTAACGTTGAGTACCAATATTGATTCAACATTGGGTACCAATATTGATTTAACGTTGGGTACCAACATTGGTCCAACGTTGGGTACCAATATTGATTCAACGTTGGATACCAACATTCCAAACCACACTGAGTATCAATATTGGATAAACGTTTGTTTCCAACGTTCAAAACCTATAAAGGGTACCAATATTGGTTCAACGTTGGGTGCCAACGTTCAAACCAATAATGAGTACCAGTATTGGTCCAACGTTGGGTACCAATATTGATTTAACATTGGGTACCATATTGATTCAACGTTGGGTACCAACATTGGTCCAACGTTGGGTACCAATATTGGTCCAACGTTGGGTACCAACATTGGTCCAACGTTGGGTACCAATATTGATTCAACGTTGGATACCAACGTTCCAAACCACAATGAGTATCAAAATTGGATAAACGTTTGTTACTAACGTTCAAAACGAATATAGGGTACCAATATTGGTTCTACGTTGGGTGCCAACATTCAAACCAATAATGAGTACCAATATTGGTCCAACGTTGGGTACCAACATTGGTCCAGCATGGGTCCAACGTTGAGTACCAACATTCGTTCAACGTTGGGTACCAATATTGATTCAACATTGGATACCAACATTCCATACCAACTATGGCACAGGGATGGGTGATTCTATTTGATTCTCTAAAATTTATTTGATTCTTTTTTTTAAGTAGCGATTATTTATTCGAATCTTGAAGAATCGTTACTCCAGTAACAAAGAATCCCTACTCCTGAAACGAAGAATCGATACGACTATACGACAGCACTTATAAAGATTAAGAAATATTCTGTATTAAGTGGTTTGATATTGATTCAACATTGGGTAGCAACATTAGTCCAACGTTGGGTACCAATATTGGTACAACGTTCAGAACCAATAAAGGGCACCAATATAGGTTCAACGTTGTGTGGCAACATTCTAACCAATTATGAGTACCAATATTGGTCCAACGTTGGGTATCAACATTGGGCCAACGTTGAGTACCAATAGATTCAACGTTGGGTACCTACATCGGTCCAACGTTGGGTACCAACATTGGTTCAACGTTGAGTACCAATATTGATTCAACATTGGGTACCAACATGGATCTATCGTTTTGTACCAACATTGGTTTAACGTTGAGTACCAATATTGATTCAACGTTTGATACCAATATTGATTCAACATTGGGTACCAATATTGGTCCAACGTTGAGTACAACATAGGTCAACGTTGAGTTCCAACATTAAGTCCACGTTGGGTACCATATTGTACAGACGTTCGAGAACCAATAAATGGCACCAATATAGGTTCAACCTTGTGTGCCAACATTCTAACCAATAATGAGTACCAATATTGGTCCAGCGTTGGTACCAATATTGATTCAACATTGGGCACCAATATTGATTCAACGTTGGGTACCAAGATTGGTCCAACGTTGAGTTCCAACATTAGTCCAACGTTGGGTACCAATATTGGTACAACGTTCAGAACCAATAAAGGGCACCAATATAGGTTCAACCTTGTGTGCCAACATTCTAACCAATAATGAGTACCAATATTGATTCAACGTTGGGTACCAAGATTGGTCCAACGTTGAGTTCCAACATTAGTCCAACGTTGGGTACCAATATTGGTAACAACGTTCAGAACCAATAAAGGGCACCAATATAGGTCAACCTTGTGTGCCAACTTCTAACCAATAATGAGTACCAATATTGGTCCAACGTTGGGTACCAACATTGGTCCAACTAAGGTACAAACTTGTCCACCGTTGAGTACCAGTATTGATTCAAACGTTGGGTACCAACAATGGTCCATCGTTGGGTACCAATATTGATTAAACGTTTGATACCACTATTGATTCAACGTTGGGTACAACATTGGTCCAACGTGGGCACCAATATTGATTCAACGTTGGATACCAACGTTCCAACCACAATGAGTATCAATATTGGATATCGTTTGTTCCACGTTGAAAAACCAATAACGGGTACCAATATTGGTTCAGCGTTGGGTGCCAATATTGATTCAACATTGGGTACCAATATTGATTCAACGTTGGGTACCAACATGGTAACGTTGGGGACCAACATTGGGTCCAACGTTGGGTACCAACGTTCCAAACCACAATGAGTATCAATATTGGATAAGCGTTTGTTTCCAACGTTCAACAACCAATAAGGGTACCAATATTGGTTCAACGTTGGGTGCCAACGTTCAACCAATAATGTGTACCAATATTGATCCATCGTTGGTACCAATATTGATTCAACATTGGGCACCAATATTGATTCAACGTTGGGTACCAAGATAGGTCCAACGTTGAGTTCCAACATTAGTCCAACGTTGGGTACCAATATTGGTACAACGTTCAGAACCAATAAAGTGCACCAATATAGGTTCAACCTTGTGTGCCAACATTCTAACCAATAATGAGTACCAATATTGGTCCAACTTTGGGTACCAACATTGGTCCAACCTAGAGTACCAATATTTGTCCACCGTTGAGTACCAACATTGGTCCAACGTTGGTACCAACATTGGGCCAACGTTGGGTACCAAATTTTGATTCAACGTTGGATACCAACGTTCCAAACCACAATGAGTATCAATATTGGATAAACGTTAGTTACCAACGTTCAAAACGAATTAAGGGTACCAATATTGGTTCAACGTTGGGTGCCAACATTCAAACCAATAATGAGTACCAATATTGGTCCAGCGGTGGGTACCAATATTGGTCCAACGTTGGGTACCAAAGTTCAAAATCAATAATGGGTATCCAAATTGCTCCAACGTTGGATACCAACGTTCCAAACCACAATGACTATCAATATTGGATAAACGTTTGCTACCAACGTTTAAAACCAATAATGGTTACCATTATTGGTTCAACGTTTGGTGCCAACGTTCAAACCAATAATAAGTACCGATATTGATTCAACATTGGGTACCAATATTGATTCAACATTGGGTACCAATTTTAATTCAACGTTGAGTACCAACATAGGTCCAACGTTGAGTTCCAACATTAGTCCAACGTTGGGTACCAATATTGGTACCACGTTCAGAACCAATAAAGGGCACCAATATAGGTTCAACCTTGTGTGCCAACATTCTTACCAATAATGAGTACCAATATTGGTCCAACGTTGGGTAACAACATTGGTCCAACCTAGAGTACCAATATTGGTCCACCGTTGAGTACCAGTATTGATTCAACGTTGGGTACCAACAATGGTCCATCGTTGGGTACCAATATTGATTCAACGTTTGATACCAATATTGATTCAACGTTGGGTACCAACATTGGTCCAACGTTGGGCACCAATATTGATTCAACGTTGGATACCAACGTTCCAAACCACAATGAGTATCAATATTGGATAATCGTTTGTTTCCAACGTTCAAAACCAATAACGGGTACCAATATTGGTTCAACGTTGGGTGCCAATATTGATTCAACATTGGGTACCAATATTGATTCAACGTTGGGTACCAGCATTGGTTAACGTTGGGTACCAACATTGGTCCAACGTTGGGTACCAACGTTCCTAACCACAATGAGTATCAATATTGGATAAGCGTTTGTTTCCAACGTTCAAAACCAATAAAGGGTACCAATATTGGTTCAACGTTGGGTGCCAACGTTCAAACCAATAATGTGTACCAATATTGATCCAACGTTGGTACCAATATTGATTCAACATTGGGCACCAATATTGATTCAACGTTGGGTACCTAGATTGGTCCAACGTTGGGTACCAACATTGGTCCAACGTTGGGTACCAACATTGGTCCAACGTTGGGTACCAATATTGATTCAACGTTGGATACCAACGTTCCAAACCACAATGACTATCAATATTGGATAAACGTTTGCTACCAACGTTTAAAACCAATAATGGGTACCAATATTGGTTCAACGTTGGGTGCCAACACTCAAACCAATAATGAGTACCAATATTGGTCCAACGTTGGGTACCAATATTGATTCAACATTGGGTACCAATATTGATTCAACGTTGGGTACCAACATTGGTTAACGATGGGCACCAATATTGATTCAACGTTGGGTACCAACATTGGTCCAACGTTGGGTACCAATATTGATTCAACGTTGGATACCAACGTTCCAAACCACAATGAGTATCAATATTGGATAAACGTTTTTTACCAACGTTCAAAACGAATTAAGGGTACCAACATTGGTCCAACATTGGTCCAACGTTGAGTACCAACATTCGTTCAACGTTGGGTACCAATATTGATTCAACATTGGATTCCAACATTCCATACCAAATATCGCACAGGGATGGGCGATTCTATTTGATTCTCTAAAATTTATTTGATTCTTTTTTTAAGTAGCGATTATTTATCCGAATCTTGAATAATCGATACTCCAGAAACAAAGAATCCTTACTCCAGAAACGAAGTATCGATACGACTATACGACAGCACTTATATAAATTAGAAATATTCTGTATTAAGTGGTTTGATATTGATTCAACATTGGGTAGCAACATTAGTCCAACGTTGGTACCAATATGGTACAACGTTCAGAACCAATAAAGGGCACCAATATTGGTTCAACGTTGTGTGGCAACATTCTAACCAATATGAGTACCAATATTGGTCAAACGTTGGGTACCAACATTGGGCCAACGTTGAGTACCAACGTTCCAAACCACAATGAGTATCAATATTGGATAAACGTTTGTTTCCAACGTTCAAAACCAATAAAGGGTACCAATATTGGTTCAACGTTGGGTGCCAACGTTCAAACCAATAATGACTACCAATATTGGTCCAACGTTGGGTACCAATATTGATTCAACATTGGGCACCAATATTGGTTCAACGTTGGGTGCCAACATTCCAACCAATAATGAGTACCAATATTGGTCCAACGTTGGGTAACAATATTGCTCCAACGTTGGATACCAACGTTCCAAACCACAATGACTATCAATATTGGATAAAGATTTGCGACCAATGTTTAAAACCAATAAAGGTTACCACTATTGGTTCAACGTTGGGTGCCAACGTTCAAACCAATAATAAGTACCGATATTGATTCAACATTGGGTACCAATATTGATTCAACATTGGGTACCAATTTTCATTCAACGTTGAGTACCAATATTGGTCTAACGCTGAGTATCAACATTGGTCCTATGTTGAGTACCAACATTAGTCCAACGTTGGGTACCAACATTGGTCCAACGTTGGGTACCAATATTAATTCAACGTTGAGTACCAACATTGGTCCTATGTTGACTAGCAACATTGGTCAAATGTTAAGTACCAACATTGGTCCAACGTTGGGTACCAATATGGGTCCAACGTTGAGTACCAACATTGATCCAACGTGGGGTACCAACATTGGTCCAACGTTGAGTACCAATATTGGTCCACCGTTGAGTACCAATATTGATTCAACATTGGGTACCAACATTGGTTTAACGTTGAGTACCAATATTGATTCAACATTGGGTGCCAAGTTTGATTCAACGTTGGGTACCAACATTGGTCCAACGTTGAATACCAATATTGGTCCACCGTTGAGTACCAATATTGATTCAACATTGGGTACCAATATTGATTCAACATTGGGTACCAATATTGATTCAACATTGGGTACCAATTTTAATTCAACGTTGAGTACCAATATTGGTCTAACGTTGAGTACCAACATTGGTCCTATGTTGAGTACCAACATTGGTCTAATGTTGAGAACCAACATTGGTGCAACGTTGGGTACCAACATTGGTCAAACGTTGGGTACCAACATTGGTCCAACGTTGAGTACCAAGATTGGTTTAACGTTGAGTACCATATTGATGCAACATTGGGTACCAATATTTGTCTATCGTTGGGTACCAACAATGGTTTAACGTTGAGTACCAATATTGATTCAATATTGGGTACCAATATTAATTCAACGTTGAGTACCAACATTGGTCCTATGTTGAGTACCAACATTGATCTAATGTTGAGTACCAACATTGGCCCAACGTTGGGTACCAATATGGGTCCAACGTTGAGTACCAACATCGATCCAACGTTGGGTACCAACATTGGTCCAACGTTGAGTACCAATATTGGTCCACCGTTGAGTACCAATATTGATTCAACATTGGGTACCAATATTGATTCAACGTTGTGTACCAACGTTCCAAACCACAATGAGTATCAATATTGGATAAAAGTTTGTTACCAACGTTCAAAACAAATTAAGGGTTCCAATATTGGTGCAACGTTGGGTACCAACATTGGTCAAACGTTGGGTACCAGCATTGGTCCAACGTTGAGTACCAATATTGGTCCACCGTTGAGTACCAATATTGATTCAACATTGGGTACCAATATTGATTCAACGTTGGGTACCAACAATGGTCCAACTTTGGGTACCAACATTAATCCAACGTTGGGTACCAACATTGGTCCAACGTTGGGTACCAACATTGGTCCAACGTTGAGTACCAACATTGGTTTAACGTTGAGTACCAATATTGATTCACCATTGGGTACCAAGTTTGATTCAACGTTGGGTACCAACATTGGTCCAACGTTGAGTACCAATATTGGTCCACCGTTGAGTACCAATATTGATTCAACATTGGGTACCAATATTGATTCAACATTGGGTACCAATATTGATTCAACGTTGGGTACCAACGTTCCAAACCACAATGAGTATCAATATTGGATAAACGTTTGTTACCAACGTTGAAAACAAATTAAGGGTTCCAATATTGGTGCAACGTTGGGTACCAACATTGGTCAAACTTTGGGTACCAACATTGGTCCAACGTTGAGTACCAAGATTGGTTTAACGTTGAGTACCAATATTGATTCAACATTGGGTACCAACATTGGTCTATCGTTGGATACCAACATTGGTTTAACGTTGAGTACCAATATTGATTCAACATTGGGTACCAACATTGGTCTATCGTTGGATACCAACATTGGTTTAACGTTGAGTACCAATATTGATTCAACATTGGGTACCAATATTAATTCAACGTTGAGTACCAACATTGTTCCTATGTTGAGTACCAACATTGGTCTAATGTTGAGTACCAAACATTGGCCCAACGTGTGGTACCAATATGGGGTCCAACGTTGAGTACCACATCGATCCAACGTTGGGTACCAACATTGGCCCAACGTTGACTACCAATATTGGTCCACCGTTGAGTACCATATTGATTCAATCATTGGGAACCAATATTGATTCAACGTTGGGTACCAACAATGGTCCAACGTTGGTGTACCAACATTAATCCAACGTTGGGTACCAACATTGGTCCAACGTTGGGTACCAACATTGGTCCAACGTTGAGTACCAACATTGGTGTAACGTTGAGTACCAATATTGATTCAACATTGGGTACCAATATTGATTCAACGTTGGGTACCAACATTGGTCCAACGTTGGGTACCAACATTGTTCCAACATTGGTCCAATGTTGAGTACCAACATTCGTTCAACGTTGGGTACCAATATTGATTCATCATTGGATACCAACATTCCATACCAACGATGGCACAGGGATGGGTGATTCTATTTGATTCTTTTTTTTTAAGTAGCTATTATTTATTCGAATCTTGAAGAATCGATACTCCAGAAACAAATAATCCTTACTCCAGAAACGAAGAATCGGTACGACTATACGACAGCACTTATATAAATTAAGAAAATATTCTGTATTAAGTGGTTTACAAAACTAAATACACGACAAGTGGTATACAATACTTAGAACACGAAAAACGGCAAAGAAGCACTGAGCAGAGCAGGCCGATGATGTAAAAACCATGCGGTGCCCGACCGTATTCCAATTTTCGACATTGAAAAATGTATAAGAATCAAAGACTGAGTACTGATAATATGGTAAATAAAAATAGTAATAGTGAATTAGTGTCTATAAGTAAACAGAAATCTGTATAATCATAGAGGCTATTAGTATGTACATCATAGCTATTACATTACAGCATAGATTAACGAAAAACTAATTTTAAATACTTAATCTCCAAGTATTTTCAAATTCAAATTTTCAACCCAATTTTTTGAATAGGATTATATAAATGTGTATCTAATGCAACGGCAAGTATTTTGTAGATGTCAATAGAAATTTTTTATATATTTATTAGAGTTTCACTTTCAGTAATTTTATTATTCATTATTAAATATTCCACATAGAAGTTGTGCCAGACTAGACATAACTTTATATAAAACACCTTCCACGAAGGTGTCAACAATCGCAAGTATGGTTTCCAATCACACTTTTAAAAATGTTATCTGATAAAAAAATCTTTAATTCTTACTCCGATCCTCTTTCTTCTTATATTTTGCTTAAACTTCATACAGTTTCTACAATAGAAAATACTAAAATCAAATCAACATAAGCAACAATTATTTTTAATTCAATATTTATATTTTTTTTTGTTTAAACTCCATAAAAAGTTTCTGCAATAGAAAGTACTGAAATCAAATCGGAATAATCGACAAGTATTTTTTACCATGTAATACATTGTATTTTTTTAATTAAACTTTTATATATTTTGCTTAAACTCCTTTACAAGTTTTTATTAATTTCCACAAAACTGATAAAAAGGAAACTTCTTTTTTTTTATTCTCTTTAAATAAACAATGTCTATCCTTTCCGTGCTTTACATCAGTAGATAAAAAATTTTATATAATAATAATAATTCATTTGTGCAAAATTAATTTCTGCATAACTAATAAAAAAGTAATTTCTCTCTTTTTTATGTTCTTTAAATAAAATAATACAAAATTAAATCTATAGATCGAAAAATATTTTTTACGGATTCGGAAAAATGAAAGGAAACTACTTGTCCAACCCACATTTTCTAATATGTTTTCAACAAATCGAAAAATTTTACTATTATATAGCTTCCTCGTAAAGGAATTTTTCGTTGTAATTTTAAAACGAATATTTTATAAATTAAAATGTTTCATGTATAACCGATACATTTGAATCTATTATGAAAAAACGTGCTTTAGTCGTCTTTTCATTATGCTCATTGCATTTCGTTTTTCTATGTTTATTTTTGAAAGAAAACTGTTCTAATCACAAAGAACCTAATACGTAAAAGTTTTGTAATTTTGAGACGAACATTTCGTCCATAATTAGTGTTTACCGACACTTTTCGAAATAATCCACAGAATACGATTTAACAATTAATAGTCTTTTTAGTGATATAGACAGGAATAGAATCATATACTTTCCATATTATAAAAAGAATAACCCCATAAATTTCAGTAAAATCGATAAAAATTTGGCCGAGTTATTACGTACATTCATCTATAATACACTTTAGTTAGTGCCTTGATCGATTTTAAGTCACATAATTTTTGTTTTTACGTTAATATTTTTTTATTTTAAGATGTGATAGCTAAATTACAGGGATCTACTTTTAAAAAATCCAAAATTTTTCTGTAAATACGAAAATAAAAATCTGAAAAACATTATACGTGATATTTGTTTTACCTAACCTTGAAATAAAAAAATCCTATACCCATTAGTTCATATAATTGAGGAGCTGGATGCAAGAACACGCCGAGCGCGGCGAATGGATAGAGGAGGCGGAGAGAAATTAAGAAATTGACGTCACCGTGACCAAATTTTTTAATTTGCCGAATTTAATTTAAAAAAATACTGTCGTATGCACGATTAAAAGACGCAACTTTTTTCTATTTAATGTTTTTCTGTACGATGTGCAGATCAGATGAAAAAAATTAAGAACTGGAAATTTAGAAAACGGATTTTTAATCCATTTTTCAAAATTGAATCGCTGTAACTTTGACAAATCTGAATGAAATTCCCTGATTTTTCGTACAGATACTTAATATAGTCTAACGATAAATATAAACCTGTAAAAAATTCTACTTTAAACAAATTTTATACAACAATTGAACTTAACGTAAATAACAAGCTTTTAATACGGTTTCAAGAGATTTTTTGGTTTATATTTGAAGATAATTTCATAAAAAGTTTCAGCTTATTTGGATGAAAAATGATAGAGCGATTTAAAGAAAACTAACTAAATACTTAACTAAATTACATAAAAAATAATGATATTTTATAGCATCAAAAGCAGTTATTATTTAAACGATTTTTATGCTGTAGTTTGATACAATATTACAATGCGATTTTCAATAAATAACAAAGACGGCCACTGATTTAAGCCGCGAAATAGATGACCATACGGCGACGAAGTTGATCTTCATTTGTTTACAATTTGTTTATATTGATGAGTGCACACAAAATTTTTTTAGTATTCAGTCGAGTCTTGCCCGTCTAATAGATACTTTCTTTTTAATAATGTTGAAATGTAACATTTAAGAAAATAAGTGTGTGGAAATGGCAGATGTGAATAATTGTATTAAAAATGGTAGAAAAAGAAAGAGAAATGAGTCTGATTAGAAATGAATTTTCAAAAAGCAAGTTAGCTAAGAATGAAGTAACTAATTTTAACCTTTTATTTTACTTATATGCTTTTATTATTTATTAATACATATATAAACATATTTAATAAGAGGGAAAAGAATATATATCAATTGACAATAAAATTGAAAAGATTATTCCCGCGAAACAGTTTAATCCAGTCTCAACGTGTTGTGTGAAAAAAGTGCTACGTAAACATTATAATATCACACCAAGAAGAGTTACATAATACGTTTTGGAATTCTGGTGAAGGATATAATGGCCAAAATATGCTATTATTTTGTCTTATGAAGAAGAAACCATTAAATTTAGAGGAAAACCCAGAACCCAAAGTCATTATATGGGAGTATTATTTACATTGTTCGGCCAATCACGTTAAGGTTTGTCAACAGTTTTTGTGCAATTTGTTTGACATAAAAAAAAGAAAGGTTTGTCAGTATTCAAAAAAAATTAAAGAATAAAGAATCACTGCAAGATAAACAAGGTTTACACAATAATCATAAAACATATTTAACCGACGATTAAAAAGAAATAACCTATGAACATTGCTTATTATTGCCTCATTCCGAATCTCATTATAGTTTAGAAAAAACCTCAATGAAATATTTTGAACACCCGGATTTAACTCATGAAAAATTATATAATTTATTTCTCGAATATTACACAGCCAAAACTGGAGAATCAAAGGCTCCCTTAAAACTATCAACATACTTTAAGTATTTTAATCATAATGTGAATTTAGTTTTTCAATGCCACGTACGGATGTTTTTTGTTTTGAGAATAAAAATAGTGCAGAGGAAAATATTGCATTTCAGAATTACAAAAAAAGTGTTGAAGAATACAAAATTTTAAAAAAGCAAATGTTATCAGAGAAAAATGTATTATGTATTGAATTTGATTTTGGTCAAAATATGCATTGCCGAAAATTCTAGTTTCTGATCAATTTTATCGTAGACTCATTTGGTTACATGTATTTAATGTACATGTTTTTGGCCCTCATAAACGAAGTTACATGTATTTTTTTATGGAAGGAAATTTAAAGAAAGGAGCTAGTACTGTGTGCAATCTTATATTTGATGCAATACAGCGAGAAATGAATTAGATTGCTACGATAAAATTTTACGTATTTTCAGACGGATGTGGAAGTCAAAACAAAAATTATTTGGTTCTTTCTTTTTATCTTTGCTTTCCAAAAAACTGGAAACTGAAATTCAGCACTTATACCCTGTTCGTGGTCACTCATACTCTTCTTGTGACCGCAATTTTGGATTATATGGCCTAAAAAGAAAAAATTGGAAACAATAGAAACAGCAGATGATTATTATAAACTTGTTGAAAGTGCAAAAAATCCTCCATTCATTGTAATCAAAGAAATAATGTTTATGATTTTGAAAAGCTGATACCAGAACAAATTAAAATTACGAAACAATTGTCTATAAAGGGAGTTGTAAGGATATATTTTCCAAACCAACACATAAATGTGTACAATTCTTACAATAATAATAAACCCGTTGATTATCTCTTAACATCTGCTATTAGCTTTGATGATTTACTAAAAATATCCTTTCCGTGCTTTACATCAGTAGATAAAAAATTTTATATAATAATAATAATTCATTTGTGCAAAATTAATTCTGCATAACTAATAAAAAAGTAATTTCTCTCTTTTTTATGTTCTTTAAATAAAATAATACAAAATTAAATCTATAGATCGAAAATATTTTTTACGGATTTCGGAAAAATGAAAGGAAACTACTTGTCCAACCCACATTTTCTAATATGTTTTTACAAATCGAAAAATTTTACTATTATAATAGCTTCCTCGTAAAGGAATTTTTCGTTGTAATTTTAAAACGAATATTTTATAATTAAAATGTTTCATGTATAACCGATACATTTGAATCTATTATGAAAAAACGTGCTTTAGTCGTCTTTTCATTATGCTCATTGCATTTCGTTTTTCTATGTTTATTTTTGAAAGAAAACTGTTCTAATCACAAAGAACCTAATACGTAAAAGTTTTGTAATTTTGAGACGAACATTTCGTCCATAATTAGTGTTTACCGACACTTTTCGAAATAATCCACAGAATACGATTTAACAATTAATAGTCTTTTTAGTGATATAGACAGGAATAGAATCATATACTTTCCATATTATAAAAAGAATAACCCCATAAATTTCAGTAAAATCGATAAAAATTTGGCCGAGTTATTACGTACATTTATCTATAATACACTTTAGTTAGTGCCTTGATCGATTTTAAGTCACATAATTTTTGTTTTTACGTTAATATTTTTTATTTTAAGATGTGATAGCTAAATTACAGGGATCTACTTTTAAAAATCCAAAATTTTTCTGTAAATACGAAAATAAAAATCTGAAAAACATTATACGTGATATTTGTTTTACCTAACCTTGAAATAAAAAAATCCTATACCCATTAGTTCATATAATTGAGGAGCTGGATGCAAGAACACGCCGAGCGCGGCGAATGGATAGAGGAGGCGGAGAGAAATTAAGAAATTGACGTCACCGTGACCAAATTTTTTAATTTGCCGAATTTAATTTAAAAAAATACTGTCGTATGCACGATTAAAAGACTGCAACTTTTTCTATTTAATGTTTTTCTGTACGATGTGCAGATCAGATGAAAAAATTAAGAACTGGAAATTTAGAAAACGGATTTTTAATCCATTTTTCAAAATTGAATCGCTGTAACTTTGACAAATCTGAATGAAATTCCCTGTTTTTTCGTACAGATACTTAATAAGTCTAACGATAAATATAAACCTGTAAAAAATTCTACTTTAAACAAATTTTATACAACAATTGAACTTAACGTAAATAACAAGCTTTTAATACGGTTTCAAGAGATTTTTGGTTTATATTTGAAGATAATTTCATAAAAAGTTTCAGCTTATTTGGATGAAAAATGATAGAGCGATTTAAAGAAAACTAACTAAATACTTAACTAAATTACATAAAAATAATGATATTTTATAGCATCAAAAAGCAGTTATTATTTAAACGATTTTTATGCTGTAGTTTGATACAATATTACAATGCGATTTTCAATAAATAACAAAGACGGCCACTGATTTAAGCCGCGAAATAGATGACCATACGGCGACGAAGTTGATCTTCATTTGTTTACAATTTGCTTATATTGATGAGTGCACACAAAATTTTTTTAGTATTCAGTCGAGTCTTGCCCGTCTAATAGATACTTTCTTTTTAATAATGTTGAAATGTAACATTTAAGAAAATAAGTGTGTGGAAATGGCAGATGTGAATAATTGTATTAAAAATGGTAGAAAAAGAAAGAGAAATGAGTCTGATTAGAAATGAATTTTCAAAAAGCAAGTTAGCTAAGAATGAAGTAACTAATTTTAACCTTTTATTTTACTTATATGCTTTTATTATTTATAATACATATATAAACATATTTAATAAGAGGGAAAAGAATATATATCAATTGACAATAAAATTGAAAAGATTATTCCCGCGAAACAGTTTAATCCAGTCTCAACGTGTTGTGTGAAAAAGTGCTACGTAAACATTATAATATCACACCAAGAAGAGTTACATAATACGTTTTGGAATTCTGGTGGAGGATATAATGGCCAAAATATGCTATTATTTTGTCTTATGAAGAAGAAACCATTAAATTTAGAGGAAAACCCAGAACCCAAAGTCATTATATGGGAGTATTATTTACATTGTTCGGCCAATCACGTTAAGGTTTGTCAACAGTTTTTGTGCAATTTGTTTGACATAAAAAAAGAAAGGTTTGTCAGTATCCAAAAAAAATTAAAGAATAAAGAATCACTGCAAGATAAACAAGGTTTACACAATAATCATAAAACATATTTAACCGACGATTAAAAAGAAATAACCTATGAACATTGCTTATTATTGCCTCATTCCGAATCTCATTATAGTTTAGAAAAAACCTCAATGAAATATTTTGAACACCCGGATTTAACTCATGAAAAATTATATAATTTATTTCTCGAATATTACACAGCCAAAACTGGAGAATCAAAGGCTCCCTTAAAACTATCAACATACTTTAAGTATTTTAATCATAATGTGAATTTTAGTTTTTCAATGCCACGTACGGATGTTTTTTGTTTTGAGAATAAAAATAGTGCAGAGGAAAATATTGCATTTCAGAATTACAAAAAAAGTGTTGAAGAATACAAAATTTTAAAAAAGCAAATGTTATCAGAGAAAAATGTATTATGTATTGAATTTGATTTTGGTCAAAATATGCCATTGCCGAAAATTCCAGTTTCTGATCAATTTTATCGTAGACTCATTTGGTTACATGTATTTAATGTACATGTTTTTGGCCCTCATAAACGAAGTTACATGTATTTTTTTATGGAAGGAAATTTAAAGAAAGGAGCTAGTACTGTGTGCAATCTTATATTTGATGCAATACAGCGAGAAATGAAATTAGATTGCTACGATAAAATTTACGTATTTTCAGACGGATGTGGAAGTCAAAACAAAAATTATTTGGTTCTTTCTTTTTCATCTTTGCTTTCCAAAAAACTGGAAACTGAAATTCAGCACTTATACCCTGTTCGTGGTCACTCATACTCTTCTTGTGACCGCAATTTTGGATTATATGGCCAAAAAAAGAAAAAATTGGAAACAATAGAAACAGCAGATGATTATTATAAACTTGTTGAAAGTGCAAAAAATCCTCCATTCATTGTAATCAAAGAAATAAATGTTTATGATTTTGAAAAGCTGATACCAGAACAAATTAAAATTACGAAACAATTGTCTATAAAGGGAGTTGTAAGGATATATTTTCCAAACCAACACATAAATGTGTACAATTCTTACAATAATAATAAACCCGTTGATTATCTCTTAACATCTGCTATTAGCTTTGATGATTTACTAAAAATACCCTTGGCGTGCACTACAGGAGTAGGTAAAGAAAAGTTAAAGGATGTCCAATCATTAATTCGATATTTGAGTCCTAAGGGTAAAGATTTTTTCAATTCTTTTATAGTAAAAGCAATTGTTAAAGAGTCTAAGCAAATTTTATTAAAAAGGAATCAACAAATGTAAAAAAGAAGTTAGTCCAGTTAAGAAAAGTGATTAAAAAATAGTTTAAAATAAATAATTTAATATAAAATTGTATTGTAAATAATTGGTGTAAATATGTTGCAACAATAAATATGAAAAACTTGAATACATAAAAAGCGTGTAGAGTTATTATATTAAGACTATTTATTCAATAATTATTATGCGAAAAAAAAGTACGAAAATGTCTCTGGTTAAACACGGTTACATTATTTCTCTGATTTCGGCGCTTGCTCTATCTGCGAAATTTTTTATCCAAATAAGCTGAAATTTTTAAGAAATTATCTTGAAATATAAACGAACAAATCTCTCGCTGAAGTTTGCGAAGTCTAAGACTTTACAACGCACTTTAGGCTACTGATACTGAAACCGTATTAAAAGCTTGTTATTTACGTTAAGTTCAATTGTTGTATACAATTTGTTAAAGTAGAATTTTTTACAGGTTTATATTTATCGTTAGACTATATTAAGGGGTGTCCGGAGCATAGCCTCCAGCAAAAGCCGCTCGTATCGCGGCGTCGAATGGCGCTGTAGTCAGGTTCGAGTTTCTACATAACTGTACGTTAAACATAATTTACAATTTTGCAGCTACCATAGCGCTGTTGAAAAATACTTTCCCCCCTAGACTATAACTAAATTTAAGGTAATGTAATATTACTCTTGGCAGCAAAATGTTTATTTTTTTAAAGAATGTGAAAGAAGTTTCGTGTAGCATTACGGTAGATATAGATTCATTGAATATGAGACGTATTTCACATTTCTTTAAAAATAAACATTTGCTGCCCAGATATATTATAATTACCTTTATTTTGTTATAGCTAGGGGGGGGAAGTATATTTCCACATCTCTATATAGCTGTAAAATTTTATAATTTATGTTTGAGTACGTTTATCGTAAAAATCGACACCTGACCTACAGCGCCATTCGAAGCCGCGAGATCGAGCAGCTTTTGATGGAGGCTATAGCTCCGACATCCCCTTAAGTATCTGTACGAAAAAATCAGGGAATTTCATTAAGATTTGTCAAAGTTACAGCGATTCAATTTTGAAAAATGGAATTAAAAGCCGTTTTCTAATTTCCAGTTCTTAATTTTTTTCATCTGATCTGCACATCGTACAGAAAAACATTAAATAGAAAAAGTTGCGTCTTTAATTCTGCATACGACAGTATTTCTTTAAATTAAATTCGGCAATAATTCCGGCAATTAAAAAATTTGGTCACGGTGACGTCAATTTCTTAATTTCTCTCCGTCCCCTCTATCCATTCGCCGCGCTCGGCGTGTTCTTGCATCCAGCTCCTCAATTATAAATATTATACAGTTGCCAAAGAATCAAACACATATTGTCTTTATAGAAAATAAATATGGTTATTCAGTAACTTTAATACGGATAGAGAAGTATAGAGTTACCACTATAAAAATTATAAAAGTTACAAAATTATTAATGACTTTCCCAATTGCCAATGCATCAAACACATATGTTGGGTTTATATAGAAAATAATAAAAAATTTTTTAAAGTAGCTATAATAAGGATGGAGTATGATAAGGCATCCACTTGATTATACTATATTTTTTATAATTATGTTAGTCAATGTGACTATCATTCATATTACACTGCATTGGAATAAAAATAATCCTATACATTACGTTATAGTTCATATAATTATTAAATATTATGTACTTGCCAAAGTATCGAACAGATATATTGGCCTTATAGAAAATAAAATGATTATTCAGCAACTTTAATTAAGATAGAGAATGATAGAGCATCCACTTAAATGTAACATTATGTTTCTTTTTAATTATATATGTTAGTCAGTGTCACTATCAAACATTCAGGTCACACGGCACTAGAATAAGAATCGTTATAGGCATGTGAAAGTTACAAAATTATTAAATGGTTTTTACACTTACCAACAACTGACACATTGATTTTATTTAAATATTAAAAAAGGGATTCAATAAATATATAAGTAAAGAGAACAATAACTTATCAACATTCTTTTAAATTATTTAAGTCAGTATATATAACTATTAAGCAATCATTTCACTTAACGTTGGAAAGAATATCATCCTACATGTATTTTTTTATGGAAGGAAATTTAAAGAAAGGAGCTAGTACTGTGTGCAATCTTATATTGATGCAATACAGCGAGAATGAAATTAGATTGCTACGATAAAATTTACGTATTTTCAGACGGATGTGGAAGTCAAAACAAAATTATTTGGTTCTTTCTTTTTTATCTTTGCTTTCCAAAAAACTGGAAACTGAAATTCAGCACTTATACCCTGTTCGTGGTCACTCATACTCTTGTGACCGCAATTTTGGATTATATGGCCAAAAAAAGAAAAAATTGGAAACAATAGAAACAGCAGATGATTATTATAAACTTGTTGAAAGTGCAAAAAATCCTCCATTCATTGTAATCAAAGAAATAAATGTTTATGATTTTGAAAAGCTGATACCAAAACAAATTAAAATTACGAAACAATTGTCTATAAAGGGAGTTGTAAGGATATATTTTCCAAACCAACACATAAATGTGTACAATTCTTACAATAATAATAAACCCGTTGATTATCTCTTAACATCTGCTATTAGCTTTGATGATTTACTAAAAATACCCTTGGCGTGCACTACAGGAGTAGGTAAAGAAAAGTTAAAGGATGTCCAATCATTAATTCGATATTTGAGTCCTAAGGGTAAAGATTTTTTCAATTCTTTTATAGTAAAAGCAATTGTTAAAGAGTCTAAGCAAATTTTATTAAAAAAGGAATCAACAAATGTAAAAAAGAAGTTAGTCCAGTTAAGAAAAGTGATTAAAAAATAGTTTAAAATAAATAATTTAATATAAAATTGTATTGTAAATAATTGGTGTAAATATGTTGCAACAATAAATATGAAAAACTTGAATACATAAAAAGCGTGTAGAGTTATTATATTAAGACTATTTATTCAATAATTATTATGCGAAAAAAAAGTACGAAAATGTCTCTGGTTAAACACGGTTACATTATTTCTCTGATTTCGGCGCTTGCTCTATCTGCGAAATTTTTTATCCAAATAAGCTGAAATTTTTAAGAAATTATCTTGAAATATAAACGAACAAATCTCTCGCTGAAAGTTTGCGAAGTCTAAGACTTTACAACGCACTTTAGGCTACTGAATACTGAAACCGTATTAAAAGCTTGTTATTTACGTTAAGTTCAATTGTTGTATACAATTTGTTTAAAGTAGAATTTTTTACAGGTTTATATTTATCGTTAGACTATATTAAGGGGATGTCGGAGCTATAGCCTCCATCAAAAGCCGCTCGATCTCGCGGCTTCGAATGGCGCTGTAGTCAGGTGTCGATTTCTACGATAAACGTACTTAAAACATAAATTACAAATTTTGCAGCTACATAGAGCTGTTGAAAATACTTTCCCCCCTAGCTATAACTAAAATTAAGGTAATTGTAATATTACTCTTGGCAGCAAATGTTTATTTTTTTAAAGAAATGTGAAATACGTTGCGTGTAGCATTACGGTAGATATAGATTCATTGAATATGAGACGTATTTCACATTTCTTTAAAAAAATAAACATTTGCTGCCAAGAGTAATATTATAATTACCTTTATTTTAGTTATAGCTAGGGGGGAAAGTATCTTTCAACAGCTCTATATAGCTGTAAAATTTATAATTTATGTTTGAAGTACGTTTATCGTAAAATCGACACCTGACTACAGCGCCATTCGAAGCCGCGAGATCGAGCAGCTTTTGATGGAGGCTATAGCTCCGACATCCCCTTAAGTATCTGTACGAAAAATCAGGGAATTTCATTAAGATTTGTCAAAGTTACAGCGATTCAATTTTGAAAAATGGATTAAAAGCCGTTTTCTAAATTTCCAGTTCTTAATTTTTTTCATCTGATCTGCACATCGTACAGAAAAACATTAAATAGAAAAAAGTTGCGTCTTTTAATTCTGCATACGACAGTATTTCTTTAAATTAAATTCGGCAATAATTCCGGCAATTAAAAAATTTGGTCACGGTGACGTCAATTTCTTAATTTCTCTCCGTCCCCTCTATCCATTCGCCGCGCTCGGCGTGTTCTTGCATCCAGCTCCTCAATTATTAAATATTATACAGTTGCCAAAGAATCAAACACATATTGTCTTTATAGAAAATAAATATGGTTATTCAGTAACTTTAATACGGATAGAGAAGTATAGAGTTAACACTATAAAAATTATAAAAGTTACAAAATTATTAATGACTTTCCCAATTGCCAATGCATCAAACACATATGTTGGGTTTATATAGAAAATAATAAATGATTTTTTGTTGAAGGGAAAAAGCCTGAGACATAAAAAACCCTTAATTTATTTCAATAAAAGATATACACATTAAAGAAACGAAAAATGAAAATACAATAAATTGGGATTTACAAAGTAAAACATGAAATTCAGACTGCGATAAATTTAACGAATATAATCAATTGAGAAGAAAAAATAGATTTAAATTCTCATTGTAAAGACGAAAAACATGTAGTTCCCATAAATCTCGTAGTGTATCGTGCGGAATGGTCAATTCCTAACACAATCGTATCGTCCCATGGCGGGCAAAATTGACCAACGTCACAGATCACAACACGTGATTTGTGCAATTTCAAGGATGGCGTCGTAAGTTTGATTTTGACTTCAATTCTTTCGTAGCCTACATAATTGCTTTAATTAAACCTATAATTGCCTTAAATCGAACCCACATTTACTTCTTCCTCGTATCTCATGCTTTGAATATTTAATTTTATCCTATCTCCCCCTCGCTTAACGATAAAAGTAAATTCCCTTTCCTTCCCCTTTTTCCTTTTGCTAAATTTACAAAAATCAAATCTCCCTTCTTTTCCCTCTTTCCCTAATTTCACTATAAATTTAAATTTTCCTCTCTTTCTCCTGTTTTTTTTTTGTCCTACCCTTGCGAACATTAAATATAATTAAATACTAATACCTAATTCCTTTGATTGCGTCCTTCGAACTAGTTGTTTTTTGGAAAACGTCCATGTATCGATGATGAGGTTTCGACAGCGATGATGATGTCCCCCTGGTCGACTAAGGAACACGTGTAGAATTCCTCTCTAGAATTTTCCTAAGGCGTCTCTCTTATTTGAACCTACTCTTCCGATCGCCAGGCACGAACTGAACTCGTCTCGCCCTCCCCTTCTTAGTCTACGCGCCCTTTGTCTCTATTTTCGCGCTAATTTCCTTAACTCCCAATCAACAATTTTATCCTACGCGCGCATTTTCCTGATTGGCGTAACCACTCGAGAATTCCCGTATCAATAGTAACGAGTATGACTAATCTTTACGTCGCGCAAGACGTAAAGTGACCTACTGTGACGGAGAAAAATGTTCTTTCTCGACGGAACAATTTCAGTCATTTTTTTTTTATTATTTTAACGTCGCTCTTTTTATGCTCCCAAACCGGTGCTAATCAGCGACGGAGGCAGCATACGATGTCTTGGTGAAGAAAGCACTTGTTGAAAATACATTCGCCAGTGGTGCTTGTATCAATCGGCCGGGGCCGGGAATCGAACCTGGGACCTCCAGATTACGAGCCCGACGCCCTACCGACCGAGCCATCGCAGGCCTCTTTTTGGTTGGTATAATTGCGGGCTTGCATCTATTTCTACATATATTGGAAAATGGTCTGAACCATACAGTTCGTCATGCACTTTAGTTGTGATTATATCGGCTATAGCCATATTAGAAAAAACAAGATATATGTTAGATTTCTTACCACTGCGTATATCAATGTGTGTATGCGTATTTGTGTTATGGACAAATAGGTTGTATAAATCAAGGCTTTGATCTAATTTCTTGCCGTATGTGTTCGTTTTCGTGCAATTCCAGTTAACATTTTGTGCGTTAAAATCACCCAATATAATTGTATTTTTATTATTTACGGAGTGTTCAAATATTTCATTCCATTTTTTTTGTTCTATGTCGCAGTTTGGAATTTTGTAGCAGGTGATAATGTCGATAGCTGGAATAATGTTTTCTATACGAATTCCTGCAATTTCTATTTCCTCCGATTGCTTAATAATTTGATTAAGGCATTTATATGATCGATTTTTTCTTATTTAAAACATTATTCCACCTCCGTGCTTGTTAATTCTGTCAAACCTGACAGTATTAAATCCGCTTATGTTAAATTTATCGCTTGACTTTAGCTACGATTCTACACAAATAAAGACATGTACATTATCAAGTAAACTCGGTAGTTCATGTTTTCTTTGTAATATACTCCTCGCGTTCCAATATACAATATTTAATTTAGAACTATTTGGTTGCGAGTTGTTATTATACATATTGAATTTATTAGTTTTCAAATTCCGACAAACTAGAGTCTTCGCTTACGAAGACTGCTTTGTTTATATCGGAGGATTTAAATATATTTCTAATACGTGTGATTCTGGTTTTTTGTACCCCTGTCTTAAATATAAACATATATATCCGTAAGCAAATTGACAAGCGCGTCAATGTTATCTGTGTACAATTTCGCTATATTTATGACATTACTATTATCTTTAATATTTTCTAATAACGAGATAAGCTATCTTAATTTATCGAGTATTTTTCATTATTTAAGTTTATCATTTCTTTAGATATTTCCAAATTTTTTGCAAAGTCAATTTTTTTTTTAATTCGTTATTTGTTTTCGTTCTTTTACGGGGTACTTTTTTACTACTTATCTTTTTTTCTTGACTATGAACTGGTTCCGAAGCCGATACTGATGATATCTTGCTTGGAGATGGAGGACGTTTGAAACCTGAATTTTTCTGAATAGGAGGGAATTCCAACGATTTTTCTATTTCTTAATTTGTTGACAATTCCATAAGTTGAGATATATTGTTGTTTGTAGTTGAATTTGTATTTTCATAGAGTGGCTGGGTAGGATTATCTATGTTTCTGCAGAATCTCGCAAGATGCCCCTCTTCTTTGCATATAAAACATGTTGGTTTTTCTGTCAAGAAGTAGATCCAAAAGTTCACCTCGTCTAACGTAATTTTCATATTTCCAGGTATTTTCGAAATGTCCTCAGGTTTTAGTTATGTTAGAGATCGGTGTTATGTCTAGTTTTTTCAATTCTTGCAGGGTTGAACGTTAGAGATTAGGAGTCTTCTTGCCTTGGATACCAAGGGTCTAATTGATAAATAGTATATTACATACCATGGCCAGTAAAATAAGAAATGTCTCAGATCACATGTAAATAATTGTCGGCCGAGGCGAAGTCGAGGTGGACGATCATGTGATCTGAGGCTTTCTTTTTTACTGGCCATGGTGTGTATACTATTTTTCTGCTCGACGTTGCCGGAAAACGGCAACTTCAATTCGCGCAGCGGCCGGAAGTTGCCGCTTTCCGGCCGGAGGGCAGAAAACATTTTTACCTACGGTTATCGCACTTTTATCATTAACGAGTTTTTCTGCCAGTTCCGTCACTTAAATAAAAACACACTCTTCCTTGATTTATGCGAGAAAAATACAGGATATTCTTTGGATTAACAACATTTGCAAGAGCAATTTCATAATCTTGCACTGAAAAACCTTTGACTGAATCCAATACGATATCATGTTCCCTAGTTAGTACTTTTTCATACTGAACTATAGATGCAAACGATTGCATTGGGTCTACTTGACTACTTGCCATTTTTTAACGTTAGTAATTATGTACGCGAGTCGCTCGTACTTCATTTTGATTTAGGAACTCCGAACTGGAAGATCTAAGGTTATTTTTCTAATACATATAATTCAAATTATTTTACTTAAATTTAAGATCCATACAGATAACAATTATTTATACTTACTAAAACAATTTAAAAACAACCTTCATAAGTAAGTCTTTAAAATTACATTTTCAGAGATAAAAATTATAAAAAAAATTAAAATAGATATAATATCAATTATTAAAATTAATCGAATGTTATATGTACGTTTATAACGTAAACAAATGTTTGTCTTTATACAATTTTTGACGGTTTTTAAACCGTTCAATGATTTTTAGTTCTAAAGCAAGATTCCTTTATATTCATTGCATATATTTTTATTATTGCTCAGTCATGGTCTTGCGATGATTGCGAGCACCAAAAATATAGAATATGATTTATTATATTATGTTATTTTAAAATTGTAATATCTCTAGCTACATTATTAGCAAAGAGGATAGAGCTAAGCCTGATTAAGGAACAGATTTATTTAAATTTATATCATATAAATTCTATAATTTAAAATTCTATTTATTACAAAAAATGTTTTGTTAATTGCAGAAAAATTTTTAATTTTAATTTATAATTTATTGATAAAATTAAGTAAATAAAATGAAATAATAATATAATAAATATAATTAAAATAATGTAATAATATACATTTATTTTTTGTACAATTTTTATAACATTATACTTTAAGATTAAAAAAGTTATACCATCACTTGCATGAAAATGAAAACATTGTTTTCATGGTTAGAATTTTATCAATGTTTGTCTCTCTCTCTCTCTCTCTCTCTCTCTCTCTATCTCACTCTTTCTTTCGTCGAGAAGTCAAAGGTTGACATGCTGGTATACAGTAAGAGCGACTATGAAGTCCTTATCTTGCAATAGTATCTGCATTGCAGTACAATAAAAAATACCAAAACGGAATAATGTGAGGTATTAGAAATAATTACGTAAATAAATAATTGTAATTCATAACTTTTCACACAAAATCAGCCGGACGATTCAGCTGTGACGAAAGTGTTCACCTGAAACTAGCTCCCTCTCACGGCCACGTGTTAACTACTTCTACATGTTTTTACTTCTGTACGCGTTCTCTCACGGACTGGAAACCATTGTATCTCTTTCTATCTTATGGATTTTCCATACAATTGCTATCTCTTTTTGTTTCGAGTTGACTATATATATAGAAACGAAGAAGACAAAAATCAAGTAACGGAAATCGACATCCAATTTCTTTATCGCGACTTTTCTTAATTATGCGCGAATGAATTCGGAGAAAATTGGATGTAATCAGAAGATAAATAAAGAGGCAAAGTAATGTTTCATAGATTTCATGAAAATAAACAGTATATAATAAACGGTTATGAAATGAAAAATATGAGGTCTGAATTAGCTGTATATATGGCTTACGCGCCCATACTTGCGTCGGGCGCTATCGCGCCCTTTGATATAAACGATAAGGTACGCCGTATACCTTCGCATCTCTCAATTGTAAGCGTACCGATGAAAAAATTTTTGAATGTATATACGAGGAAAGAGAAAAAAAGTCAAAGACTATTACAACCTTGAAGAAATTAAGTGAAATGTGGATACACACAGACCCGTAGGACAGTTGATTTATTACGTGCATCGGGTTAAACCTCCGTATAACGTAAATGTTCCATTACGCGAAATTCTCTCTTATTAATATATTTATATCAAGTGGAATTTTAAAAAAATATATATATTATGCATATATAAAAACACGTGTTTTTTTATTATACACAAAAAAAGTTATAGTAAGAGACAAAGTAAAAAAAAACTACTTTTATTGTATAGGACGAATGTACTTAAATTTTTGGTATACGTGTATTTAGTAAACATTTTGTCAATTTTCCGATAAAACGCGAGGTGATTATTATGTATAAGATACACATTTTACGTATGCCAAGTCGGCATCTACATGTCACGAAAATTCAACAATGGCACAAAAAAATCTTAAAAAACAATTTGAATCGTAGTAGCATTTAGTATAGAAATACAGTATAATATAATATTTATGATTATTATTTGTCAACTCTGTTTCACTCGATTACTCCATAACGTTGTCATATTTTTAAGTCATATTATATACTAACTAGTACCTTATTCTCCGTGTACACTTTTATATCGAAAAATATCGATAATAACATAGATGAAGTACACTAATTACACATCGTTTAATCTACACGTCGTCAGTGATTATTTGTCGAATATATTGACTGTATATTATTTAGTTCGAGGCCCGTCCAAATTATTTCAGTCACGATATTTCACTTTGAATCACCATATATAATATACATCTACTTTTCACGGTAGGGTACATATCAGTATATGTAAAACACGTAAGCGAACGGCCGGTGTTCGTCATAAATGAAAAATGTTACGTTTTATATACTTGCTCAACTATTTAAATTTTATTTATCTGTTTATCATATTTTTTTTGTTCATTATATTCCTATGCGGTATTGCGGATCGGACTTTCGCGAGAATGATTAACACGATTTTAAACGACGTTACCTCGGTTAATAACGCGTGGAACGTCCAGTTGTTGATAATATACAAAACGGTCGTCAATTTTTGTTTCTGCAAAATATTGTAAATGTTCGTATGTTAACTTCAGTGTTAAGTGTGTCTTGTACGTGTTTTAATTAATTAAGTATATAATTTTCAGGACGTGATAACGAAAGTATGACTGCAAAAGAGTTAATTATTCATCCGTACACGCTGTTTTTCGGATAGTGCAGTATCTACCGTTTATCTGGGTAAAATATAATACATTTGAAAAGTATTATATGTATATATGCAATACTAATATTTTTCAAAAGGTGAATAATCGTTAATCGATCTTCTATTAAGAGGATGCGATACTCAATATTTACCGACTGAGTCAAGTGAGATGAAAAAATTATTCTTGTTAAATAAATAAAGCTAAATTGTGCAAAATATTAAAGAGATCATTACCCTTTCTTTGACTATTATCTATCACATGTGTGAAATTTCAAATAAAAATAACGTTGCGTTGAAAAATAGCATTGGAAAGAAATTTACCAGAATTTCAACATTGGAAACAGACAAACAGTCAAATTTCCTTCCAAATGCCAGTTTTTAACGCAACATTATTTTTCTTTGAAATTTCATACAGTGATAGATAATAGTCAAAGGAAGCGCAATGATGTCTTTATTTTCCACAATTTGTTTTATTTATTTAATTAGAATACTTTTTCATCACTATTGACTCGGTCGGTAAATATTGAGTATCAATGTTATACATTTTTAATTGATTTATTAGATAAAATATATAAGTTGGGATATGTACGAGTTCTTGAAAATTCGAGTTATTCGGTCAAAAACTTGACTCGACAATCTCGAATTGAGTCAAATAGTTGAGATAAATCAAGCTCCTTGTAATAATCGAATGACTCGTGACTATAGTTCAAGTGATTCAAAAGTGCCGAATTATTCCATGTATCAGAGTGACTCGAATAGTTCGGAGTTTACAGATATATAGAAGTATCTTTAGTAAAATAAAAATAATATGTCAAATTATTAATTGGAAAATCAAAACGTTGCAACAGTTTGACGATTTATGTGAAACGAATTAGATGAGTATAAGCTCGAGAAGTATACGAGTAACTTGAATTGTACGATCAGCTCAACGAGTAATTCGGTAAATATATAAACAGTTTGATAAATTTTACGATAAATAGAGCATTCGACTCGAACTCGACGAAAAAACTCAACTCACTTCAATTTGGAGTGTTCCGAATATACGCACGTACCTATAGATGTAAAATTTAGTAATGATAATTATATACAGTTTGGAGCCTGGAAAGTAAAGTAAAAATACCAGTGCCGGAACGTTTTTTACTAGGTATATGAATATTAATTATTTTTGAGCAAAATAAAGAGCTATACCATTACTTTTTGTTCGCTTATGATAAATTAATATTTTTTCTTTTTAATTCTATTTTTTATGCTTATTTTGGTTCTTATTATTAAATATGGGATAAAAAATTGATAAAATGAATTGGTACGTAAGTTGGAACATTCAAAATAATTTTGTTGGTTAGAATCTATTTATTTATTTTCAACGCATAGTTGACTTATCGAAGATGATGTAAATTATTAAAATAGTTATTAGTTAATGAAACCGAACAATTAGAAATTTAAAAAATGTAAATAAATATAAAATATCTTAATGTTAAAAGTGTTTCACGAAACGGACAAAATATAGAATTATGTACCAATTATGAAACATTTTTTCTTGCTGTTCCAATACTTATGGACATAAGAGAAAATTATGTACATATTTTTGAATTTATGAATCAATTAGGTAGAAATTTGAATTTTAGTGTACATCATATGGAAGTATAGCTTCTACACGTAATATTATCTTTGTAAAGCATAATGAATTATAATGTTTAAATAGCTTAAAACAAGGCATGGGAAATCAGCACTACTCGTCACCATAACCTTCCAAATTACTTGACTTTTGAACCTTTATATTTTTTATTATATTTTTTGTTATTGATTAAATATATTTTACCTTCTTATATTTATAAATCTACATTTCTTAACTTATTTGAAATATGATTTATCTTTTTCATTTATAAAAGATTCAAAGTTTTGTTAAAATATAATAATTTAATACTGTGTTCCACAATACGGCACTGTTCCGCAGTTGGTACTTTTACCTTATCCGGACGCTCGAGGAAATCGGATACTTTTTATAAAATTTTAATTAAAGGCATATTTGTGATTAATATTTATCAACAGTTTGAAATACTCATTTCGAAAAAGTATCCGTCTAATACTTTTTTAGATACTTTTATTAAAAAAAAAGTGTTCGTCGGATATTTTTTTTTTGAGTTACTTTTATTCGAGAAAAAGTAATATCAAAATGGAGATATGACAAAGTGATAGTTTCTTATAGAGAAAACATTTAAAAAATAGTTTGTATCTTCTATTTTGTACGAAAAATATAATTTTTTCTAATTTTAAATATAGATCAGAAAATTTTTGAAATTTTAATTAAAAATAAGACATAAATTTTGAACATTCTTGAATTTAATATTTAATTTGTTTGTTTTAGGCTATCGTCACCTTATGGAGAATCAATCGTACATTCATCAGTTGACGGCTTATATTTCTTGGATATTTCGTTTGATTTACAGCGTATATATCGCGATCGAAAGATCTAACACCTGATGATCTCCGATCGTTTGGATGCTGATTGCATGAATTACGACGGATCATAAATCAGTCCATTATCTAACGATCCTATTACTTCACGATTGTCGATGCGCTTCTATTTCTTTGTTTTCGATCGATTTTTTATCCAGTCTGGTGAATTAATTAAGAAACTTCCGTGAGTAAAAATAATTATTTAATTATTGTACATTGAATTGCAAAATAATAATTTGTGTTTTTACTTTCTGTAAATGTCACTAAACGTCAGAATAAAATAATACTATTTACCATAAAGTACTATACCCTGCTATGTATTCCCATCTTAAAAAATAAATGAATCTGAAAGTGAAGCCAAAATAAGATCGGTTTGGTTGACTTTTACGAATGTTAGCGAGTTACGGTTGCTAGGCCTATTAGATTTTAGGAAGAAGACTTTGCGAGAATTCAACATTCAATGATATGTTCTGTGACCATTTGAAAGATAAATCTATAATAATTTAATATTCATTTTGTAAAAACAATAAATTGTAACAAAATAAGAAAATGAAAATAAAGCAGCGCGCTTCAAACTGCCCTAGTAAAAATATATTTAAAATTGCTAAGAAAAACAGTTTATTAAAATTTTTTATTCATTTTTAACACTTAACGTATACATTGCTGTAAAATGTGAATTCCCTACACTGAACAAATATGTAGTGAGTTATTTAAAACTATAATATATATTACATATATTACAATAATGTATTATATTTAAACAATATTTACATATATATTGAATTGTTTGTAAAATAAGTATAATTTGATCCGACGGAATCAAAGGAGAAAAATATAATGTAAGGAAAAGAAGGAATCTTATTTTTAATAATAATTTCTGTTTTCGCCGTTAAAACGAAAATCCTTCAAAATAACTTGTGTAATTAATTGTATAATTTTATTATTTTGCCAAAAATAACTTCAAGCTTCTTCACCAATTTACTCGTTGAAAGGATAAAATACGTAGAATTACGTACTTTCGTTTGTATAGATTTAAGCATATCCAAATTATAAATTTCTACTTAAATATTGTATGTACATGTAAATACTATTTATTGGGTAAATTTTTTTATTGTGTACAAAATGTAATTCTAACGTCAATTTGTTACCAATAGAGCTTTTTCAATGGAAAATTTTATTGATAGACGGTACTTTGTATCCATTCTAAATGTTAAAATACCTCGTATCACTCGATGCGATGAACGAATAAAAACAATTCAATCAAAATACACAATTAAGCAATTAGAACATAATTTATGCTACCTATAAATATACTGTTTATAATATCCAAGAAAAACAATGCGAAAAATTAGATTTTGTCTTTGCTGAAGATTTGTGTGGATTTTCGTATACGATTTAACACGTTTCTTTATAAATATAAATGTTACATAAATTTTCAAATTTAATGCTAATTTTTCTAGGTACTTGGAAATCGTAATAATCGAAGTACAGTACTACTCGATAGCTTTTATCACCCTTTGAACAAAATTACCAAAACTTAAAAATTTTATACCTCTATACTTATAGGGTCGTGAAGTTAAAATTACAATTCCAACACCTGTCGACATTTCTTAGCTTAGAAACCACACCATGTTTATACCTGAATTATAAACAATAGGTTATAAAATAAAATTAATAAATATAATTTATTAAATATAAAAAATAAATATATTTAAATATCTAATTTCAACATTAACTAAATTAATTATTGAAATGATTTAATTAAATATGTATAAATGAAATGTAAAGTAAAAATATAAAATAAATTAATTCATTAATTATTAAACAAATAATTTGTTTTAATCACTATCTTTACCTGAAACGATACCCTTCAAAAGTGAATTAGGTTTCGGCGAAGCGCTGTTAAATTCTTGTTCCTCGTCACTTTAACCACCCAACTATCATTCAATAACTTCTTCACCATCAGAATTATCAATCGAATCACAATCATTCATAAATTTCATAATACTTTTCATATGCATATTTTCTACATTTAATTTTAATGAATCTGACAAAGTTTGTAATATTTTGTTTGACTCTTCGACATCACTATAAATCTAAATGAAAAAAAATTGAATAACCAACAATTAAAAGAAACATTTTTCCTTTAAATTGGAAACTTACTAAACATCCATAATTCCACAACGATGCGCCACATTACCATCACCTAAATCTCTAACCGCGATGATACAAATTACGCGTATCGTCCACCAAGCTCAGTGAATCCAGGTATATATCTTTCGATTTGTAAGAATCAACCTTTTTGTAATGCAAAACATTCTTCGGCAATCGCATAATTAACTTCATCGATGCTCTGTAGAGGATTTCTTGGATAGACAGCTGTTGATTTGGCGTCACTATTAAGAGTGATAAAAACTAGGGGGGGCCAAGCCCCCCTGCGCGCCAGCGCGCGCAAGTTTCTGTTCTCAGGCACAGCCTGAAATTATAAGGCACGACCGAATATGGCTCGCGCTTCGCCCTCGCACCGTTGGTGGTTTTTGTTATTACATAAATAATAATAATAAAAATTAGAATTGTAATTATAGTATGCAGAATTATTATTTTGCATATACATATATGTTCTAATAATAAATTTAAAAGGTATTTATAGATGTTAAATTTTAGATATTATTCTAATATTCTGAATATCAATGTATTGAAGAGAAAAGGTGTTGTTCCTCAAATATCTAAATGTTAAAATACCTCGTATCACTCGATGCGATGAACGATCAAAATACACAATTAAGCAATTAGAACATAATTTATGCTACCTATAAATATACTGTTTATAATATCCAAAAAAAAAACAATGCGAAAAATTAGATTTGTCTTAGCTGAAGATGGTAAGAGAATAATTATAAGGAGTTTATTCTAAATTTGTGTGGATTTCGTATACGTTTTAACACGTTTCTTTATAAATATAAATGTTACATAAATTTTCAAATTTAATGCTAATTTTTCTAGGTACTTGGAAATTGTAATAATCGAAGTACAGTACTACTCGATAGCTTTTGTCACCCTTTGAACAAAATTACCAAAACTTAAAAATTTTATACCTCTATACTTATAGATATAGTATATATAGGTAGGATATATCGTGAAGTTAAAATTACAATTCCAACACCTGTCGACATTTCTTAGCTTAGAAACCACACCATGTTTGTACCTGAATTATAAACAATAGGTTATAAAATAAAATTAATAAATATAATTATTAAATATAAAAAATAAATATATTTAAATATCTAATTACAACATTAACTAAATTAATTATTGAAATGATTTAATTAAATAAATGTATAAATGAAATGTAAAGTAAAAATATAAAATAAATTAATTCATTAATTATTAAATAAATAATTTGTTTTAATCACTATCTTTACCTGAAACGATACCCTTCAAAAGTGAATTAGGTTTCGGCGAAGCGCTGTTAAATTCTTGTTCCTCGTCACTTAACCACCCAACCATGATTCAATAACTTCTTCACCATCAGAATTATCAATCGAATCACAATCATTCATAAATTTCATAATACTTTTCATATGCATATTTTCTACATTTAATTTTAATGAATCTGACAAAGTTTGTAATATTTTGTTTGACTCTTCGACATCACTATAAATCCAAATGAAAAAAAAATTGAATAACCAACAATTAAAAGAAACATTGTCCTTTAAATTGGAAACTTACTAAACATCCAAATTCCACAACGATGCGCCACATTACCATCACCTAAATCTCTAACCGCGATGATACAAATTACGCGTATCGTCCACCAAGCTCAGCGAATCCAGGTATATATCTTTCGATTTGTAACAATCAACCTTTTTGTAATGCAAAACATTCTTCGGCAATCCCATAATTAACTTCATCGATGCTCTGTAGAGGATTTCTTGGATAGACAGCTGTTGATTTGGCGTCACTATTAAGAGTGATAAAAACTAGGGGGGGCCAAGCCCCCCTGCGCGCCACCGCGCGCAAGTTTCTGTTCTCAGGCACAGCCTGAAATTTATAAGGCACGACCGAATATGGCTCGCGCTTCGCCCTCGCACCGTTGGTGGTTTTTGTTATTACATAAAATAATAATAATAAAAATTAGAATTGTAATTATAGTATGCAGAATTATTATTTTGCATATACATATATGTTCTAATAATAAATTTAAAATGTATTTATAGATGTTAAATTTTAGATATTATTCTAATATTCTGAATATCAATGTATTGAAGAGAAAAGTGTTGTTCCTCAAATATCTAAAAATTAAAAAAAAATATTTGGCAAGAAAGAAGTAATAGGAACACATTTTTGAAAGAAGAGGTAACGTGATTAAAAAAAATACAATGTACATAATTTACATATGTTTATATAAAACCATATAGTTTATTTTTTTTACATTAATGTTCCTTCTAAAGAATATTTGGTAAAACAATATTAATGGGACGTATATTTTGGACAGTAAAGGTAAGTAAATGATAAAATATTGTGCAATTTAAATTGTCTATATGAAACAATATAATTAATTTATTTATTCGATATAGAGCAGCATTCATGTATATTGTTTAAATTTGTTAATTTTTGAAGAAATTCATTTGTATGAAGCTTTGTTTTTTTTATTATGCAGCTGGTGGAATGGTTACTGGAGCATTATATAAATTTAATTTAGGTCCCAAAGATGTGTTATCGGGTGCCTTCTTTGGTAGTATATTTAGAGTAGTGTATGGTACCTATATGTACTTTATGTTTAAATTGATGAATTTGTCAAGTGAAAAACTCAGTGAACAAAGTCATAAATTGAAATATGTACATGAAGAGTGAATTATTAACTTCTATTTTAAATTACAATGTTATTAATCATGTAAACGTTAATCATTTCTTTTTTTATTAATTAAATAAATTAAGAAAAAAAGAAAAAAGTAATTATAATTGAAAAGACAAATATATTTAAGTAATATAAAATCAATATATTCTTAGAATTCGCGGACACAATAAATTCGTTATGTTTATTTAACGTTCAAGTCCAAATTTTTCAAGTTTAAGAACAAGTTTTTTGTTTAATTTTATTTAAAAATTTTAATTAAATTTTAATTAAATTTTAGAATAATTTGGACATATTGAAAACATGCTTTACAGGTTTGACGTTTAGATTATTTTCAAAATTTTATTTTTGTGTGTGGTAAATATTTTTTACTGTTTTATTTTTTATATCAAATTTTGTTATAAAAATATTAGTTTTTTTAATAAATAAAATTTTTATTATAATTCTTTTTTTTATTCGATTTTTTGTATTAAAAAATAATAAAAAAGAGAATTGTTATAATAAATATTTTTGTAAAAAATAAAAAAAATTTGAAATTCAAATTTGGATACGGGACGCGGGTTACATAAAATGCGATATATTATATATGTGTATATGATGGCGCTGATGGCACTATTTAAACGGATAAATATAACGGATAGTTAGTTTATTTATTTTATTGTGTATATAAAATTATGTATATACATTATGTATATATATTACGTATACACATAGTTTTTATATGATTTTCATGAAGTTTTACTGTATGATATTAGTTATTCTAATATAAAGTTAAGTGAGCATTAAAATAGCAGAAGCTCTTGTCCAGTATTTGTCCAATGTTGGCAGTGTTTGAAAATAATAGAATAATAACTATTTTTGGATGGTAAATAATTTTTATTTATTATCTAATTAATTTATTTATTCGATATAGTGCAACATTCATGTATATTGTTTAAATTTGTAATTTTTGAAGAAATTCATTTGTATGAAGCTTGTTTTTTTATTATGCAGCTGGTGGAATGGTTACTGGAGCATTATATAAATTTAATTTAGGTCCAAAGATGTGTTATCGGGTGCCTTCTTTGGTAGTATATTTAGAGTAGTGTATGGTACCTATATGTACTTTATGTTTTAAATTGATGAATTTGTCAAGTGAAAAACTCAGTGAACAAAGTATAAATTGAAATATGTACATGAAGAGTAATTATAACTTCTATTTTAAATTACAATGTTATTAATACATGTAAACGTTAATCATTTCTTTTTTATTAATAAATAAATTAAGAAAAATTAAGAAAAAAGTAATTATAATATTTGAAAAGACAAATATATTTAAGTAATATAAAATCAATATATTCTTAGAATTCGCGGACACAATAAATTCGTTATGTTTAATTAACGTTCAAGTCCAAATTTTTCAAGTTTAAGAACAAGTTTTTTGTTTAATTTTATTTAAAAATTTTAATTAAATTTTAATTAAATTTTAGAATAATTTGGACATATTGAAAACATGCTTTACAGGTTTGACGTTTAGATTATTTTCAAAATTTTATTTTTGTGTGTGGTAAAATTATTTTTTACTGTTTTATATTTTTTTATATCAAATTTTGTTATAAAAATATTGGTTTTTTTTAATATAATAAAAGTTTTATTATAATTCTTTTTTTTATTCGATTTTTTTGTATTAAAAAATACATAAAAAAGAGAATTGTTATAAATAAATATTTTTGTAAAAAATAAAAAAAAATTTGAAAGTCAAATTTGGATACGGGGCCGCGGGTTATAAAATGCGATATACAATATTACTTATGTGTATATGATGGCGCTGATGGCACTATTTAAACAGATAATAAATATAACGGATAGTTTAGTTTATTTATTTTTATTGTGTATATAAAATTATGTATATACATTATGTATATATATATGTTACGTATACACCTAGTTTTTATATAGATTTTCATGAAGTTTTACTGTATAATATTAGTTATACTAATATAAGTTAAGTGAGCATTACAAACAGCAGAAGCTCTTGTCCAGTATTTGTCCACTGTTGGCAGTGTTTGAAAATAATAGAATAATAACTATTTTTGGATGGTAAATAATTTTTATTTATTATTTAGTTATTATTTATTGTATAAGATTTATATTTTATTTATTTTTGAAATATTAAGTTGCCGTAAGTTGTCAATAACTGAGTAATATTTATTTTTTTACACTTTATTTATGTTTTAAATTGTAGAATACATTATAATTAAATTTAAAGATAATTTATATAAGATAATTATGAATTGTAGGAGTAATTCACCTACTAGTCAATTTTAATACAAGAGTAACAATGGTAGTCAGTCGAACAATAATGGTTCAATTCAACAATAACCACGAGCCTCTTGTTTTGTATTGGGATAGTTTTGGCGATGTTTAATCTTTCTCAAGGTTGATCTGGTATACATTAACGGTTTGTGACATTTTATTATTACATTTTTTAATTTATTTTAAATTACATTAAGTTTGCATTTAATGTTGTATTTATTATTTTACTATTAAAGTTCTTATTATGTAATAATAAATACAATAATTTAAAAGAATGGCACTTATAATTATTAAGACCGAGAACATATTCAGTGTAATTATATAAATTACATAGATATTAATTTTGAAATAAGCTTATAAAATTTATAATTTAAGCAGAGTATAATTTTTATTTAACATATATAACAATTGTTAAATTATGTAATTATGCAATATTAATTAAAGTGTTTTGCGAAGGAGAATTTCAATTGCACTATGTACGAAGAGTTTAGGTCAATAGCTTATGAAGATGTATGTGAAGGATATTGTTATGGGTTTAAGTGTCTGTTTTGATTTTATAATTACGGTATAGAACAAAAATTCAGACCACAACTTTATAAAGATTTTCAAGTGGAAACAGTGAAAAATTATAAAAGTGGTAGGTGCATTTATCTACATAAGATATATATTCAGAATTTTTAGATAGAAATTGCATTTTACGGTACAAATAAAATTTATACTTTGAAATTGTTATATTAAAATATATTATTAAAAAATCTTAAGATAGATTACAATGTAATTGTCTATTAACAGGTATATTCTTTTATACATACATATATTTTTTTTTAGAAAGAAAATTATGGCTTAAACATTTTTGGAGAAGGAGAAGGAGAGTATAAAACATTTGTTTAACTTGTCCTTTGTACATCAAAAGTATTGTAATGTAAGTTTTTATTATAGCATAAAAGAAAATAATTTTTTACTTTTTGTAAAATAATTGTAAAATAATTAATTTATTTTAAAGATGAGTATGAAAGTGTAGTGCATTTAAATGATGAAGTCATACTAGTTGGGTACCTGAATTTCAAAAAAGTACGTCTTCTAAACAAAAATGTTAGATAGGAATCATTTTTAGTAACAATAATAATAATTTCAATATTTTATTTTTCATTTTTTTTCATAATTATAATAATTTTAGAATGGTGTACAAAATTTGACACTTCAAGAAAGACTGAAAAATTGGCGGTTAAGGCGTCACTTGACTATATTTCTGAAATAGTTGGACCAGATTTACAAGATGGTAGCAGTTTATCAGATGACGAAAATGATGAACCGGAGAAAGATATTAAAGACTTACATACAACAAATACTGATAAAAGAAAATGATATTACATCAACAATAATTATACAATAGATGTCAACTTTTTAACGTTTTTCATATTTTTTTCATTATTTTGACCGTTTTTCTATGTTTATATCGAAAATATTGTTTTAAGCGTTAAGTGTATTATAGAAAAAAGGTTTATTATTTTAATACGAACAATTTGTGCATTAAAAGTTTTTCACTAAAAACAATACTTTTCGTTTTATTGCGAAAAAACGTGTTTTTTTGTGCTTTTTCATTATTTTGACCGTTTTACTATGTTTATCTTCGAAAATATTGTTTTAAGCGTTAAGTGTATTATAGAAAAAAGGTTTATTATTTTAATACGAACAATTTGTGCATTAAAAGTTTTTCACTAAAAACAATACTTTTCGTTTTATTGCGAAAAAACGTGTTTTTTTGTGCATTTAAATGATGAAGTCATACTAGTTGGGTACCTGAATTTCAAAAAAGTACGTCTTCTAAACAAAAATGTTAGATAGGAATCATTTTTAGTAACAATAATAATAATTTCAATATTTTATTTTTCATTTTTTTCATAATTATAATTAATTTTAGAATGGTGTACAAAATTTGACACTTCAAGAAAGACTGAAAAATTGGCGGTTAAGGCGTCACTTGACTATATTTCTGAAATAGTTGGACCAGATTTACAAGATGGTAGCAGTTTATCAGATGACGAAAATGATGAACCGGAGAAAGATATTAAAGACTTACATACAACAAATACTGATAAAAGAAAATGATATTACATCAACAATAATTATACAATAGATGTCAACTTTTTAACGTTTTTTCATATTTTTTTCATTATTTTGACCGTTTTTCTATGTTTATATCGAAAATATTGTTTTAAGCGTTAAGTGTATTATAGAAAAAAGGTTTATTATTTTAATACGAACAATTTGTGCATTAAAAGTTTTTCACTAAAAACAATACTTTTCGTTTTATTGCGAAAAAACGTGTTTTTTTGTGCTTTTTCATTATTTTGACCGTTTTACTATGTTTATCTTCGAAAATATTGTTTTGAACGTTAAATGTACAATAAAAAAAGTTTTATTATTTTGAGACGAACATTTTGTTCATTAAAAGTTTTTCAGTAAAAACAATACATTTCGTTTTATTGCGAAAAAACGTGTTTTTTTGTGCTTTTTTATTATTTTGACCGTTTTACTATGTTTATCTTCGAAAATATTGTTTTGAACGTTAAATGTACAAGAGAAAAAAGTTTTATTATTTTGAGACGAACATTTTGTTCATTAAAAGTTTTTCAGTAAAAACAATACATTTCGTTTTATTGCGAAAAAACGTGTTTTTTTGTGCTTTTTTCATTATTTTGACCATTTTTCTATGTTTATCTTAGAAAATATTGTTTTGAGTGTTAAGTGTACAATAGGAAAAAGTTTTGTTATTTTGAGACGAACATTTCGTTCATTAAAAGTTTTTCAGTAAAAACAATACATTTCGTTTTATTGCGACAAAACGTGTTTTTTTGTGCTTTTTTCATTATTTTGACCGTTTTTCTATGTTTATCTTCGAAAATATTGTTTTGAGCGTTAAGTGTATAATAGAAAAAAGTTTTATTATTTTGAGACGAACATTTTGTTCCTTAAAAGTTTTTCAGTAAAAACAATACATTTTGTTTTATTGCGAAAAAACGTGTTATTTTGTGCTTTTTTCATTATTTGACCGTTTTTCTATGTTTATCTTCGAAAATATTGGTTTGAGCGTTAAGTGTACAATAGGAAAAAGTTTTGTTATTTTGAGACGAACATTTCGTCCGTATAAAGTTTTTATGTAGATTAATACATTTCAAGATAATGCTACAAAACCGTTTCTAAGGAATTAAAAATAATGCCATTACTTAAAGTGTTTTAGTGCTATATATCTGAAAATAGGACCATTATCTAATTACATTTGACGAGTTACCCTGTGAATCTCAGCTAAATCGGTAAAAAATTGACTGAGTTATCTTTGATACATGATTACATACATACATACATCCATACATACATTTTAGGGAGGGCCTTAAATGAATTCTAATACACATAAATTTCTCTTACAAACTATTATCTAGTATATTTGATGCATCACACAGTTTTGCGATGATGAAATATAAGGCTCTCCCGTGTAGCGGTCACGCAAAAAAACGAGTAGATACATTTTTAGTAATTGATTAGAGTATACAAATGACATTAAGATTTGAAATTTGGATTTATATTAAAAATAAACAATATTTACTCTAAACTTATTTTAACAATACTTGTCGTGTTCCACTATTCAAATACGAAGAAGGAAAAGGGTTCGGGTTTATATATGAATGTTAATTATCAACTGTGTAAACAACTGGTATATTATTTGTGATTCCTTTATTACCGTAATTTTTGAGAAATGCAATTGCAAAATCAAACGCACCCTTGATAAAGATTGATATCTTGTATGTGGTTCGTAATTACATTAACTCATTTTATCAACTTATTAAATCCTTTTAATAAGAAATTTCTTATATTTTTATTGATCACATTTCACAAACGTTTCTCCATTTATTAAAACAAATAAATAAATTAAATAAAGTTTATTTATCGACATAAACTTACAAGGAGAGGTCACACCCTCTGGAAAACGGATCCTTACCAAACTCTAGGATATAATTTCTACTATAAAATCATGCAGAAAGCCGGAGTTTTAGTGTCCAATGCCCATTTTTACGATAGATATAAGCAAATAATGAAAAATCTCGCTGAAAAAACCGTTGAGTTTGAACGCTTATAACTCAGAAACAATTAAAGATGTACGTATAAACTAAATTTTAAAAGAAAGCTGAGATCGAGTAGATACGTTTTGATAAAAAGGAAGCTGAAATATTTTGAAATGGTCAAAAGTTATGGGAGAAATTAGAATTAGACGAAATTTTGGGCTAAAAAAATCATTAAATTGTAATTTTAAATTTTCGATAAAATTTTGGCTAATTCTTATTTCTCCTATAACTTTTGACCATATTAAAATATTTGAGCTTCCTTTTTTTCAAAACGTATCTACTCGACCTCATCTTTCTTTTAAAATTTAGTTTATATGTACATCTTTAATTGTTTCTGAGTTATAAGCGTTCAAACTCAACGGTTTTTTCGGCGAAATTTTTCATTATTTGCTTATATCTATCGTAAAAATGGCCATTGGACACTAAAACTCCGGCTTCCTGCATGATTTTATAGTAGAAATCATATCCTAGAGTTTGGTAAGGATCCGTTTTCCAGAGGGTGTAGCCTCTCCTTGTTAGTGACGATCATTATAATTTTTTTAGTGCAAATTTGTTACGTTTGAATGGTAACGTCTATATCGTTATCGTGGATACCGTGGCTCGTTGAATCCAAAACTCAGCGATCTGAAATAGGACCATTATCTAATTAACATTTTTGACGAAGTTACCCGGAATCTCAGCTAAATCGGTAAAAATTGATGAGTATCTTTACATGATACTCCATAATACATGCCATACATACATTTTAGGGGGGCCTTAAATGAATTTCTATACACATAAATTTCTCTACCAAAATATTATCTAGTATATTTTGATGCATCACACATTTTGCGATGATGAAAATATAAGGCTCTCCCGTGTAGCGGTCACGCCTAAAAAACGAGTAGATACATTTTTAGTAATTGATTATAGAGTATACAAAATGACATTAAGATTTGAAATTTGGATTTATATATAAAAATAAATCAATATTTACTCTAAACTTATTTTAACAATACTTGTCGTGTTCCACTATTCAAATACGAAGAAGGAAAAGGGTTCGGGTTTATATATGAATGTTAATTAATCAACTGTGTAAACAACTGGTATATTATTTGTGATTCCTTTATTACCGTAATTTTTGAGAAATGCAATTGCAAAATCAAACGCACCCTTGATAAGGATTGATATCTTGTATGTGGTTCGTAATTACATTAACTCATTTTATCAACTTATTAAATCCTTTTAATAAGAAATTTCTTATATTTTTATTCATCACATTTCACAAACGTTTCTCCATTTATTAAAACAAATAAATAAATTAAATAAAGTTTATTTATCGACATAAACTTACAAGGAGAGGTCACACCCTCTGGAAAACGGATCCTTACCAAACTCTAGGATATTATTTCTACTATAAAATTATGCAGAAAGCCGGAGTTTTAGTGTCCAATGGCCATTTTTACGATAGATATAAGCAAATAATGAAAAATCTCGCCGAAAAAACCGTTGAGTTTGAATGCTTATAACTCAGAAACAATTAAAGATGTACGTATAAACTAAATTTTGAAAGAAAGCTGAGATCGAGTAGATACGTTATAAAAAAAGGAAGCTCAAATATTTTAATATGGTCAAAAGTTATGGGAGAAATAAGAATTAGCCAAAATTTTATCGAAAATGTTACAATTTAATGATTTTTTTAGCCCAAAATTTCGTCTAATTCTTATTTCTCCCATAACTTTTGACCATATTAAATATTTGAGCTTCCTTTTTTTATAACGTATCTACTCGATCTCATCTTTTTTTTAAATTTAGTTTATACGTACATCTTTAATTGTTTCTGAGTTATCAACATTCAAACTCAACGGTTTTTTTCGGCGAGATTTTTCATTATTGCTTATATCTATCGTAAAAATGGCCATTGGACACTAAAACTCCGGCTTTCTGCATGATTTTATAGTAGAAATCATAATCCTAGAGTTTGGTAAGGATCCGTTTTCCAGAGGGTGTAGCCTCTCCTTGTTAGTGACGATCATTATAATTTTTTTAGTGCAAATTTTGTTACGTTGAATGGTAACGTCTATATCGTTATCGTGGATACCGTGGCTCGTTGAATCCAAAACTCAGCGAGTACAAGCGTAAAGAGGCGGATGAGTTGTTGTATTATTGTTCTCCAGGTTCTCCAGGTTCTCGTATAAATGCTTTGGTTGGCTTGCGTTTGGTTGGTAAGGCTGTAGGGAAAACGATCCTGGCGATATCGTGTCTCCGTGTCTTCGCGTTGTATCCACTCGTAAAATGTCACTTCTGTCTTCTCTCTTTACTTCTCACTTTTTCGCTCCTCTGTTTGCTTATTACGGTCTTCTTTTATATAAGTTAGTGACCTATATACAAGTGTAATCGGAAGGGCGCTTAGCTGATCCTTGCGCTTCAGGTTGCACCGATGATCGAGTTGCGAAGTCGCGTGGCACCGTTTAATGACCTGAATGGTCAGCATTTTCGACGAACAAACTATTTACTTATTTTAATACATTCGTGACGTGTATCCACACGTAACAGTTTAATATCGCAAAATTCAAAAGATAGCATAAAAGTTGATTTTGTAAAACTGATCAAACGTACAATAATAATGAGAAAAATTGTATTATTAATTTTTGAAACATTTATTATTGCATTTTCAAAGTCCGCACATTTGCATTTCGTACAACGGTGTTTAATTACTCAATCACAAATTTTGTTACTTTGTAAAATTAATAGTTTGCAGTTTCTTCTTTATTCTCATTGCACCGTATACGAAATTATTTTGGGGGAAAGGCTAATAAAACAGAAAATTATTATTTTCTTAAAAGTCATGATTCGAAATTCACTGAATTCTACGAATATACGCGAAACAGCGTCATCCATACGCATTGTGACGCAACGAAACTGTAAAATATCATATTTTTGTCAGTTGACTAGTTGTTTAAATGTTAATTTTTATTTCTGTTTTATTAGCTTAATTGTTAATTATTGTTTCTTGTCTTGAATATAAACATGAAAAGTGTACTTAAAAATTAAAAACTCTCGATTGACACGTATATTAATATAATAATTTTCAATCATTCCACAAAAAAAACCTTTATTATGTATCAATCGAAAAATATAATACTACCGTACAGTCTACTACTATTTAAACATTAAAATGATCATTTATTCATGCGGTGTATTATAAATTGGTAACGACAAAGGAAATGCAAAAATTAAGTAGACAGTACATGTATATTTGTTTACGTACGATAGTAAAAAAAAATAATAATTATTAGATTATAATCATGAATTTACAATTATATATTAAATATAAAATGATTCTAATTAATTGTAAATTACAAGTGATGAGAATGTCACGTGCAGTCAAATTACAGATGATATAATTGTTTCAGTCAGCCAAATCATATCCGAAAAGAATGATTTGACTATGTCAACCACTTGGTTGAACGAGTGGCTAAAGCGTGAAGCAAAAGTTTCAACAGAGATTGTAATGGACATGGGAAATATGCTGCAAAATGCTATTTTGTCAACTTTTAATATCGTCACGCTTAATGATACAATGATAATTGGTTAATATTGAGTGTAGAAAAAACAGTGGGTGGAGCAAATAAAATGTATGATAGCAAATGTGCAAAACCTCTACAATATATTTAGTGGAAAAATAAAATTATTTAAACATGACCAGAACTCGCGTAAAAAAGGAAATATTAAAATTATTTACTTCGATGAATCGGATGAAGAAAATTAATTTAAATAATACAACGGTTTATAAGACTGCAAATCGAATTATACAATTGCAATGGCATACTCAATTTTCAAATTCAAAAGAATGATTATTATCTTCCGGATTTTATTGATCGCTTGGAAACGTTGCGTACTGATTTTCTGACTTATGGAAAATAGAATACCTCTTAAAGTCAATAAATGTTTTATTAAACACTGTAGGACAATTAATGCAGATCTGTCGGGTGCTATCGCGCTCTTTGATTTTAAATAAAACCGCGACATAATCCGATTACCATGCAATCGTAATATTTATAATAAACTTTCTCAACATCTCTATTTACAGTTATTAAATAGAATCCGAAATTACCTGTCGTCAAATAAATAATTTAAAAAAAATAGTGTATCAAATGTTGTAGCGATTAATGTTTAATTCACTGAAGACATATTTTTTATCATCGTGTACAGTCATATAAGTTTTACGTATGTACGTGACACTATATACACAATTTCAAAATGATCGTTTCGTAATCCGAGTAGTGATAGCACTACGTATAAAGACAGTTCAATTATGAACGGAAGGAACGATCGAACTCTTAATGAAGGATACTGTTGATTATCTAATACAATTTTAAGCATGCAAATTAACACAGGCTCGCTTATATGTATATGTATATGTTTATGTATATGTATATGTACATATATATATTTATAGATGGAGAGCTATTAACGATCCAAACTTGGATTAAAAAACACGAAGGGAAGGCACAAGTTGACATTAGATTAGTTGAACTCGTTTGTGATGTTTACTCACAGTATGGATAATTTTATTATTCCACATTTAAAGTTAAAAAAGTTACTCTTATTGTTTTATGGGCTCTGGCCTTACGAAACGAGATGTAAAAAACGCGCGGCGTTTTTAACATTCTGCGGGTGTACAATATTTCTACTTGCGTCTATGGTAATTTTAACGCGTGCGTTCTGCGGATCCTCTCAAATCCTTTCAAAGTTCGATCGTAGATTGAAGTGATAAAGTGCGTGGGTTTTATTTCTAGTTTGACGGTTCACAACTTTCGAAGGAAAAATTGTACAAGAATTTAAAGATAAGGAAACGAAAGGAGATTTTATCAGTTTTGGATGAGTGTTGCGCAGAGTATAAGATGTGTATTGATTATCTGAAAAAATGCAAATCGTTGATCAAAATTAAGAATATCGATTTACATCCAATGAACATCGTATAGTATATTTATCGAAAACTGATAAAACTTTATCCTCTCGTTTCCTTATTTAAGGTAGCTTTATAGTCACACAAATGTTCTAAAAAATGTTTAATAGTAAATGAAATAGTTAAATTGAACTTTTCTTAACGTCCCTGCAAAATTTTAATATCAGTTATCGTGTAATTTTTTCCATAAAATAGATTCAAAATTTATTGTTTTAACATAAGCTCATGATCCACCATCGGTACAAAAAACAACATTTAATCATATTATATATATACTATTAAGAAATACAAAAATATATAGGGGTTATCGTGTAAAATTTTTATATATCCTTAAAAAACCTCGAAAATTTAAGGTTAAATGTTCAAAATTAATGAGGGTAACCTATAGTTACAAATTTTTATTCACAAAAATTTAAATAAAACATATTATTTATTGTAGCAAAAGTCGTTAAAATATTTTAAAATAATGTTTAGTTACTAAAAATTACATTTTAAATGTGTTATAAAAAATTTTGGCTAATCTCTCAGTTGACTAATCGAGTAACTATAGATCTACCTTAAAGTTATGAACTGTTAAATTTCAAATAAAATCTACTCACTTAAAATGTAAAAGATTAATGTTTTGCTGAACTTTCGAGCGGTGACGTATACACTGAGAAAAAAGTTGAAGTAAAAATTACAATGTTGTCTAGTGATGCGGTGACGCAATCCAAAACTTGATCATAGTGTATAATAAAATGTACTAGAAAGTTATTAATTTTTACTACAATTCTGGTAATATTTACTACAAGTTCTGTAAAATTTATTATACACTATTTAAATAAATTTTTGGCTTGTATCAGTCTCTCCCTGTATTAACAGACAACATTGTAATTTTTCCTATAACTTTTTTCTCAGTGTACTTATGTTTCCTTTGTAACGACACGCGTCGATGAAGATTGCAGGTCTCCATGAACAATCGAGTAAAGATGTCATACTATTCTGTGAAACAATGGTATCCATTATCGTTCTGTTTGGCGGTCTCGCCCAGTGTATCATGCTGTACGTTAGAGAACGCTTGGTACATACATGTCAATTCCCAACACACAGTTTTTTCGTTTACTATTTTTAATATAAATTTTCATTCGCGGTTTTAATATCGATTGCACAGGTAAGATGTTTGTACGAGAGGATGAACAAGGAGTGGGAGAAACTTTCGGACGAGCGGGAACTCGCGATACTCAATTCTTTTGCCTGCCAAGGGAAAACGTTGATTATCGCCTATCTTGGTGGGTATTTTTATTTTTACTTTTTTCAAAACCGATAATGATTATACTTTTGTACGTGGAGAAAAATATTCCATTGTAAATTAGTGTGTTCTTTAATAATTAATTCGCAAACTGACAAAATCCAAAATAAGATTATCGTTTATGATAAACTTTAAATGAATATATTGTAAATGCAAAAAAATGTTTGTAATGAAATTGATCGACTAGTATTATAGAGCTGTCAAATTATCAAAATTGCTATTTTTATATGCACACTTTATCAGATGTGTAGTAAATATTAATTAATTTTATTATATTAATTTGTCTTCGAGCCGCGGTGGCTCATGGGTAGAGCTCCCGACTCTCACACCGAGGGTCGTGGGTTCGATCCCAGACGTGTACCTCTGAACATTTTTTCATGTGCATTTTTCGAACACCGCGACTCAGTGGCTCGGCGTGTCACTATAATATGACGCCAGTTCAGGTGCGCGTGCGTTTCGTGCACTTGTCAGTGCATGAGAGGCACGGGCATCTGAACTATAGGGAACGTTAGGGACGCGAAGATGTAAAGAGGATCGCGGTGGTTCCATCGGGAGGACAGGAAACTGTAATTATTAGACTAATTACAGTGACCGATGATATCTTCCGATGGACACAAGCACCACTGTTTCAACTACATGTGCTTTGATTACAGACACACCGTTCACCTCCGTCGCTGATTAGCCCTGGCAGCATAAATAGAGCGACGTTAAATAACATAAAAAAAAAAAAAATTTGTCTCCGTTACTCGTTAAAATTTTACACGTCAATTTGATTTTGAAATCGTACCAATAAAATTGTAATATTTGCAATATATTCTTACATAAAAAAAGTGATTGGCGTATGTTGTGCCAAGTAAAACGGCTATGTGATTGGTTTACGTTTTGCGCATGCGTTTAAAACATTGTAGCTTAGATTTGGCAGCGCGGGAAAAACGTATTGTTTGAATTTTTTGACAAATTCGGAGTATAATAATCATGAATCAATATATTAATAAAAATTGTTGTTTTAAGTAAATAAGACAACGTGATACTTCAAATAATGACTGTTAAAAAACGCAAGAGGTTAATTCTAGTATATATATGTCAATCGTATCCCTCATTTACTTCAAAAAGTAGTTTAGCCCTAAATATTTCTAACATTTTAGTAAAATATTTGGTTCTTATTCGTTATTTGCTCTCCAAAATAATGACGTTTTTTTTAGTCAATCGATGAAAAATTACATAAAGTATAATAAAATACATAAAGTTTAATAATCAATATTTATTTTCTTAGAGAAATATGATTTAAAATTTTTTGTAGCCAAAAAGTTAATTTAAATACAACAAACTTTTGCAACTCCCATCGATATGATAATTAATAGTATTGAAATAAATTATTGTTTATTACTATACTAATTGATTGTTAATGAATTAAATAACCCAATACTGGGTTATTGGGTTATTTCTAATATTTTTTCAACAAAGTAAATATTAATTATTATAATTTACGTAATTTTTCACCGATTGATCGAAAAAAGTCATTATTTTGAGGACAAATAACCAATAAGAACCAAAAATATTTTTTCCATATATTACAATCTGACAGAGCGAGAGTTAATAAATGAAGTATTTGTTATGCTTAATTAATTAGTAGTAACATGTAGTAATATTCGCTAACTGTTCTGTTTCTTAAATACACAATAACACTATCATTTATAGTAAAATATTTTTTCCGTGTAAAAAAAGTTATCAATATATTTTTGAAAACTTTATTATTATATTTTCTAGATTTTCTAGACGATCTGTAATTTCATTACTAAAAAATAAACATTAATTTTTGAATACAATATTTCATTAACCGAACGAAGTGCTATGCCTTAAAATTGCATAATCGAAAAAAAAATAATACTGTCGCGTCTCGATATAGACAAGATGCAGCAATGAGTAAAGATAATTACATCAGGTGACTCAATGATAATTTATATCTAAACATTTCAGGGAGCACATTTACGTGTTACATGGCCTTCTTTTTCCTAACTTACACGCCATTGGTATTGAACAAAAATGCATTCAAAGATTATCCGAAAATGTTCCCATACTACTCGAATCGATTGATCATCGATGACCGAATACGTAATCTTCAAGTACTAGTACACTTCAATTTGGGTTTCGCTTACGTAGGTTTTGTCTACGGTCTCGTCATTGCCATGTTCATTTTTAGCGTAAAACACATTTGCGGCCTCTACGCGATCATCGGGTAAGCTCAATATTATACTTTCCTATTCCACCATTATTGGACAATTAATTTCTAATTATCTATCTTACATTTTAATTCATGGGAACACTACTGAGCTTCGAGTAATTATACTCGGTTATTACGTCAAAATTGACCTTAAATATACGCGATATACCTATTTTTACGAGATACCTACAATTAACTAATTTATTATTTTTTTTTTTCATTCTTCAATATTTGGATGCATCGTTGATTAACTTCGTTATTCTTATATTTTTATTTGTAAATTGACGACTTCATTTATGAAAGAAAAATAAAAATTTTTCGTTCGCTGGATATTTTAGTAGAGTGTCAGTTTATTCAAATGGGTATATATAAAAAATAGACTTTTAATTATTTGGAATTAAACTTTTTTTTCTTGCATTTTATCGAATGAACATAATCTTTAATTTATATTAATTCAGTTTTTAATTCATAGAAAATTTTAAACCCTAATTTTCATATTGTGTCAAGTTTTTAAAAACTTTTGTAATAGTTTGTTCTTTTTCTTTCGACTTATTCGATGGAACCCACTTTTGTTAGGTTTAAAGATGCTTATAAATTTTCTACTGTTTACAAAAAAAATAACTTACTTTATTTACATGCAACTAAAAAATCGTTTTAATTTCTGCTATATTTTTAGTTACAGATTCAAGAAATTAATTAAATCGAAGAAACTCGTTGCTCTGATTAAACTAAACGACGACGAGGATATCGTTCCCAGTTTACGTAGTATCATTACGAAACACAGGGAGGCTAACAGGTAACGAATATTTTGTCTTTATTTTATTTTAACATTTAGTTAAATAAAAAATGAATCTTTTTATAATTCAGCGGAGTTGAATTAATCATACGCATATTCAGTAGAACATTTTTCGTGGTGGAACTTTGTCTACTAGCCTGTCTCGCTCTAATGGTGTTCGATGTGAGTATACCCGCAATTTATTCAATCCATTTACTTTTACAGAATTACGACGAACGAAATAAATTCTGGACCCACGTGTATATACCTATATAATTCGTGGCCTCAATTTTTTGAATTTTCAAAAATTTTTAGAACAATTCGATATTTTTTAAAATAAATCTTTCAAAATATAGGTAACTGTGAGTCTAAAATTTTTTTTGCTGAAATTTATTAATTTTAATGGGATGTCGGACCCAAGTTACACGAATCTACACCTTTCAACATAGGAATTATCTTGGAAATATTGAATTAAAAATCTGAACAAAATTCATATAGGTAGTTTAAAATAAAAGCGAGGGCATGACGTTTTGATTTTTAAGAAAAAATAAATTAGTTAATAATAATTGAACAAACAATTTTCGGTTGATAATTATTTGCCTAAAAAGGCATGATTTTTTAACTCAAAAATTAGAATTAAATTACAGATTTAAAAATCTAAAAAATTTTAGTATACCGTTTAAAACATGCCTAAGGGCAGGGCGTTCAGGATTTTTTCAAAAATTTATTCTTTTGCTTATAAAAAAATATTAAAAATGACCATTTTCTGAGTCCAACATCCCCTTAAGTGGTGACAATTTGTGTGTGACAATTGTGATGAGAGCGTTATTGGATTAAACTAACAAAAATGATTGTTATTTCCATTTACAAAATAAAAAATTTTTTTGTTCCATTCACTGTTAAGGTCAAATATAATAAAGACGATATTCATTTGATATTTCGAGTTGTTTCTATCGCTGTGCTGTTGACCATTCACGCGTTTTATATTAATTACGCTGGCGAACAGATTATACAATTTTCCGGCAGCGTCCATTCGGCATCGTAAGTGTGAAAATAAATAAAATGTTTTAATCATTGATTAAATGTGTAATTTGTAACATTTAATTGCAGATACTTTACAAAATGGTACACATTGTCCACAAAGACACGTAAAATTTTACTGATGATCATGCTTAAGAGTTCAAAATCTAGTATATTGACAGCTGGAGCAATGACTCTTTCACTCGAAAATTTTTCATTTGTAAGTATGAACTTTCAATATTTTCATCTTGGTTTATCAAAGCAAACAACCCAACGACGTTAGATCATACATTATAAATATAAAAGATTATGTTTTCTCGTGGTTAAGTATAAGAGTTTGCAATTTTTAAAATAATTTTTTTATTATTAAAACATATTTGTTTCAGATACTGCAAGCATCTTGTTTCATAGCTACGTTTTTCCTAACCGCTAAGTGGAGGTGAAACAAATTAATTGATTAAAACCATCAGTATAGTTAATGATTTTTTGTAAATAAAATGACAATGTACCTTGCTACTCAGGGTATATTTTTACTCGATCCTGTACAAATTAATGTAGTGTAAGAAAAAAGTTGAAAAAAAATTAAAAAACATTTATGGCGAAATTATTTTTGGCGCACGTGAAATAATTAATGAAATTTCAAAAGATGTATAAATAAAATTTAAGGTTAGTTGTATTCGAAATATGTTCAGGTTTTTAAAGATAAACGATTAAACACGATGAAAATACTAAAAAGTGCACCAAGAAAACACATTTCTTCGCAATATATCAAACTGTATCGTTCCTACATAAACAAACTTTAAAGTGGTAGATTATTGACAGGTGTAGATATTTATTAAATATTGAAATAAATAACAATTATTAAAATTGCTGAAAAATACATTTTTCAAAAAAGATTCGACAGAAATGTGTAATTAACTAAATCATCCAAAAACTCCTCCTTCTCAATTTGTTATTTAGTTGTGTAGGTCACACTTTGACATTAATACACATTTACTAAATTTATTATACAAAAATAAGCAATTTTATTCAAGTTTTTAATGATTTTAAATAAATGAATAAGTCCAATATGGAATTGCAGCTGGTGGACGTGCACTGGTGGTTCCAGTGGGTATATAGTCCAAGGTAAGCAAAAATGATCCACGCGCGAACAATAATACACTTTCCCGAATCTCTCTATAAAAATAATTAATTAATAATTAGGGTTATTTCTATAAAAAACAAGCTGATTTAATATAAAAATGTGGATAAACTTCTTTAAAGGTTCTCTAAAATAAGGTAACTTTTAAGGTTGCACTGAGAGAATGGAATACTTGAGACAAATGACGTTTCTTAACTGTTAAGGTCTGATGACTTAAATATGGGCAAATGAATATTTCTTTACAGTTAAGTATTATTTCAATCAGTTCTTAACAGTTAAACTTGAATTCGTTTCTATATTAACGTAAAATCTTAACAGTTAAGAAGTGAGCGTTAATACTTAAGAAATATCATTTTATGACAAGTTAATGATTTTTTGTAAATAAAATGACAATGTACCTTGCTACTCAGGGTATATTTTTACTCGATCCTGTACAAATTAATGTAGTGTAAGAAAAAAGTTGAAAAAAAATTAAAAAACATTTATGGCGAAATTATTTTTGGCGCACGTGAAATAATTAATGAAATTTCAAAAGATGTATAAATAAAATTTAAGGTTAGTCGTATTCGAAATATGTTCAGGTTTTTAAAGATAAACGATTAAACACGATGAAAATACTAAAAAGTGCACCAAGAAAACACATTTCTTCGCAATATAATCAAACTGTATCGTTCCTACATAAACAAACTTTAAAGTGGTAGATTATTGACAGGTGTAGATATTTATTAAATATTGAAATAAATAACAATTATTAAAATTGCTGAAAAATACATTTTTCAAAAAAGACTCGACAGAAATGTGTAATTAACTAAATCATCCAAAAACTCCTCCTTCTCAATTTGTTATTTAGTTGTGTAGGTCACACTTTGACATTAATACACATTTACTAAATTTATTATACAAAAATAAGCAATTTTATTCAAGTTTTTAATGATTTTAAATAAATGAATAAGTCCAATATGGAATTGCAGCTGGTGGACGTGCACTAGTGGTTCCAGTGGGTATATAGTCCAAGGTAAGCAAAAATGATCCACGCGCGAACAATAATACACTTTCCCGAATCTCTCTATAAAAATAATTAATTAATAATTAGGGTTATTTCTATAATAAAACAAGCTGATTTAATATAAAAAATGTGGATAAACTTCTTTAAAGGTTCTCTAAAATAAGGTAACTTTTAAGGTTGCACTGAGAGAATGGAATACTTGAGACAAATGACGTTTCTTAACTGTTAAGATCTGATGACTTAAATATGGGCAAATGAATATTTCTTTATAGTTAAGTATTATTTCAATCAGTTCTTAACAGTTAAACTTGCATTCGTTTCTATATTAACGTAAAATCTTAACAGTTAAGAAGTGAGCGTTAATACTTAAGAAATATCATTTTATGACAAGTCAATGTCAATTTATAGCAACAAATGCACGATTACTTTCTCACAAATATTTCTTTCTCTCAGTGTGTAAATGTATCTCCTTAATTCCTTACTGAGGAGTCCAAATGAGATATCGAGGACGAAACGCTTATAATTTTTTAAAAAGATCAAATGTCTTTCTATCGGATGTGTAAATGAAATTATTTTGTAGAAAAAGTATTTTTGTATATATCGGAAGTCGTGGTACGTGCAGTATACTATGTTGGGTGTTTTACCTTACGTTTAGTCAAATACATCAACTGTGAGGCTCTATAATTAATGTTTTAATTAATGTTGGTAATAATTCACTAGTCGAATAATAAACGTACTTCCTTAAACGGTGCACTCACGATTAACCGAACCCTATATAACTACCGCGAACACGATAGATCCCCACCCTTATATTACCAATTATAGGGCTTAGGTAAACGACTTGGAAAGAACAAAAAAAAAGGAAAACTCGTCAACAAAATGAGCAAACACGCGCATTACAAGCGCAAACAAAACTAGTTAAGCGTGAATTCGTAATCGGGTGACTCGATCACAAAATTTCTTAGTCGCTTGGAAATGGAGACTATGCAAGACTTAAATCACGTGCCGTACTTGAAAATGAACCGGCGCCTATGCTCAATATTAGGTGTTTGGCCGTTCCAGTCGAAAATTCAAAATCGTGTGATTTTTTTCATTTACGTAACGGTCGCGGGATCGACGATTTGGCCACTGGTAAATCAAACGAATCTCTTGTTCTTTAATGTTCGAGTAAATTTATGATTTATGGGGTGCGCAGCTCTTTGGGATTCTCGAACCTACGAGTACCAACATCATGATCTTCTTGGAGACTCTGGTCACCGGGTTCATGATAGGTGGTGCCATCATTCAAACTTTGATGCTTCATCTACGCCAGCACGTGGTAATTTCATTTTTTTTCTTCTTTTCTCTCGCCACTTTTTCGTCATTCAATTCGTTTGATTCATACGTATTTCTACATTCATCTTTTAGGTTAAAATGATTTACGAAAAAATGGCAGCCGACTGGCGATCCCTCGTAGACAAAGAGGAATTATCAATATTGCGCAAATTTTCTAGCGAAGGAAAATTGTTATCCATAAGATTCATGCGTAATCCATATATTTCCCGTATTTAATGCAATTCTAGCTTGAAAATTTACGTATCAAATATGAACATTTTAATAGCACACGATAAAATCATCGATCAATTTTGCGTTTGTGTGTAATCATCAATGTTTCAATTAGTTGCAAATTTTATTAAATTATACTTTCGTTACTTATACGACGTCGACATGTTCATACGTTTATACAAATTTTCATGTTATAACTGGCACATCCATATCTGCGAGTGTTAAACAATTTTTTTCGTACTCAAAGTCAACATATTAAATTTTAGAAAGTACAATTGGAATTTACCTATGTTTCCTCGGGTTCACGTACATACCAATGCTCTATGACAAAGAATACAGCAAGAATTACACGAAAATATTTCCTTACTATGGGTTTCTCTTGGATCATCGATGAAAAATGGCGCAATTCACAATTGATGATACACTCGAGTATTGGAATATTCCTTGGTGGTTACGTGTACATTGTCATCATATCGATGTACACTTGCAGCGTTAAACACATATGCGGTATATACACCATCGTTGGGTAAGTCTAATAGGTAAATTTTCATTTTATTTTTTCGTTTTGCAATGCTTATTTTTATTACAAGCAATTGGTATAGATAAAATTTATAACTTTATATATATGGGGTATTCCACGTGAAGTGGTCCGATCAAAATTTTAAAATGCACCAAATTTTGGGTACACTTTGCAAATGTTTTTCAGAATACAGAAAAAAATTTTTAGGTACTGGAATCTATTTGCTCAAAAGTTATTCTAACCTCAGAAAGTGAATTTTTCCATATTTTTTTCAACACCAGCTGGGTTTACCGCTATATAACTCAAAATCTATCAACTTTTACTATAGAACATTATATGTAACATTCGTTGCTAATTATATCTAGAATTTATTCTTCTGGGTTAGAATTTCTAATCTCAAGGTCAATGTTACATAAACTACATGTCAATATTCAACTTGAAAAAAGTGCAAGTGCGCCACCTTTGATTTTTTTATCCAAAAATCTAAAAGAAAGCTTGGAGCAATACCTTTCAAATGGTCTGTAGCATTTTTATGGCCTCCAATTGTGTAAAAAGTTATGACAATTTAAAGAAAGATAAAAAATTCACAAAAATTAACATGGTAATTCCCATTTAAATTTTTAAAAAAATTTCGTGTTTCTTTAAATTGTCATAACTTTTTACAGAATTGGAGGCCATAAAAATGCTACAGACCATTTGAAAGGTATTGCTCCAAGCTTTCTTTTAGATTTTGGATAAAAAAATCAAAGGTGGCGCACTTGCACTTTTTTCAAGTTGAATATTGACATGTAGTTTATGTAACATTGACCTTGAGATTAGAAATTCTAACCCAGAAGAATAAATTCTAGATATAATTAGCAACGAATGTTACATATAATGTTCTATAGTAAAAGTTGATAGATTTTGAGTTATATAGCGGTAAACCCAGCTGGTGTTGAAAAAAATATGGAAAAATTCACTTTCTGAGGTTAGAATAACTTTTGAGCAAATAGATTCCAGTACCTAAAAATTTTTTTCTGTATTCTGAAAAACATTTGCAAAGTGTACCCAAAATTTGGTGCATTTTAAAATTTTGATCGGACCACTTCACGTGGAATACCCCATATATATATGTGAAACATTATATTTTACGAATGTTTTCCTTTAAACATGACTTCTCCCCGCATTTAATGTAAGTTGGTTTAAATCTACACTTCAACGTACTTAACAAGACGTCCAAAAATTGAACCCACCCAGCGAGACTAATTTTAAATTATATGTTTAAATTTTGAACACGGGGACGTAGGTCCGTAAAAAATCGTATTCGATTAAATACGTATTAAATAGATTTTTTAAATAGAATGGGCAAAAAATAGGCGAAAGTTTGTGGCTATTTATGTCCTACCGATGGAACACTTTTTCTTCTATTTTATGACCATTTATTAAAGTAGAATATACTAATTGCCATTTTTGTTATTTTTAAACTTACAAGCATAGATTAAGGTTGAATCTAGTTATTTCGTATTAAATGGATATTAAAAATGGACAAGTGAAAAATATAAGGCCCTGTTTATCTTCGTGAATATTGGAAATATAACAGAAATTAGTTGTAAATCAAACATAAACGTTAAAAAGTAATTTTGAACTTTACTGTTCGCGGAAAGGTGGAATATTATTAAAATGTTTTAAAATTGTAGTTATTTAAATTAAGTGCTCATAAAATGGGTGAAAAACCGTTTCATCACAAGGTATACCTACTTACCAGCAATTTTTAATACCTAGTTATTCGATTTTGATTTGTGCTATAGGAAAAGAGAAACTGCATTTGAACCATTATATTATGTCACAGCTTGGAGAATCCCCCATTATTTTTTTCGAAAAAATGAATGTATTATAATTTGAATCATGACAAATAATATATATGTACTCTCATAATATGTACCGTTTTTTAATAGGGCAATTCACATTACACTTTTCAAGATGTTTAATACAAATTTCTCGTGTTTAAAACAGGGTTAGGTTAGTAGTCACCAACCACTCATTTTCAAATACATTTTCATTATTTGACTTTAAAGAATAAAAAAAAACAAATCGCATATTCATCCGTAATAAATGCCTTATACATATTTATTCAACGATGCGTAAAATCTGTATACTGTGTAAAAGATAGATTTAGCATTTATGGAATTTAACGATTATACCAGGTGATGGCGCAAGTAGCGATACAATGCCAGTTAAATAGAAGAAGAATAAGGAATTTAACGAATTAATAATATTAGTTGCAGATTACGAAAAATAACGGATGCAGACAACGAATCGTGGGATGGATTTAAATACGACAACACTATTAGCTTGAAATTACAAGCCGTTGTTAACACTCACAGGGAAGCTATCGAGTTGGTTATTCAAATGTTATTCAATGTATCCTTGGTAGAAAATCAATCACTTACCGTGGTCGATACGTTAATTCGCGTATCTCTCACGAAAATATCGTTAAGTGCGCTTATATCCATATACATAAATAACGAATATAACATAACCTCAACAATCTAACAGTGTGATTTCGAACTGGAATGTAAGATACATTAAAGTTTAGCGATTAATAATTTTCGTAAATGATTGTGCCGCTTGACTTTTATTCAATCTTTCTAACGTATGTTTTAAAAAAAAGTTTAAAAATTTCTACTATGGATACTAATTTGATAATTAACTTTACAGATTAATTTAATAATGCACCATTGTTTCAGAGGTGTCAATTTGCTCGTGCGCTTGTTCAGTAAAATGTTTTTCCTTATAGAAGTTTGCCTTCTTATTGGTCTGGGTATGCATATATTTGACGTAAGTAAAAGTATCCTTTTCGACAAATTATTATTTTGTTGATACTTAACGTTTATTATATTCAAAAATATATAAATGTTATTTTAACCCTTTTGAATCATGCTTTTTTTCTACTGCATATTTTGACCCGACATTTTGTACTTGGGGGTTTTGGGGTCGCTGATTACGAATCCGAGGTTATATTTTTTTTCTTTTTCTCCCAGTTGTGTATTCTACCTCAGATCAACCGCTTCAAATTGAAATGAATACCAAGTAGTTTCTTTACTTGCCGCTAGGTGGGACACACCCCCTCAAGCGAGTTTCTCCTACAAAAGCATAAAAGCCATAAGCTGCATTTTTATTGACTGTCTTTTCAGAATAATTTGAACAATTGCTTTTCATCACGTACCTTCAATCTACACATCATTCAATTTTTTCCAGGATTTTTTTTGCATTCTTTTTATTATAATTTTCCAAAGCTAATAGTAGTTTTGTAATCAACGTACCCGAAAACCGCCAAATACGAATATTTAGACTCAAATATGCAGTAAAATAAAGTTTGATTGGTTTGTCGAAATGATTAGTTCAATTTCACACATTTTTCCGCCATCTTCGATCCGGCATTTTGAATTTTAAAATTTTAACCGCAGATTCATGTTTAGTGATCCCAAAAAACCCCGAGTACAAAATTTCAGACCAAAATATGCATTAGAACATTTTTAACAGCGGTTTAAAAAGGTGGTACTCTGGCAGTAACACTGTGACTCAAAGGGTTAATGTTATTCATTATCTCAAAATACTAGCTGTTCATTTAGTCTCGAAGGATTAATATGCAATTTTGCAATAGCTTAGACACAAATCCTATCTATTAAATTAAAAACATTTTTTTGTAGGTAAAAAGTAACTTGCACAATTTTCAAGCGATGGTTCGCATACTCTGCATCACTGTAATAATCGCTATTCACGCGTTTTACCTAAATTATGGAGGTGAACAAATAATACAATTTTCCAGTGAAATATTCACATCTGCGTAAGTATTTCCCGACGGAGATAGTAATACAGCATGTGTGTCTGCGTAATTTCGCGTGAATGATTATTAACAAAAAATTACTATTCTGTATGGTAAAAATTTGTAGAAAAAAACTATAAATAATTATTTAGTTTTATTTATCAATATTTTATATTTCGATTGTATGCGTGTAAAGTAAAGTAGCTCAAAGCAGGTTAAATACAATTTACTTGACTTATTTTATGTTTAAAGGTACTTCATGAAATGGTACTTGATACCTGCAAAGGAACAGAAAGTGCTCCTTATGATTTTACGGAGATCTTGTAAACCGGACAAATTGAGCGCGGGTATCATGACGATGTCGTTGGAAAATTTTGCAATGGTAATGATGTTACACTTAAATTAAAATAATTTTGTAGTTCATTCTAGAATTAGTGAAAATAAATATATATTACGTTATTTTATGCAGATCTTGAAAGCTTCGTGGTCGGTCGCTACTGTGATATTAACTACGCAATCGAAGAAAAAATGATAGCTACCCTACTGAACGAAGAACTACTTTACAAGCAGATGTAATGTTTCGTAAACCCAAACTAACAGTAATAAAATAATATTTGATATAATAATAATAATTATTATTATATTTTTTCCTTGAACATCTAAAAAGTCTACTTTATTAACCTCTATGTGGAGTAAAATTGCATTTTATTCCTTCGATCACTTTATTCCCCGTAGACTCATTTTATTCCCCGTGGACACATTTTATTCATCGTAGACTCATTTTATTCACCTCAGGGTTACTTTTTTGTTTTGAACAATTAGTTTAGCCTTTTTATATAAATACATCATTTTATAAATTTATTATTTTTAATTAAATATTTATCAAAAAATTTTACAATAATAAAAAAAATTTAGAAATTAAAAAAAATAAATTGTTACTGCAAAGTGACATTTTGAATGATTAGGGTGAAAAATATTATATGCGCTTCGAGAGTAAAAGTCGATTATTCCCTTGGATAAATTACTGCCAAAAGCTAAAGCGAGGAAGCAGCAACTTTCATCCCGGGAATAAATGCCTATTATACGCCCTAAGTGCATAAATAACTATTATTACATTTAAAAAAATGCATTGCAAATTCATTGGCACGTAGTTTCCTCAAAATAAATGATTCGCTGAAATATGTGATATATTATTCTAATTCATTTAACACTCCTTCGAGGACGGTTTACTATACGAAATAAAAATTTTTCAAAAACAACTCTTTTCTGTTATACTTTTTTTTCTCAAGAAACACTCGATGACCCCTAGTAGAAATCGTATTCCACTAAATAGGTAATAAATAGATATTTTAAATAGAATGGTCGAAAAATGAATGAACAATAGGCAAAAAATGTGCCCATTTTTATCCGGCCTCCCGGTGAAACGTTTTTCCTCCTAATTTTTAACCATTAAATAGACTAATATATAAATTATATTCTGTTTTGAGCTAATTTTTAGCTTATAAACATAGATCAAATTTGAGTCTAGTTATGTGCTGTCAAATTTCTACTAAAAATGGACAAGTGAAAAATATAATAAAATCACATTTATTTTCGTAAATACTGGAAATAAACATTAAAAACCCATCCGAAACAATCGGAATTTTGAAGTTTACTGTTGCCGGAAGGCTGGAAACATTATTCAAATGTTTTAAGGTTATGGTCATTCTATTAAGTGTTAATAAAATGGGTGCAAAAGTGTTTCATCACAAGGTATTCAATACCAATGTTTAATTCCTAGTTCTTAGATTCAACTTTCTACTAAGGACATGGTCTGAAATTTATACATAAAATTCATAAATACATAAAATTTGTACTCTTATTGATATTCTATTACCACGATTTTTGTCTACCATTTTTGACCGATTAGTTTCAGAGATGTAAGCAATCAAAAACGTAATTTTTTCGGTTTTTATTTTTTTATCAAAAACTAGTGAGTAGAATTACTTGATATTTTTACTTTTATTATCATAAAGCCACTATTATGTTCTACTTTCTTTATTCAAAGTTATATTATACATTTGTTTATTCATTTATTACTACAAAAATGATCATTTTTCAAAAAAGTCAATAGTCATTTTTTCATTCAATATTTTAAATGTAATTTTTGGGTTGAAAGGTATACATAAATTTAGTTATTTATTTAACAAAAATAATATGTTTTTAAATAAGAGTTTAAGCCGATATCTCCGAAGCAGAGTAATTTTCGCATTTTTGGATGCCTATCTGACATTTCTTTTAGGGAATTAACTTTTTAATACGTTTAACAATAAAAACAAATCTTAGAAAAACATTTCGAAATTTCAGTAATAATAATACTTATATGTATTACACATACGTAATTTATTAAATAATGAAATAGTGAATTTCGTTGCAAAGGTAAAGTACTTGTTTCACTTCCTTTAGACAATTGTCACCCTCGAGAATCGTATTTCGTCCGTGTATACACTATTTTATGTCGCAGAGTAGCGTAAAATCGCTTTTTACGTTTCCTGCAGTGACATAAAGAAACTTGTTGAATTAATAATAATTACTGTAATCCCCAAAGACAATGTTAGATTTGGATACAATACCAAAATATAATTAAACAAAATATATATGAAAAATAAAATATAGTCGTTTGCTATATACCTGCAATATTTGAAAAAGTAATTTTCGAGGGGTAATTATTACTCAAAAGTAGTAAATAAAACTAACTGTTATAGTCAGAAAAGTACATATAATTTAATTTATGTATCATTTATACAAATGCCCGTTAATCGTAGCTACATATATGGTATCCCTAATGGATGAAAAAAATAATAATCGTTTTTCGCTTAAACAAACTAAAACTTTCATTATCATCGTAATTTACGATTAACCGAAACCCTACGTCAATTCTTTACAATACTTATTTCCACTCATTTTTCTTTTTTTTCGGTCGATTGTACAGGTATACGAGAGCTCGTTGAAAACTTAATCGTTTACGCGTAAAGTGCAAAACCATCATCGATCGAACGAGCGTGCAGTTAAAAAATTAGCGCATACGTAAATTATACTTAGAGTCCTACGTACGCACAGGATAATCGGGGGTAAAAAAGAAGAAAATAATTTATTATAAATATCTCTTAAAAATGAACACGTTACAAGATGTGAATCACGTACCGTACTTGAAGTTAAACAGGCATCTGTGCATGAGTGTTGGTATTTGGCCATTTCAATCGAAAAATAAAAATCGCCTGGCTTTTTTTATGTATATGGTTATCGCAGGATCCACGGTCCTTCCAATGGTAAATTTATTGAATCTCTTTGTTTCGTTATGTTACGATGTGTCGCGGAAATATTATTTAATTATCGGTTATTATTATCAGTTCAAAGGACTTAACGCACCTACGAGTACCAACATCATGATCTACTTCGAAACGCTGGTAGCTTCGCTAATGATACTTGGTGGGATGTTTCAAACTGGGATGCTGTATATACGTCAGCACGTGGTGATTTATTTTTTCATTATACTTTTATTATTGTCGTAACTCTCGTTGCGTCTCGAATTATTATTTTCTCAATTATCTTTTTTACAGGTTAAATTGATTTACGAAAAAATGGCGACGGACTGGCGAGCACTCTCCGATGAAGAGGAACTCGCTATTTTATATAGATTTTCCTGTGATGGGAAAAAAATGTCCTTACGATTCATGCGTAATTCATCAGTTTATTTATTTTAAAGGATGAACCTGGGGTTTAATTTAAATCAAATGCATAATTTGTAGTAAATAATTAATTATTTATTATGCACTCTAGTAGAAATCTAAGGATTTATAGCAAACGGTTTTTAGTGAGATATTATACGTTTACCTAAAAGCTGGATAGTAAATCCATAAATAATGGACAACAAATGATTTCATCTAACCTCAACAATCTTTAATTCCTAGAACATTACTAGAAGTGTTTTTGCCTTTTATGTTTTTAGCATATAATATAATTATTACAGGATATATTTCAGGAAAAACTTCAACGAAGAGGTTGTAATTTTAACATAAACCATTTAAGGGTACCAACCAATGTAAAAATTTAAAAAAATCTATTCAATATTAACAATTAATAATTTTTTTCATAACAATTGAAAACATTTCTTAATTTTTTAAACAAAAAATATTAATATTAACTTTTATATAAATTTTTTTGGCCAATTTATGTCGTATAACTATTTTAATTAATTATGAGACTCCACACTCTGATTTTTTTCCATAATGAACTTACCGCAGGATATCTCAGGAACCACTTCATCGAATAGACTAAAGGAAAGGAATTTTTAACAGTAACTTTTAAATATGATTTTAGTCCACTTGAAAGGAACATACTGTGTAAACATTCTAATAAAAAAATATTATTACCGAGTTGATTTAAATAATTTAAAAATTATATATCAAGCAGCTAAATATTTTTTTTTGCTCAAGTGGATTAAAATCATAAATTCTGTTCCGCTCGAATGGATGAAAATCATATTTAAAAGTAACCGTTAAAATTTCAGCCTATTCGATGAAATGGTTCCTGAGATATTCTACGATAAGTACATTATGGAAAAAAATCAGAGTACAGACTTTCATAATTAATTAAAATAGTTTGTGACATAAATTAGCCAAAAAATTTTTAAATAAAAGTTAATACTAATGTAATTTGTTAAAATAATTAAGAAATATTCTATTGTTATGAATAAATTATTAATTGTTAATATTGAATAGCTTTTTTTCAATTTTAACACTAGTTGGTCCCCTTAAGTGAAACAGAATTATTAAAAATCTGATATATTATTTTTGATATTTTTAGAAGAAATTTGCAAATAAAAAGTGCTTATTTCAATATTTTTAAATTGTGTTCCATTTTAGTCGATTCGAATCATATTTATTGTTCCAAATAATAATTTTATTAGATATTTCCGTACCTCAGTAATTTTCGCATTTATATGTATGCCAATTCGGCATACCTTTTGACGAAACATTCTAATACGTTAAACGGTAACAGAAAAAAATCTTAAAAAACATTTTCAAATTTCAATGAAAATATTTATTATTAATATTCAAATTTCAACTTATACGATGAAGTGACTCCTAAGATGTGCTGATTAAGAAAATGATATGAAAATGAAATTAATTATAAAATGTTTGATATGTCCTTTTAAAGTGCTGCCTCTATATCGCTTTTTAGCATCCAATTTGACCATGATATTTTAAGCATTTATCAAACATTACATTTTTTTAAATATTAATAGTTATTACATAAAAAATTATTTTACCCAGTTTCAACCCAAGTATCCCGGAGAGAAAAAAAGTGAATACAAATTACTCAAATGTTCAAGGTAAAATATTGTCGTTCACCTATTTATATAACTTTTATTCAGAATTTTTTAATACAAAGCATTTCGAGCGCGTGTTTTTAGTTTCCGAATCTTCACTGTACTATCACTACAATATTTATTCAAATGGTTGAGATATACCTTTTAGAACACTTTTTTCTCTCCGTGAATCGATTTATGTAGGTTCATTTAACTTTTTTCAACGAGCACATTATTTTAATCAATTTTTAGAAAGTACAACTGGAATTTACATATGTTTCCTCGGGTTCACGTACATACCAATGCTCTACGACAAAGAATACAGCAAGAATTACACGAAAATATTTCCTTACTATGGGTTGACATGGATCATCGATGAAAAATGGCGCAATTTGCAATTAATGATACACTCGAGTATCGGAATATACTTAGGTGGTTACATATATATTATCATCGTATCAATGTATACGTGCAGCGTTAAGCACATATGCGGTATATACACTATCGTTGGGTAAGAAATTTTTTATGCTTTTAATATTTTTCATAAATCATACTATTAAATTTGCGGTGAAAATTAATTAATTAAATAAATTTTTACAGTTACAGATTACAAAAATTAACGGATACAAAGGACGACAGATTGGACGCTCTGAAGGACGATACTACTATTAATTACAAATTACAAGCGATTATGACAACTCATAAAGAAGCTATCACGTTGGTTACTCAAAATATCTTTCAATGTATTATACTTAATTATAATAGTATAACGTATTTTACTAAGTTTTCTTAAACATTCATTCTCAGGGGTGTCCGATTGCTCGTTCGTCTTTATAGCAGAACGTTTTTTCTCATTGAAATATTTCTGCTATTTTGCTTGGGTATGCTTATATTCGACGTGAGTTGTTCCACTATTTTTTATCTATGCATATAGAAAATGTATAAGACAATTATTGCATTTATTTAAAAAAACATACAATTTTATGCAAAAACCAAATACAGAACTGCACTAGATGATTCCTGGTCAATCAGAAAAATCAGGGATAATCGTACATTTTCGGTGCAGAAATTTTTTAGGGTGCCTGTCGTATTGACCTGGAACTTATATTTTGGTGTTTGCATAAAATTGCATATTTTTTTTAAATAAATGCAATAATTGTCTTTTTTTTTGTCGGTAACCCACCGGGTATGCCACCCTTAAAGTTTGACATGTAATTATCGTATAACACATTATTTTTCAACACCTCCTTTTCAGGTTCAGTATAACTTGAACAATTTCCAAGCGATGTTTCGTATACTCTGCATAGCAGTGATCATCACCATTCATGCGTTTTATATTAATTACGCGGGTGAACAGATAATGCAGTTCTCCAGCGAAATGTTCACATCTGCGTAAGTATTATTGACTACAAAACAAAGCTACGATTACACGACAGTTGAAATGAGCTTTTGTTTAAAATTTTTTTTAAGGTACTTCATGAAATGGTACTTGATACCTGCAAAGGAACAGAAAATACTCCTTATGATTTTACAGAGATCGTATAAACCGGACATGTTGAGCGCGGGTATCATGACAATGTCGCTGGAAAATTTTGCTATGGTAATTCATATTTTTTTCAAATATTAATTATGGTACACGGAGAGAAATATTTAGAAAATATTACAAAGGAGTTTGGTAAAAATTCCCAAACTCCCAAGTAATGTGGTAACAGACCGAAAAAACCGAAAAAATTACCAAACTGCTAAGTAAAATTTACAGTAAATGTAGTAAAATTTACTCTAAATGTAGTAAAATTTGTGGAGTTAGCGTACTAAATTTTACAATTAAGCTTGTAAATTTTATTAACTCTGATTTTTTCCTATACTGTTTACGAAATTCTATAAACAACAGTACAGCACGAGATACCGAAAAGAAGCGATAAATAAAATTTTTATTGGAATCGCGTCGTTCGTTTGTTTACTTTAAAAGGACGATTCGATGAAACACATGCAAGTGACGCGGTGGCGCAATGGTAAGGACTTGGATTCTCCACCCAAACTTCGCAGGTTCGATCCCGATGACATCCAGAATTTTTTTCACTAATTAAATTTCATTTAAATATTTAAAATTTCCATAACACTCGAATAATATACATAAACTCAAAAATAAATAATATGGGAGGAATAAAATTTTTTTTCTGATGTTAAAAAAAAAATTAAAATTACAATTTAGTTTGGTAAAAATTACGAGATTCGCAGTTTGTTACCACATTACTTGAGAGTTTAGGAATTTTTACCAAACTGCTTTGTAATATTTACAAATTATTTCTCTCCGTGTATAAGTGTGCCACGAATGGACACCGAAAAATTGGTATTGCAAGACGTTTATTTAGCCAAAAGTTTGACTAAAACTGTCTAAGAAGTTTGTAATTAATGATTAACAGATGGTTTCGAATAACCTCAACAATCCTCAATTTCTGCACGGAGAGATATTTTATAAAAATTGTAGTTAAATTCAGGAGAAAAATTACCATGAAGTCTTGTAAATGTGGGACGCCATGACGTTCTGGGTAAATTTTACCGTGAACTTACTGATAAAAATTTCTCGTCCGAAACAATCAAAGCTTATTCATAACCTTAACCAATAACGTTAAAAGCTACAATATTCACTTAAGTAATTAAAAAAGTATATATATAACAAATGGTTATATTGTTTACTTTGAAACGGTAGGAAATTTAAATTAAAGATGTTTGTAATTAATAGATTTGTCCCTACACTTGTAGATTAAATACATGAAAAGTATATGGATTTCTTTTAAATAACTAATCGAGTATACAAATAATTGATATTGATACGACCAGTGAGCTACCGTCCGCAGTCGCTTGTAATTGCAATTTCTTTAATCGATCACTGGATGCCTCCTCACACACCTGACTCGTGTCTGTTACGTGGCATGTTATAAATACGCAAAAAAATATTTCGAAGAACTGGACCTAGTTGGATATAAACAAACAACCGTCCAGCGTACATTTAACCTCTCTGGTACTTTCAATCACGCGTGCGCTTGTGCTTATTTTTCGAGCGGGTACGAACGAATTTTTTTTTTTATCGATAGATCCTTATTTTCGCCTGTACTACACTACCACAAGACATGGAGGAAAAACTACAAGAACTTCATGGTAAAAATTTCAATAAGAACAGTATACATCACGATTACCATGAATTTACTGGTAATTTTTATAATATTTTTTTCTCCGTGTTCTACGGGATAATTCAATTAATTATTATTTATTTGTTTATTCTTTGTCACACTATCATCAATAACTGCATTATATTACATTACATGAATATTAAATATTAGTTACATACGTGAGATGCATGTATAATGATAAATTTATACCATTTTTATCCAATACTATAATCAGTTATAGTTAATAATATAATTTTCTAAACGGTTAAAGAATTTTAAACGTGTTTAAATTTCATAATTACAATATTTCAAGGAGTATCAAAACTTGAAAAGGTGTTTCAATGCTTTGACTGTCGTAACAACAATTAGATCACAGTTTTTATTTAATTACTAGAATTAACCATGCACGCTCCGTGCGCTCTTGAATTTTTTAACAGTACTAATTTTGAATATTATGCTGTCTTATTTAATAAAAAAAAGACAATTTTTAATAATATATTTATTCATGATTTATTATACTCCGATTTTGTCAAGAAAATTCAAACATTACGTTTTTCCCGCGCTGCCAAATCTAACCTACAATGTTTTAGACGCATGCGCAAAACGTAAACCAATTACATAGCCGTTTCACTTGGCTTCACACATACGCCAATCACTTTTTTATATAAGGGTTTTAATTAGTTATAAAATTTTTTATTATATTGAACGTTTTATTATCTTACTAAAAGTTTTATAAATTCGTTAATCAATGCACAATATGTTTAAACAAACGTTCTTTCCATGTATATATAGGTCTTGGTATGTACTTTTTCCTTGTCACTCAAATTTAATATTTGATTTATCGATTTCTTTTTTCGCAGATTTTGAAAGCTTCGTGGTCAGTAGCAACTATGATTTTGACGACACAATCGAAGAAAACGTAAAAACCCATGGAAATTAAAAAATACTTTCCTAACAATTTCTTATTTTCATTTAATTAATATTGTTTATGTTAATAAAAAAATGATATGAAATACGTACTGTTATATAGATTTATTGTTTGTACGAAAAAAATATAGATAATCGATTAGAAAAACCATAAAATATGTTTCTATAAATTATTTTTTGAGTTGAAAACGTCCCTGGTAGGAATCGTCTCCATTTTCTTAGTAGTAACAAGCTTGTTTCGAAAAAAATGGAATTAAAATGTGAACATTTTTATTCCGGCGATGAAACGCTTTTTACAAAATTATTTTATCAAGATCAGTCTATTTTCTAGCCAGAAAGATAGGTTCCTCGGCATTTTGATCTGAAATAAGTTGCCTGGCTCGTTCTAGCCCAAGAAAAGGCTTGTAAGATAGATTTGGTTCGATTTTAAGAAAAATTCGTGAATCTCGGTATATATTTTGAACGGTGATTCGTAGAAAGTAAACAATTGCCTAATCATATCTGCAATTAAAAAACCGATCGAATTTGACCAATCACAACTTAAATAGACAGATAGACCACCGATAGATTTGCTTAAAATATTTAAAGGTTACAGGCACTCCATTAAATGGACGATAATGTGAAAAAAAAGCGTTTCACCTCCTATTAGAAACTACCCATTTTACATACCGAGTAAATGGCTTACAGCCCATTTTTCTTAGATACAATTTTTACCAGGGGTGTTTCCAATCGCTTTTTAACATAAAATAATCTATATAAAGGGTAATTCAGAAACAATACAACATTTTTCTATCATCGAGTTCAACATTAAAAATTAAAATTAGGGAAGTTGGCCCGGTGAATTTTTCGGCTCTTTGAAAGTTCTTGATTTTTGAACAGGTAAAATCATAGTAAGGCGCCGGTCCTGGATCACTGAACGATGAACACATCGATTGGCGCGGCGATCTACATCAATAGGAAAACGGAATAAAAGCAATACTTTTGCCGGACATTTGCAATTTTTATTTATTAGAGCTTACCAAAACCTCTTTCCAAAGCTTATACAGCTTTTGATTTACATGTAGTGTATTGTTTCAAATAATATAATTGATATACTTAGTTTGACAATATACAGTAGAACGTGATTTGATGTTTATACATTTAAATTGCACTGCTGAAAAAACTTACAAATTAACTTTACATAATTTTAATCACAAATTGGAAGAAATGAGTTTATATTGTAAGGGGAAACTTTTTTGATTTAATTAAGTTATTTATTAAATTTAATCTTTAATGGTCGTAGAGTGGGCAACTCCAAAGAATATGATTTAAATCTTGTGGAACATTGTCACAAGTGTAATTTGGGTTATCGGTAATACTTACACGAGCTAGGAATTCCGTAAGACTGCAATTGTTTGCTCTGCATCTATTAAATGTAACGATTTCACTTCTTATGTTATAAAACTAGGGTTTTGTATTTTTATTTAGGTGTATTATAAAATATTCTTTCCCTTTTACTTGGCCTTGAATTATGTTCTATTTACTTGTATTTAATAAAGCTGTTTGTTTAAATAACGATCGAAAATCAGAATACGGAATGAACATATTTTCATCAGGGGAATTGAAAGTAGCAGATTTAGCCAGTTGATCAACTTCTTCGTTACCAATAATTCCGGTATGGGATCCAAATGAAATAAATTTCAGAACAATTATTTTTTATTTTTTGTTTAAATTAATAATATTTTCGTTTTACATGAAGTAAATATAGGTTGAGTTTGATAGAGAGTTTCTCGGTTTAAAGAATCTTGATTGAACTGAGAGAATCACTAAAAATATTGTAATTCAATTCTCTATTATTTAGTGCGATATCGAGAGCGAGACTTAAAGCAACTGCTTCGGCATTGAAAAATGGAGGCTTCAATGGGGAGGCTTTTACCGATAACAGTGTTGAAGTCTTTACAGATGCGTGCACTACCTACTAAGATTGTCTGGGTGTCTTTACTTCCATTTTTATAAATGTTTATACCCTAGTAGAATTTTAAATATGAAAAATGGGCTTAAAACTAAGAAATGGCCAGTGAAACTGGTCAGGTTCTATCTCAAAATGAAACGCTTTTTCACACCTTTCTTGACCATTTCTTAGATGGACATAACCTTCATCAAATATGAAACAACTTTTCGGGTAATCCTGTAAAGAAAACTTAAAGCGTGTTGTGAAATTTGATCGGTTTTACCATTTGTAATAGATACAGACGCTTATTTACGCTATATAAATAGTACATTTAAAGATATTTTAACGTTTATCATTTTTGTCTCAATTGAACCAAATCATTTTTAGGAGCTTGTTCATGGCTATTATACCTAGCTAAAATGGCCAATTTTTCTTAGTCTACTTAAAATTCCAAAAGCATTTTGATGGTCAGAAAAGGTTTATAAATTGGAATGAAAACTATGAAATGGGCAGGAAATTGGTTTTAATTGGAAAGCATAATGTTTGGAATTGACAATTTTTTTAAATCTTGCCCTAAAATTGTGTTGGTTGGATCTTTAGAAATTAATTCGAAATAATCACGATTGAAAATGTTATAATTATATGAGATAAACAATTTACTTTTGGTAGTGATTAAACAATTTTCTATACATTGTTGGATGAGTTTTTTTCTTTTTCTTTTAGATTTTTTAAATTTTTTATAGAAAATATATGAATATTTTTATTTGATAGAATTTTAACTATTGAAGACTTACATAGAAATTTAGATCGCTCTTTAATAGACGTGAATTTACATTCTTCAAGGAGCTGTTTGTAGAGAGGTAAATTGTATCTTTTCAATTTTATTATATTTTCAATTATTTACAGCCACATTCACGTTTGCAAATGTTCCTTTATACACTTTACCTTGTGCATGTGCACCAATTACCTCTTTTGAAATTGTAAATTTTTCTTTGATATTTCTGATATATTTTGTATCTTTACATTTATTTCTCTTTCTTGGTTTTTTGTGCAGTTTTAATATTTTTGATGTCATCTCATCAGGGCTATTTCAACAATTTTTTTTATCAAAAATAAGTAGTTTCATCATATTTTCTCATTCATAATAAGATCAAATATAGGTTAAAAAAGGAACCTGAAACGTTAACTCTTACGTAAAGTCGCTCACTAACACATCAACTAGCAGGATAATTAACACGCTACTCGCTCGCATGCAGTTGTCGAAACCGGGCTTCCGTAGCATATTCCTGATTTGTGTAACCAGTGGCACTACTGCTACCATAACTTCAGGGTATATAAGCAACGAAATTAATAAATAAGGGTTATTGGGTTATATATAATTTAATTTTCTGTTAAAAAATAATCGGATATCTCAAAAGAGTAATTAAATACGTATTTTATGCATTTTTTAATCGATTGATAAAAAAAAGATTTCAAACGTATCACACATAAAACATTTGTTTATTCATGACTATGTAACGAGTTAATTAAATAAATGACGTTTGTTGTACAAATATTAAAAGTTACCCGCTATCCGATAATACATTTTGTTCATGAACATTGAGCGATTTCGTCACGATAATCAAATGTTTGAACTTGGTTATTAATTGTAATGGGCTGCACGACTCGGTTATATTAAAGTTCAATAATTTCTCATCATACATAGACAAATTAATACCGTATAATTTTTAATGAGCGTTAAGTGTACACTAAGAAAAACAATTCTTTTATGTTATTATAATAGTAAAAAATACAAATGTTATTTTTTTAATAGTTAAAAAATATTCCCTTATAAATTGCTTTTGTTACAGAAAAATTTTCATTACTTGTATGAATTACAAAATTCTTATAAGTTAAAGAATATATCGATTTAAGAAAATTATTTATGAATAGTATAAAATCGAATTTAACACAAATACCTAAGAAGTAAATTAAAGAGCTATGAAAATTCGTGTAACAGCACAACTTCGCTTATAAATAAATTTTCTAGTTCTTCTAATAAACCAATGGTTAATTTGTTTAGTTTTTTCGAACTTTTAAGATTGCAAAGAAAACTCCTTATTGATATAAATTTCTTGATTAATTATAGTTCAAATAATTGATTATTTACAGATATGTGTATACATTTAATCTTTATATATATATATATGGGAGATTCCATGTGAAGTGACCCTAGTAGATATCGTATTCCATTAAATAGGTAATAAATAGATATTCTAAATAGAATGGTCGAAAAATGGGTGAAAAATAGGCGAAAAATGTGCCCATTTTTATCCGGCCTCCCGGTGAAACGCTTTTTCTCCCAATTTTTAACCATTAAATAGACTAAATATAACTTATATTCTGTTTTGAGCTAATTTTTAGCTTATAAACATAGATCAAATTTGAGTCTAGTTATGCGCTATTAAATGTCTATTAAACATGGACAAGTGAAAAATATAATAAAATCACATTTATTTTCGTAAATACTGGAAATATAACAGAAATTAGTTGTAGATCAGACGAAAACATTAAAAATCCATCCGAAACTATAGAAATTTTGAAGTTTACTGTTACCGGAAAGCTGGAAACATTATTCGAATGTCTTGAGGTTATGGTCATTCTATTAAGTGTTAAAAAAATGGGTGAAAAAACGTTTCATCACAAGGGACATAATACCAATGTTTAATTCCTAGTTCTTAGATTCAAATTTCTACTAGGGGATCCAGTTAAAAAATAGAATTTTGTTTTAATGTATGGAATCAGTAAAAAAACTACTTGAATAAAGTGTAGCTAAATTTTTAGACCTGAATTTCTTAAATACCTACTGTTAAATACTTACTGATACATACCTGAAACTTTTTATAATTCCAATAAATCCTATTATATAACAGGTATAACTGCTTATACCTACTGTTTTGTGTTTGTAAGCAGCTTAGAGATTAAAAAGTATCAGTGACTAACAATAAACAGTATATTCTAGTAATATTGAGGAATAATAGTGCCATGTTGTTTGAATGCAAGTATACGGTTAGTCTGTTTTTTTAATAAAATGCATTCGCTCTCTTTTTTAAGAAATTTGTCTAAAAACACCATAACTTTGTCTGAAATGCTCTGCCGCACTCAAACTTTGCATCATTTTGAAGGCAATTAATTATTGATGAAGTACATTTTTGAATAGATAACACGTTTTTGATCGTATAACACTTTTTTTACTATAAAAGTTTTTATTAATTATAACTATATGCAATGTTTTAAACTAATATAAATGAAATATTTCAACAGATTCTTCTTGAAATTAATAAACTTTTTCTAATTTAATGTATATAAGAAAAAATTGTTAGATATTGAGTTATTAAGTGATAAAAATGGCCAAAAAGTCATTTTTTTTAAAAAATTTTGTAGCCATTTACTGAGTAGCGTTCTCATGTCAATCTATAAACTAACTAGGACGCTTGGTCAGGTCGTGTACAAGAATGAAACGCTTTTTCGAACCTTTCCTGCCCATTTCATAGTTTTCATTCCAATTTATAAACCTTTTCTGACCATCAAAAATGCTTTTGGAATTTTAAGTAGACTAAGAAAAATTGGCCATTTTAGCTAGGTATAATAGCCATGAACAAGCTCCTAAAAATGATTTGGCTCAATTTGAGACAAAAATGATAAACGTCGAAATATCTTTAAAAGTACTATTTATATAGCGTAAACAATCGTCTGTATCTATTACAAATGGTAAAACCGATCAAATTTCACAACACGCTTTAAGTTTTGTTTACAGGATTACCCGAAAAATTGTTTCATATTTGATGAAGGTTATGTCCATCTAAGAAATGGTCAAGAAAGGTGTGAAAAAGCGTTTCATTTTTAGATAGAACCTGACCAGTTTCACTGGCCATTTCTTAGTTTTAAGCCCATTTTTCATATTTAAAATTCTACTAGGGAGTAGAAATTTGGCGATTTTAAATGGTTTCAGGTTAGAAATAGCCATGTTTTAGGTCATAACTAGCCATTTTCTATCGATTTTTTAGAAATGCCTTGTTTCTACTTTAAAAATCGTTTCCATTTCTACTACGGCAGTTCTGGTACTAATTGTATTACTTATAAATGTATTATTATTTAATTATTTAAAACAAAATGTTACAACATTTCTAAAAATATTATTCTTTTCTGATTGAAACTTATATAGCTAGTTATAGTTAGCTAAAACAATAATGTTATTGTGTAATAAAAAGTATCTAAATCTGATTAATTTCCAAAATACAAAATATTATTAAAAAATCATTTTTTTAATAACAAAAAAACCAATAGAGATAATTTGTCAATCAAAAATAGAGTAGATAGATTTTCTTATTCTCTATAAAGTACATTTGATCCAATTAAAAAAAATTTTAAATATTATCAAAATTTAAAAAAAAATTAATTTTTCTAAAATCAAAAATTAAATAACCAAAGTCTTTTCCGGAGTTAATCAACAAAAATTGAGTATGGAACCCCCTTAACAATTCAAGTCATAGAAAACTTCTTACATTAATAAATACCAAAGTCTTTTCCGGAGTTAATCAACAAAAATTGAGTATGGAACCCCCTTAACAATTCAAGTCATAGAAAACTTCTTAACAATTAAGAAATATTCTTTCTTCCAAAAAATTACTTTACTCAGTGTATTTTTAATTAACCTCGGAAATGTTGTTATCAATTGAATATTTCGGAGATTAAAGCGACGTATACATACATATATATATATATATATACAGAGTCAAGTTCAAGATCTTCTCAAGGTCTGTATATGAAGTAGGTCAAGGTCTTTAGTGAATCTTTCTTGTGCCTCCACTTTTGTAGAATGTCTTTTTTTTCATTTCAAACACATAGGCGATAGTAATGCATTTTATATGATATATTATATATTATATATTATATTATTTTAAAAATTTCGATTGATATTACAATGAAATTTTATCGAATGAAAAAGTAAATTATTTACTGTAAATATTTGCTGTAAATCCTTGGATACATTTAGAAGCTATTTCGTTGAAGTGGTGTTCGAGAACTTTTCGATTGTTGTAGATTCGAGTAGATCTAAAAAAATAGGATATAGTGCAACAGAAATAATAAAATATAATCTTTAAATACTGCACTTTTATTCAAATAATAAATATACTTATACAATATTTTGAAGGATATTTAGATCCTAATTTGAATTATTTGCTTTTTTATTCAATTATACGAAATATGATTAAGAATGTAAATATTTCAATAAACTTTGTATTGCGTATCTTAATAAAAGTTTTACTTTATGAATATTAAGTACAATTAATTAGTATTACACTTCCTTTTGAAAGTTGAAATAATCGTCACAATCAATTTTCAAACGTCAATTTCTGCACTTGAACGCGTTAAGATCGTTTTGGAAGAAAGAACGAGGCATCGCATGAAAATTGTACATCTGTGATTGAATCAGTGATATTTCGACTAAATTTACTACTAGCACATAAATCATTGAAAGTTCAATCACTTTATCATTATTAGTTCAGTAAAGAAAAAAAATTGTACGGTGGAATGTCAACTGGATTAAATTTAGAGAGTATTAAAAATAGACCCACAGATACGTTTTTATTCGAAAAAAAATAAATAAAAACGGGCGTTTATTAATTATTTAATTGAGCATTCGTCGGTATATATATATATATATATATGTATTTTAAACGAAAGCAATTACACAACATAAAACATAATTGAATGACCAACTATTTATACATACGAGTAAATCTATTTTACGAGCTCACTTTGTTCGCATCCTCGATAAATTCACGACTCGCACGACTCGCCGCCGCGGCGCGCTGAAGTTTGTGAATTTATTATAAACGCACGCAACCGATATACAAAAACCCACCGAAATGAATATCGGATGTTCGGAGCATAAACTCGAATTAATTATCGTGTTGTGTAATAAAAAAAAAAGAAATCAAACTTCTTACTTCGAACGCTCGATGTGTATACAATTTATTAAACTTTACGAGACGGAATTTTCGTTTCTTCGTTTCGTTTTGGCTTTGTTCAATCTGAATTCCCGCGAGGTAACTAGTTTAAACGATCCCGTCGTACTTTTTATTCCATGCATTAAAATCAAACCCTTCACGGTCTCGGCTTTTACAGGACATTAATTATAATTGAATAATCAAATGCGCTTTATTTATTTATATAGATATACATCTATATATACCCCGTGGATTTATTAAAAATTACCTGATTATAGGGGTGGATTCATATTTATGGTTCACTTCGAGTTTAAACTGATAAACTCCAGTTTTACTTTCTTTTTCTCTAAGGGTTATTTACATGAGAAAATTAAAAATACGTATATGGGAGAATATATATCAATATTATAAACTTATACACTAATTGTAAGAAAAATAGTATATTAAATATTTGACTATAGTTTATAGTAACGTAGGGATACGGATATATACTCGGATTATCATAAATTTCACTGTGCTTTATAGAATATTGTAACGTGGACATGTACGAATTTTTAACACAATTTTTTACAAAAATTACACTTACGCATTTTAATATTTAATACGAAATATGGTGAAATTGTCATGCAGTATAAAAATGTAGTCGATCATTTTTAATACATCACAATTTTTCTCTTAACTTATGTGCATGGTGAAGTATAAACATTTATACCTGTTTATTAGATACAAAGTCACAGAATGTCCCCAATCCAAAAAATTCAAAGAGAATACAATAAAATTAGCTGGTATATTTATAATTATCCATTCAAGAATCATCACATAAATTGCAGTTATTTTTTGTCTATCTGCGATTTTATTACTAAAAACACGATGATTATTTTCAATACAATATTTTTTCCGTGTATAATTGATGAAATATTGTGCGTAACAATTTACTTGATTCATAAACATTTAATATGCAATAATTTAAAGTAATCGTTGTCGATATTACAACTACGGTGCACCGAAAAGGAAAAAGTATAATAAATTAACAGCGGAAAAAAAGCAAAGTTAAATTACATTCGCATTTTTATAGAAAAATAATTAAAATATAGGTGTATCGTCATTGTTAAATACAATTTAAAAAATTTTCCGTAAATTTGCTTGATTTTCTACACGCGCGTATATGCATACAAAAACCTGCGTGAGTGTACAAAAAAAGGAAGTGAAACTTTACGATCAAGTTTTTGCTTGTCGATTCACTTTGCTCCGATATACTTGTGTATCTATAATACACCCTAGTCATTTTCTGTATACCGTCGAGTGGGTATATAGAGGCTATACACCTGATGAAGGACTAGTCCTCACATTGATTTTTTTGCATCAAAGATCGTTAGTCTTGCATGCGTTTAAGGATCGTCACTGAGAAATATGATCTCTCTTGTTACATGTTTAAACTTAGGTTTATATATAGGTGTATATATATAGAAAAATAGAACAGAAGCTCGGGTTATTCGTCACGAGTAGACATTTTTTTTTGTTTGATCTATATAAGCTTTCTATTTGATCTATACACGTGAGAAAGTGCGTTATTAAATGAAATTATAGTAATTTTCATTGATTGATTATACTGTTTACAGGTGATTTTATGTCTCGGACTGGATAATTAATAAAGTAACTTGGAGTATTAATTTACTTAAAATTTGTAGAAATAAAAATTAATTATCAAATTTACGTATTATTTTAATATTTACCGAGATGTTTTTTTTCATACTTGAAGATTACCGATTGGAATGTCGACTAATCTTAATACCGATTGATATACGAGCATCATCATCGTCTCCAGAATTTATTTAATATTAATATACGTTAAAACGTTTCGTAATAAAATTTTGATAGATCAATAAAAATCTACAAATATATTAATTATGCAAATATTTTTGTGTATCATATATTTTTGTAGCAATAAAACGACTTTTTTCCCTGGCAGTTTAGTTTTATTTGCACTAAATAACAAATATTAACTGGTTATCTACTGGTCGGAAGTTATCGAACTTGATACGTATTGGTCGATTTTTTATTTATAGCTAAAAGTAATTTTAAACATTGGAGTATATTTTTATATATTTTTAGCTAAGGTGCATATATGTCTACGCAGAGAAAAACTTTTAAGGGGGTACCAAGGTCAAGTTTTATCTTCCCTACCTTACCAGCCTCAAAAGTCATAGAAAATGAGTTATAATTAAAAAAGGACGATAATTTCCCTGTTAGAAATTCCCAAGTGAAAATAATTTATAAATTTTTTATAAAATTTTTATAAAATACATTTTATATAGTTTTTATAAAAAATTGGTCATATAAAAATTGTATAAAAAAACATTTTATAAAATTTTTATAAAAAATATATAGAAGGACTATTTAAAAACTAAATTAAACGTTTTAAATGAGCTGCACCATCCTGCAGTAACGGATAAAAACATTTAGATGACACGACCAAGAGGTTATGGACACCAAAAAAATTAGTATTTTAGCGCGACGAAGAATTACTGCTGCCACCGACGATATTGATAAAAAAGTCCACAGTTCCTCCTTCGATTTGGCTGAAAGTTTTGCTTTTTTCACGCCTTTTTGCTTTTTTCAAAATTGTTGCATCCGGCGAACTCTTTAACATCGACTTGGACATCGTGAAGGTTAGACGGGGTCTGACCAAATGTTTTGTTCTGTGGTTGTCAAGTCAATATTCAACTTTTTCTTTGGTTGCTAATGAATTATTTTACAATTATTTTACAAAAAGTAAAAAATTATTTCTTTTATGCTATAATAAAAACTTACATTACAATACTTTTGATGTACAAAGGACAATTTAAACAAATGTTTTATACTTTCCTTCTCCTTCTCCAAAAATTGTTAAACTATACTTCTTTCTAAAAAAATAATATATGTATATATAAAAGAATATACCTGCTAATAGACAATTACATTGTAATCTATCTTAAGATTTTTTAATAATATATTTTAATATAACAATTTCAAAGTATAAATTTTATTTGTACCTGAAAATGCAATTTCTATCTAAAAATTCTGAATATATATCTTATGTAGATACATGCACTTACCACTTTTATAATTTTTCACTGTTTCCACTTGAAAATCTGTAATTATAAAATCAAAACAGACACTTAAACCCATAACAATATCCTTCTCATACATCTTCATAAGCTATTGTCCTAAACTCTTCGTACATAGTGCAATTGAAATTCTCCTTTAAGAAAAATGACCATAATTGGAAGAGTATGTTCACCTCTTGTAACTTCTCTATACCAAGTTGTTGACGCTCTGAAATAAAAAGAGATTGCATGAATTCTAAAGTGAATGACTTTATGTAAATTTTATAAATAATGAATATAACAACATGATTTATATCAATATGATTTCTTTAGCTAAGAAAAGAAAACATATTATAATAATCATCGTCACATCAAAAATTTATAACTTAAAAAGTAAATTATTATCAAAATTGATATCTATGTAATTTATATATTTACCCTGAATATGTTCTCGGTCTTAATAATTATTAGTGCCGTTCTTTTAAATTATTGTATTTATTATTACATAATAAGAACTTTAATAGTAAAAAAATAAATATAACATCAAATGCAAACTTAATGTAATTTAAAATAAATTAAAAAATGTAATAATAAAATGTCACAAACCGTTAATGTATACCATATCTACCTTGAAAAAGTAAACATCGCCAAAACTATCCCAATATAAAACAAGAGGATCGTGGTTATTGTTGAATTGAACCATTATTGTTCAACTGACTACTATTGTTACTCTTGTATTAAAATTCACTAGTAGGTGAATTACTCCTATAATTCATAATTATCTTATATAAATTATCTTTAAATTTAATATTCTACAATTTAAAACATAAATAAAATGTAAAAAAATAAATATTACTCAGTTATTGACAACTTACGGCAACTTAATATTTTCAAAAATAAATAAAATATAAATCTTATACAATAAATAAATTAACTAGATAATAAATAAAAATTATTTACCATCCAAAAATAGTTATTATTCTATTATTTTCAAACACTGCCAACATTGGACAAATACTGGACAAGAGCTTCTGCTATTTTGTAATGCTCACTTAACTTTATATTAGAATAACTAATATCATACAGTAAAACTTCTTGAAAATCATATAAAAACTATGTGTATACGTAATATATATATATATACATAATGTATATACATAAGTTTATATGCACAATAAAATAAATAAACTAACTATCCGCTATATTTATTGTGCGTTTAAATAGTGCCATCAGCGCCATCATATACACATAAGTATAATATACACACATTTTATGTAACCCGCGTCCCGTATCCAAATTTGAATTTCAAATTTTTTTTATTTTTTTACAAAAATATTTATTTATAACAATTCTCTTTTTTTATTTATTTTTTAATACAAAAAATCGAATAAAAAAAAGAATTATAATAAAAAATTTTATTTATTAAAAAAAAACTAATATTTTTATAACAAAATTTGATATAAAAAAATAGAAAACAGTAAAAAATATTTACCACACACAAAAATAAAATTTTGTAAATAATCTAAATGTCAAACCCTGTAAAGCATGTTTTCAATATGTCCAAATTATTTTAAATTAAAATTTAATTAAAATTTTTAAATAAAATTAAACAAAAAACTTTGTTCTTAAACTTGAAAAATTTGGACTTGAATTCTAAGAATATATTGATTTTATATTACTTAAATATATTTGTCTTTTCAAATATTATACATAATAAAAAAACAAAGCTTCATACAAATGAATTTCTTCAAAAATTAACAAATTTAAACAATATACATGAATGCTGCTCTATATCGAATAAATAAATTAATTATATTGTTTCATATAGACTAATTTAAATAATACAATATTTTATCACATTTACTTACCTTTACAAAATATGCGTCCCATTAATATTGTTCTACCAAATATTCTCTAGAAGGAACATTAATATAAAAAAAATAAACTATATGGTTTTATATAAACATATGTAAATTATGTATAAATGTATTTTTTTCACATCACGTTACCTCTTCTTTCAAAAATCTGTTTCCTATTACTTCTTTCTTGCCAAATATTTTTTTTTTAATTTTTGAGATATTTGAGGAACAACACTTTTCTCTTCAATACATTGATATTCAGAATATTAGAATAATATCTAAAATTTAACATCTATAAATAGATTTTAAATTTATTATTAGAACATATATGTATATGCAAAATAATAATTCTGCATACTATAATTACAATTCTAATTTTTATTATTATTATTTTATATAATAACAAAAACCACCAACGGTGCGAGCGCGAAGCGCCAGCTATAGCTCGGTCCCCCTAGTATGTTAATGTTAATATTATATCTGAAGTATGACAGTCCCAAGCCTGTTTAATAGCAGAGGGAAATGTGATAAAAATTTCCAAACCATTTAAATTTCTACAAAAAACAATTGTAAGACTAATTCAAGTAATTTATGCTGTTCTTTTAAATGATGGAATCAGAAAATAGCCAGCGAAAATTTAGAGTTTTTTTTAGAAGTTTTGATTCCTTTTTGTTATTTAATGTTTCTAATATCTATTGTATACATTACGATCAAATTTTTTTAAATGTAAATAGGTGAAAGGCACCATCAACACATAACCATTTAGTATTATTGTAACGATTGTGCCTGGAATGTAAAAGCGTATATAGCTTTTACATATTTCGGCCCCACTAGTTTATTCTTAATATACAAATTTGACCAGAATTCCAACCGACATTGGTAAAATTTCTAGCAAGGTTACGTAAAGTGACAAGAAAAGTTCCCTTCCATTATTAATAATCTATCTGACTTTAAAATTTGAAGCAAAAGTATCGATTGGTTTTCGAGTAATCCCTTACCAAAATTTATGACAATTTCATGCAATTTGAGGTTATACGCTCGTCTGATTAAAGGAAATGTCAAGATTTTTAAGGGTTTTCTCGAAAACTTGTCAGTATTTTTGCTTCAAATTTTAAAGTCAGATAGATTATTAATATAGAAAGGGGACTGTTCTCCTATATTTACACGAAATAACTTCTTTTTTAATTTAATTAATTTTATGTATTTTTCGAGGTCGGTAAGGTAGAGGGATGAAACTTGGCTTTGATACCCCATTCAGTAAATATTACTGTGTTCGATAATAACTCTGAGATGTATATATTTGAATTATTAGAGAAGAATTTAAATAAAATAACAGGAATGTTTAGGTCTATAGTATAGTAAAAGTTTAAATAAAAATCTTAAATATTACGTTACTATAGTTAAAATCGTGATGTGCGTACGTCTTTTGTATGTAAATGTGATACTATTACTATGAAAAATAATAATATTTTCCATGCATATTTCACTTCGACGCCTCGTACGAAGAAAAGCGCAAATCATATTTTGTATTTTTATGTTAAATAGGAAAATTTGAGTTATGCTTTACTTCGTCCGCAGGCGTGGATTTGTTACTATGGAATATAATATTTTCATACTAATTTTAATTGCTCATTAATTATTGTATAGGTTACCGCTAAGTATGTAGCGACACTTCGCACATGTAAATATAACGCAGAAATGTTTCATCGATACGTATATAAAAAGATCGATACAGTACATTTTTCATTATGTATGATATTTCCAGGTTATTTGCAAACTAAAAGAATGTACAAATAAAATAGAAATATAATCATGCGAGTAGTAAAATAGGCCCTTATGCATGTAAATTGTAGGAACGGAAAAAAATGGAAAAGAAATTTATAGTACTTTTAAATTGAAATAATAAATAAATATCTATTATTTCTGTTGAAATACAACTATTCTTATACATTAGTTCACCGTATAATTTTTCCAACTACTTTCATAGGGATGATTCGAGGAGAAACTGACCTGCAGTTTTTATGATGTTTTTCCCTGAGCCTGTGAAGCAGTTAAAAGCGGAAGGAAGAAAGCAAGCAGTTCAGTTCGAGCGACATAATTCGAGAAATACCACCATCACGATACAGTTTACCTTCTTAGAGTCGATTATTTCTATTGTATTTATACCTGTAATTATACATCATAGTTTTTTTTTATATTTAATAAGAATTAACAGTAAATTTACAAGTTGTTTTAAATATTTCTCAAATCAATTCTATTTTAAAAGAAATTACCACCGAGTAAATTAAAGAAAAAAACAATGAAAGCTGAAATAAAGAGCTTTAAATTGAATTATTTTGGTTACTGTTACGATTTTGTAAAAGAAATTATTAAAATTTATCATAAAAGTGAAATTTTAATAAATCTGTCATTATCTCAAAAACTATGACACAAAGAAAAATATTTCAGTAAGAAAATAATGTTCCATTTTACATGCAGAACACCCAGAAAGTTTTGAGGATTTTTAGGGAATATTTTTTCCAAATACATTATCCACAATACTTATTTTTCCATAAATAGGTACCCAATAATATAAATTGGGCATTAAAATAAAAATTAAAATCCCTGAAAATGTATTGAAAAAAAAAAACATATTTCCTTAAAAAATCCCCAATTTTTCCAGTATTAAAATGGTACAACAAGTATATCCTTATTTAATAAATTTACCGCCGAACCTTTCCAATTTTAACCCAAATATATTTTTTCTCCGTATACACACTTCATAAAGCGGACGCAGATTAGAATTTTATGGCATATTCCACAAATCGTAAATAATTAATCTGTGACGCATCACCTACCTAAAACGACGAAAACATGTATATAAAAAAATGTTAAGTAAAACGTAAAATTTTCAATGAAATATTTACAAGAGGGAGGACGGTATAATACGCATACATACGTACATTAATCGAATGCCTCTTGTTTATAAAATAATAATAATAATAATAATAATAAAACGCGTGGAGTTTAACACGGAAGATATACTCATACTCGAGAGGGTTAATAAATTCAAACTTGGCGAGATAAGTTACACCAACATGGACGTTTTACACATAGCTCGGTCGTTCCCTCGGACTATTCGGGTAAAATAACGAGTTCGAGGAGTCTATTAATAAGTCTTTGGATAATCAACTTTACGGTCGTCTGGTCTTAATGCAATTAATCAGTCCTCGATAAGCTATGCATAAGGTGCGAATTAAAATATAAAATATAAAGTATATTTCCATTGTAATATTTAAATTTTAAAATTTCATCCCAAACAACTGATATTATTTATAACTATCCGTAAATATCGTGATTGAAGAAAAAGAAAATTTGTTGGAGAAAATAAATATATACACTGAGAAAAAAGTTGAAGTAAAAATTACAATGTTGTCTAGTAATGCGGAGAGACTGACGCAAACCAAAAATTTACCATAGTGTATAATAAAATTTACTAAAATGTTATTAATTTTTACTACAATTCTGGTAATATTTACTACAAGTTCAGTAAAATTTATTATACACTATGGTCAATTTTTGGATTGTGTCAGTTTGTCCCTGTATTAATAGACAACATTGTCATTTTTACTATAACTTTTCTCAGTGTAGAATTGCAATATAACAATATCGTTAAGCATAAAATTGGTTGCGCCGTTTAAGGATAAGTTTCAAACACCAGAACTTCCTTGTCCCGTTGAAAGTTTATAAGCATCATTGTTATGTATATATATATATACACATACACATCTTCGCATAATGCATACCGAATGACTTAGAAACCATGCCGCGGCGACTCACAAGTCGATAATTAAGTGCGCTCGCATCGATCGCCGTGACCATTTAAATGTGTCTGTCTTTCTCTCTTTATTTCTCTGTGTGTGTGTGTGTGTGTGTGCATACAGAGGTACATGATGGAAAGAATCTCGCATTCCGTCCAAGGTTGTGACGATTTTCTTTTCTTTCGTTTGATTTTATTCTTCTTTTTATTTTTTTTTCTTTTAATCGCAAACTCGTTTCTATCATACGGGGTTTATTAAGCGCCTGTTTATTTCGATACATTTGTATAGGTATATATACATACGGAGGCGCACTCTCTAATTAGGAAAAACTTGCCCTCCACTTATATGGATATATAATATCGCGTTACGTTCTCTTCACTTTATTTACTTCTTTTTTTTTTCTTTCTGCTATTATGCTAATTTTCTTTAAGGGTATGTACGAATATACATCTATTTTTCTTACGGTACGGTTTGGTATTTATTTAACACGTTTTCGCGCGAAGGCATCGGAACAATATAACAAAACGACAACCCGTCTTTAGCGTATCGGTCGTGTAACTTTTTGCGATAAAAAACAATACATGTTCTTTTTTTTTCTCTACAATTTAATTGTAAATAACGAATGTACATACCGTTAACGACCAAAAAAATCAATTAGCGCAGGTATATATGTATATACATAAGAGAGTGCGCGGGGACATTTTACTCGAATGAAAAATAATACCTTGTTTATTAATGTACGGGAGGGTAATTTCAATTAAGATTGTAAAGATCTTGGTTTCGAATTACATTTTTGGTCCGCGTATGTATATATATACGAACGCGCCATGCGAATCTCGTGTATTTTACGTTTATTTATTTAATTATTTGTTTATTTGTTTATTTGTTTATTTACAAGAATCATACGGACTTGTACCCTTTACACAAACGACGAGAAAATACATGATAAGATAAAATGCAATAAAATTGTAAATTATTCGCAAATTTAATGTTTTTTTTTATTTTATATGTATATGCTCTCATCATGAATCCATTACCATATCCTAATGACAAGATAAGATACGTTTAAGACTACGATATTTTAATAATTAAGAGAATGTAAATTTATTGATCTTCTCGAATCAATTTTTTTTTATTAGTATTTTTGTTATATATACCGACGTTTTGGATGATTTAACGTTGGCTCTCTTCAAGGCTACATGTACACTATTTTTAAGAAAAACAAAAAAAATTATGTAGGCGGATAATATATCGCTGAAGTTCTAATCTAAATGGGTAAAACCTAACCAAGAGTTAAAGTTATTATTTCAATAATTTTCATGTTAGGTTATAAAAATTTTAACAAAAAAAAATTAAATGTTATAATTAAAACTTACACTTTCATTCAACACCTTTTGTGTGAAAGAGACTTTCTAAAAGGAGTGCGTGGTATAACAATCAAATTTATCTTAAACTTGTTTATTATATACATGCACGATCTTATGAGCGCGGAATCCCCTTATATACTAAAATTCGATGTTTTAGCTAAACTACACACATGGTGAATCCTACCAAAATGTGTTAGAATAATATGTATCTAATAATTAATGAAAACTAAGAGATTTATTATGGTTGAACAGCCTTTAGTAAGCCTTTAACATTTAATAAATAGTAATAATTCATCATATAAAACATACGTAACGAAAAACACTTGGAAAAAAGGTATTATTTTCTTTAATAGAAATTAGAACCACTTTTTAAATATAAACTTTAGTATTTTTTTTTAATTGGTAAAGAATGCCTCGTTATTAGCTTTGATCCATTAAATCATTTTCTTCGTCTTCTGAATCTTTGATTCACAAATATATAAATTAAGCAAACAATCCTTCCAGATTTTAAACAACTTTACAATTACTTGGTTAGTGCAATAGGTGCCGTCAGTTTAATTCACTTGGATTTATATTGTACTTTTTGAAGAAACTAATTAGGTCATTTAATCAATTTATTTTCGTAGTTTTTTATCGTAAGTTAAATTTTAATTTCTCATTAAATTTAGCCAAATTGTCGACCAATCAAAATGTAAGTTTCTCAATCGTGACTTGTATGAGGCTTCTTAATATTGTACCTTCCATCTCTTTTTCTAAAACTTGGAATAATTCGAGTCAAGTCATATCACCTTTAAATTCCATACACACTGAGAAAAAAATCACAGAATGACAAATTGCGGAAAATTACTATAGTGTCCCTGTAAAAATGACAATAGTTTATAATAATAATTATTTCAATTAATCTTATATTTATTATAAGTTTTGTAAATTTTTAATCTATAAACTATAGGCATTTATTCAGTTTATCAGTCTGTGATTTCTTTACTAGAAATTATTATAATTTTAATACAAAATTTCACTTTGCAGTATACGTAACATTTAAACTACGTATACAGAGATTATTTATTTATTATTACAGAGAATCTGCACCTATTAACTCATAAACTATATCTAGAATATTTAATTAAAAATCTAAAAAAATTCATACGGATATTATAAAACATAAGGAAGGGCTTGACGTTTCGATTTTTAAGAAAAAATAATATTTATAATAATTGAGTAAAAAATTTTTGATCGGTAATTATTAGTAAAAGAGGCATAAACTTTCAGCCCAAATATCGTAATCAAATTATGGATTGTAAAATCAGAAATGTTTGGGTATAAATATGAATATAAATCTAATATATATCTTTTTAAAAAATTGTCATTAATCAAATTTACTTTACGATCAATCGTCCAAATAAAAAAATCGATATTTTGCGGTTTTTTTATTTTTGTCTTTTCAGATTGAGTCGACATTTTTTCCGTATAGCCTGCACTACGTTTTGAGGATATGTTTGTGTTGATATCTTGATTTTATGGATACTTTTATGTGAGTATTTTATAGATTTTTATATTATATTTTTATGTATTATATATGTTTATGTATACTTTTACTTTTGTAAAAATTACAAAGTCTGGTATGCTATTAAGTGCGGGAGAAAATATGGCTTATTTATCCCAGACTTTTAAAATAAAATATATTAAGTCTGGCAAAAAGTACATGGAATCGTCTTACACAGTATCTACACAAAGTTTTGCGCGTAAGTTTACATTTTTGATAGAAAAACGTGCGTATAACAACGATTGTACAAAAAAACATATACACGTAGTGATGAAAATATAAGTATATAACCTTAATGTACATATAAATTTTACATTTGTCCAAAATCATATTCAATAACTGTAAAAAAATATACTTTATCTAAGGAAAAATTATTCAGTGCTTAGTAACTGATGCATATATTTCTTTATATCAACTGAATTTCTATTTACGGCAAAGCTGATCATTAGGTCTAGTTTTTAAAGAAATATATGTTTTTTCGCGTATTATTTAAAACCCTACGTGAATTCAATAAATTGTCTATACTAGCCATTGTGCAAATTTATAATTTAATAAAAGTACGCAGTAATCGAAAAAAGGATTGTTAGGGTTTCTTTATATTTTTATACTAGAAAGTAGAAAACATATCCTAGAAGCTTTCTCAAACATACGATGGTCTCCTTGTCAGATCGAACTAAATATTTATAAATATTAAAAAAAAATCGAAGCGATTATTTTTATTTTTACGCGATTGAAATATTGGTTGATAAAAATATTTGTAATAAAAATGTGCACTGTCAAGAAAATTGAGTGAATAAAAAAAAATACTTTGTTGAATGATTATTTAAAAATGATTAATTGTAACTAAAAATCAATGGTTCTCAAATGATTAACACTTTGTATGGTCATCTAGATGAATATTTCTTACTTTCTTAGGAGTATTCAATAAACTACTGTGCAAAATCCACTAAATTTTATTACTGATGCAATGTGTCTAATAATAATACAGTGTGTTGTGTATATGACCACACATATATATACACACTCTCAGTCTCGAATAAATAATCACTAATATAGCTCATGAGTTATCTTTTACAAGGCTCAACACCGTATAACTTGATACCCTCCCTCGATCAATCAAACGAACGATTAAATCCATCTACGTGTGCATCGTCAAATCCAGTCTCGAATCTCGAACAGCCTCTAAACATTCTTCTTATATACACCCTTATACCGTCGTTCGTCGTTTTATAAATAACCCACCGCTATATAAATATTTTCCGTTGTGTACACGCACACACACATATATCGTATATACGTCGTATGTATACGTATATAAAAGAAACGAAATTTCCATGTTCCTTATAAATCGATGACACCTGCCCGTATATAATGAACTCGTATTAAATTTAAAGACAGAAGCGGTCGCTTATACGGTGTATAGGTGTATAGTTTATAACGAGACGTCACCCCGATTCGAATTACGAGATTTCAATTTTCTCGTGGGGCGCGAGGTGTGCCCGTATAAGACAAATGCGATCGATAAATCTCGTTTGCGCGTAAATTATATATATATAGTTTGTTGGAGCGTTGGTAGTTCCGCGCGGTGAACGCGCCGCGCTCGCTATGTACCCTGTATATATATGTATATATATATCTCGGCGTGGTTGGACGTCCCCCCGGCGCTATTCGACTTGCAAAGTAGAAATACGTTGGCGCGACATTCCACGGACGCGCGATTCCGATCGTTATTCGGCTCCGCGAATTGTGTCGCGGTGGGTATACCTAGGTTTTTTTTTTCAACGACACAGCGCCATTACGCGCGCGCGTCTCTCGGTACGATCGTTGGTCGAACGCAAAAGAAAGAATAAGAAAGGATAGAAAAAAAATATGGTTTTAAATCCACATCGGTCGAGAGGTGGGTTTGTTAGACGAACCCATAGAGATAAAAGTTGAATATCTCGGCGCAACAATAATATCCGAACAAGTAGCCATCGTTAAATAGAGGAGTAACCAACGAGGTATACAATTCATTCGCCTCGCTTAATCGTCCGGTAGATATTACGCGCACGTGCACGAGGTGCCCACGCTATCCTAAGGTGTTACCGCGCGTGGGTTGATCGCGCGACCGCGCCGAGTGTTATACTCGATTCGTGGCTGTCTTCTCTTACCGTGATTTATTTCCGTTTTTCTTGATGAGATGGTAAGACGATGACGTTGCCCCGTTAGGTCATAGTCCTCGTCTCTTTGTCGCTCCTCCTAACTTGTATTCTGATAGCAATACGCCGCGGCTTCGCTTATTCGACCCGTGGATCTATAATGGAATGCTGCGGGAAGAATCTTGATGCGGTTTTCAGAGTTCGCGTCCGATGGAATATCGCTGGATTCCTTTATTCTACACCTTTAATCTCTACCCTTTCCGAGATTTTCATTTTTTACTCTTTACTTTGATTTATGTATATATACCTTTGTTTACTTTTCTTCGTTTCGCATCTCCCACACCCCTTTCCTTCGCGTACAGCGACGATCCGATTTTTCTTTCTTCACTTTCGTGACAATAAATATTTGTGACGTCACGTTTGATTAAACTTACGGAGAAAAATTTCTCGTTTTCACCGAGAAAAAGGATGGAAACGTCTAGGTACGGCAGTGAATTTTTTAACGCTATAAATTTTTCGGTCCCAACACGATTAAACAAAATTAACTATTTTGAAGCGTTGACTTATTTACCCTCGAATTATCGCTAATATTTATAACAATGGCTGTTGGGCTATTAACAAAGCGTATACAGAGAAAAAAGATCCTTTGTGTCAAAGGCCTCGCGCATTTGAATTTTAAATACGTACATCAATTATGGCAAATCCCCCAATACTTAACAGTTAATACGTAAGGCTTAAGCAAACCTTGAATGTTATTTTTATAATAAATTATATTGATATACTTTGTTTTAAGCTTAAAAAGTAATACTTAAAGTTATATAAAATATAAAATAATTATATTTAAACTTTTAAACTTCATTTCAAACTTTATTTCTATTTTTGAACGTAAAATTTTTTTACCATTATAATATTAAATATAAGATTATAATTAATTACATTACGTAAAATGCAATTATAAATAAATATTTTAATTATAAGTATAAAATAATTATATATATTAATATTATAATGTTAATATACGATTGCAAGCAGAGTAGCTTATACAATAGTCGTAGTCATTAACAACTATGACGCTCCTCAACTATTAAGTACTCGCGTTAGATTCAAGGGATCCTTTTGCTCAGTGATATAACTTATATGGAGAAAAATAATGTAGTAAATTCAGCAATGTTGATTTGCTACTTAGTCGTAACAATCATTTTGATATTCTTAGCGAAAAATTTGATTCCGCTTATTACACGGTGAACTGCAGCACAATTTTATAATTGTATTAGCAGTGAACGTATCGCTAAAAGAAAAATATTTATTTTCAAACAATTTATTTGTTCGTGTAACATAATTAATTGTTATTATTACAACAACTTACTGCTGAAAACGTCAAAATCATGTATCGATGATTTTGTTGTAAGTTTAACAGTTTCATTTAGCTAAAGCTGTGGCATGAATTGCTGTTTCTTGCAAAAATGTGGTAGTTTTAATTAAACCAAAAAATTGCGAAAATAGCAGACAACACGGAGAACTAACGTCAATCTTAATCTAACATTAGTTTGAATCTCGGTTTGAATCTACATTAGTATTTATTGTGTTTTATAATATGAGTATTCAGGATGTCTGTAACAAATAAAATAAAACTATATTTTAAAAAATGCTACAAAATTGAATTAATCTATGTATATTCCGTCAGAAGAATCAGTAAGTAAAAATGTAGAGTCACGAAAAAATAGGATAATACGTAATTCTACATAGGTAAAAAGCTTATTATCATTTTTCAGTAACATATATTTTGAAAGATCTTTTGACAACTATTATTTTTTGAATTGTTGCATTTAATTTTTTTCGAAATTTATGTATAATTTTTATTATAAAAGTAACAATACACTAACATCAATTAAAAGCTATTGTTAAAGTAAAAAAATATCTACAACTTTAATGATAAATACAGTTGTTACAACGAATATACTTGCTCTAGTAACCGCATCGTTTGCTAAATCAGCAGTAAATTTTTGTTGCAATAACAGTAATAAAAATTAATGTAACTAGCAACTGACGGTTTGTAAATTTAGCAACAAAAATTTGTTATTTCTCCGTAACCACTAAATTCGTTACTACGACAACTATTTTCGTTAATTTAGCCATTCATTTTTCTATATTATTCAACAGGAAGTTATTTTTTTTCTAACTTTATCCTTAACACAAAATTATACGCTGTCCCGCCAACATCACCGGTCGTATATTTGTGTATTTCAGCGAATGTATTCAGTTGGTTTCATCATTTCCATTTGCCAAACCATACTTTTCCGCTGTTTCGGCTGTTTTATGTTTTTCCGTACGATGCGCACTGCTCGCCCCTCCTTGCATTGGTATCACCCCCGTTGCCAGTATTTTTTTATCGCAAATACAGATAACGGCACTCGCATAGCGTATATTCAAATTTTATGGGCGCGAACAAAGCCTCTCGGGTTTAATCAGTTGCGCGAGCCAAAGACCCGATTCCCGATTAAGGAGACGGTGTGTATATATATATATATATATACATCGAAGTGCCTCGGACATCACAGCTGATTGGCCTTTTAAATCAAGTTGCTCTTTGCAATATACTGTGTCGTTAATTATCAAGCCGCTTATTGTCCGAGTTCCGCGAGTCGAATGCAGATAAGTCACTCGATTACCAAGGCATTATTTCACTTTTGATCCTTTGTGTGTTCCGGATGGATCTGCAACGTTTTATACGTACACTCACACTCTTAGCACGTTGTACGCTCTGTCTTACGGTTAGTTTATTGTTATTGGGTTATTTTACCTTCATTTGGGGAGGGTGTCGATTTGGAGTGTACTTGAGACCATGGTGCCATAGTTTAAACAAATCGAAAAATATTAGACAATAATGGAAAATACCCGCGGCAATGATATGTTCGAGTTAGTTTTTAAAAAATTATTTTCAGGAAGCTTTTTAGTTTGTTTATAAGCGATATACCTGAATTAAAAAAAAATTTGTACACTATTTTATTGGGTTTTATAGAGGCAATATTTTATTAGATTTTCTGTTTACGTATATCTTATACCCATATATACCGATATTATAGATTTGTCATTTTATGGAGTCAACTTTGGTTCAATCGCAATTTTATAAACACTACCTACATTATAATTACGTCGATATAGTATAAGTACGTTGGTAAAATTCTAAAAGAACAATTTATTATTATCGAAACACAAATGCAGTAAAACGATGATTCTGCAAATTTATCATTTTATAAAGTTTCAAACGTATATTTCAAGTGCATCCTAATAGACATAAACATTTTCGTGGAAACATTTTTTTGAAAGTGTTCTTAATATGCTGGTATCTCCACATTTAGTTTGTATATAACCAAGTGTATTTATTTAATGAATATAATAATAAACCTATTTCGCTCAGTTGATAATAATCAGGTATTTCATCCCTCTATACAGGATATGTGCGACTCAAATTAAAACTGCTTCGACCACTCCAATAATCGAGTTGAAAATAAAATCTCTGAATAACGACCAAAACGTTTAACATTTGTGGAAGCAGCTGACTTATTTAAAGTATAAGAAAAAAAAATAAACAAGTAACTTTTATCGTAGGAAACGAGTGAAACGAGTAAACAAAAAAAAATAACACGACTCAAAATAGTTGAAATAATAAATTCTGAATAAATGCACTGAGAGAAGTATTGTAGGAAAAATTACTAAAGTCGTGGTAAAAATTGTTATATGTTATTGGAAGGATGAGACATACTTTTATTGTAATAATTTTTAATCTTTAACATAGTAATTTTTCTGACGACAAGATAAATACGAAAAATAAATATTCTATTTTTTCTACACATTGGGGATAAGTCTATATTATTATATTATTTACATTTTGAGATATTAAAGATTTAATAAATAGGTATATTTACGTTAGAAAAAAAGTGGAAATCCGCGGGATTCGAACCGACGACCCTTTGATAAACTCGAACGATCCTTATATCTTACACGAAACTTTTCAAAACAGTAGTGGTTTGTCTGTTTAACCTTTAGACTACCGGACTGGCTCATATATGAGCCACCTGTGACCTTGACAACTACTCTAGAGATATGAGGTGTTTTTATGTATAAATTTTGCACATCAAAAATATCAATTTATAAGGCAAAAATGCCGGCAGTCTATAAAGGTTAACATTAACGTGTAATAAGTATATGTATACGATCCCCAAATAATTAAATTAAATTGAATATCGTTAGATTAACAAAATTACATGGAATCACGATTTATTAATCATAAGTATCAAAAGTTCCAAGTTTTAAGTATTTGAGGTTATGTACTCGCTGACTGTTGATTCTCCTTCTGTTTTCATCTGTGAAGAATTTTGTTTCATTTCAATATCAATTTTTACTATACTTTATAGCAAACGTAACTTATAAGAAAATTTACTTTATTATATAGCAAAAATTGTTATACAGATAGAGAAAATTTGTCATGTTACGTAGTAAAAATTCTTATATAACATAGTAAAAATTGTAAATCATTTAATTTTGTCATATAATATAGTAATTCTTAAACGTAAGAATAAGAATTTATATACAAAAATGGTAGTAAGTTTTATTATTCAAATTATAATTTTTGCTGGATATATTATAAAAATCTTCATCATTTGAGTATATTCCACTGTTGCCATAAAATATAGTAATTTTTCCTTCAAGTTTAGTAATTTTTAATACACCATTTTTCTCAGTGTGGCTTATAATAAATCAGCTTTATTCAGTAGGTAACAATCGGAGATGCCAACTACCTGTTAACGGGATGTGAACACCAGAAAACAGAAAACTATTTATTTTTTATTAAACGAGGAATTCAATTTATTGAAAAAAAAACGTTCTGTTATGGTGTTGTGTTTCTTTTGAAGATAACCCGTGAATTTTTTCAAATCTTTTTATTGATAAATGATCGAGATTTTTGAGCATCCGCAAATCATTGTTTTACAGCTATATAGGTACATTACCGACCAATAATAGTTATTTACGTTTATTTAATTAATTAATAATTATTTCGTAAAAATCTCTCTGTTGCGCTATTTTATTTGGTTTGAAGAGTATCTGTATTTTTTTTCAGATTTTTCTTGTAATTAGGTTTTAAAATTTTTGCGATTTTCTAGATAGATATTAACTGTAATTAAGGCTATATTTGTATATCATAAAATAGTAATAATTTTTTTAAGTAGATGTACTAATTAACCGGTAAGATACAGTGACACCACTTTGTAAATCATCAAACAATGTTCTAATAAAACATTGTCTTGAAAACCCTTGCGATATAAAGGCATTAGCGTCTTCGCGCAGTCTCCTATATATATACACACATTCAGATCATTCGACTGAACGAGGATATACATTTAACAAACGCCTTAATTATGCTAATCTGTTGGATAATGAGCGCGTATTTACACACTCCATTAAACGAAGCGTTCGAGCAGGTAGTTTATATTTAGTTTAAATTAAAACAACAAGTGTATCTCATAAAGTGTATGGTTAACCATTTTAATTATAACGGCGCGGCTATTACCTTGTTGCGGTAGCGTTGAATATCACATGCGGTTTAAATCGAAGATAATCACGTATATACATTTCTTTTTCGAAAATTATCGATACAAATATTCTTTCGTGCAACTCGATCTACTTTATATCTATAAGAAAGTGGACAATCATTTTTTACGAATATCAACTACTTAATAACAATATTGGATTCTTTCTTTTATTTTCGTCAATTAAAATGAGAATCCATATATGTGGATTAAAATTACTACTAAATTTTTATAAAATTGTTGTAATTTTTTTATAGATATTATTCTATCAATATTAAACAAAGTTTATATACTAATTTTTATACAAATTTAATAATTGTGTAATTTCTGGGATATGTTTAATCAACGGTTGATGCCCTGATAGAAATTTTGAAATTTTGTTTGAAACATATTTTGATCATTAACTACGAATGTACTAGTCAGCTTTTGGTTAAAAAATTACTTTTTAGATAAAAAAACGGTTCGTAAATTTTTTTTATTTCCACTCGAGTAATAATTATATTTTTCAATGGGCATTTTAGAATATGTTAAAAATATGTTTCTAAGGATAGATCATTGGAAAAAAATCATTTATTTTCTAAATAATACACGATATTATAAACAACACGACAATACAATTTATATACAACTATATATATACAGTTTGTACGCAATGTAATATTACAAAATTTGATAACTTTATAAAATCTTTAGAGAAACAAATCTATAGAAAAATTCAATAATTTTTTCCACGCCTGAGAAATCACTGTTAAAGCTATCTACCTGTCATCCACAATTTACCATCAGTATCTTAGATTACATAATTTATTAGGACGCCGGTAGCACGTGTATGTAATAAGGTATATAGATATAATCAAGAAAAGTCAAATTAAACCCCGAAACCTCAAATACCTATAGATACAAGTTGGCTGTCGTCTGATACTCATTACCATATCTGGGCGTAACTCTCATGATTTTGACATGCACGTCGCGTTATAAGCGAAAAGGAAAGAAAAAAATAAAACGGGGAAGGCGCCGGAATTCATAGTATCGTACGATTATATCGATCTTGATTCCGTTAAACGTACGAGCTGCCAAGTGTTTCGCGTATACACATTTTTTTTTACCGATTCGAGTGGTTTTATGGTTGCGCTTACCTATATCAAGTGGCTCGAGTCGTTAGGGGTGTACGGGTATTGTTCGTTCGACTGCAAATATATACTTTAATCTGTCGTTTCACTGATTCGTAAATAGGAAGATAGAAATTATTTTTTCAAACATTTTTCAATGTTAAGCTCTTCTCAAAAGCGCTTTAATCGTGTAATATATTCGATTTTTCAGAACTTCCGACATGGCTGGTGTCGGGCTCGTATCGCAGGTTCGATTCTCAGCCCCGGCGAATTGATACGAAGCACCACTGGGGAATTTATTTTTAAGTGCTTTCTTAACAAAGATATCGTATATTAGCATTAATTTGGGAGCATAAAAAGAGTGACGTTAAAAATAATGAAAAAAAAGACATTGTTTTTCTTTTAGATAAATAAAAGAGACTGTAACGTTTAAATCATTTTTAATTGTTATAATTTATCCTACATTATATAGATATTGGTACATTGTCAAAAAAAAATTAAAGTATTAAACATGTTTGAGAAGCATGGCATATAATATAAGAAGTAAATTATGAAAATCGCATCACAAAAGGTCCACGATGATAACAAATGGCTTTGGTGAATAAATTTACAACCAATGGATCTGTAATTTTTTCTCACATAACGCTTAAAATTATTTAGACCTAGCTGAAATTACTCAACCGTTAACTCTCTTGTGTTTTTCCAGTAATATTAAATAATTCTTAAAAATCACTATTATTTTAAGACTATATAAACTTAAAAACTATTTTGAACCGTTACTGTAATTCTATAAAAATAACATTATTTAAATTTTGTTAAGATTGTTGTAAGTTAAATTATAATTGAACTTTAATTAATATCATTTTAATGTTATTTTAATTTTTTTGGAATTAAATAAAACACTTACTACAACGGCAAAGCGTTCTAAGGACTAGCGTAATTTCACTTTTGCTAATTAATTGACTAATCCGTCAAATATCCTTTGTGACTTATCGCGCTCTCTCCGCGTGATTCAATGAATCGTGTTTCCTGTTTTTTGCATTTAACTACAATACAATATTAAATTAAATTAATTATTCTTAGATAAATCTAATACCTCTGGCAACATTTAAAACTTAGCGATATGCAAGTAAGTTGCTAAAAAAAGGATTTTTGTGCAATACTTGAAAAAATATTGAGTAATGCAATTTTGCTCGGAAATAACCATTAAAATTCATATATATATACTTTGTAATAAATACATGCACGGACGATTTATAGTCAAAAATTTATAATACAATATTATTGAAAGTGATTTAGACAATATTTAATCTTTAGAGGACGGGAATTTGGGTTTACTGTTTTCTCTCACTTTTCTAACACATGTAAAGGGTCGATCATAGCCCGTATAGGGGCCATCCCGTCCTCTAAAGGTTAATCAACAATTAACACAAGCGATCTTTACAAAGATTTTTATGAAGATGTGATCGGACCAACGATCTTCTACCTTGACATTTAGAAAACCGAAGTAAGCGACCAATTTGGTCCAAAATAGAAACTTATATATATATATATATGGGGTATTCCACGTGAAGTGGTCCGATCAAAATTTTAAAATGCCCCAAATTTTGGGTACACATTGCAAATGTTTTTCAGAATACAGAAAAAAATTTTTAGGTACTGGAATTTATTAGTTCAATAGTTATTCTAACCTCAAAAAGTGAACTTTTTCCAGTTTTTTTCAACACCAGCTGGGTTCATCGCTATTTAACTCAAAATCTATCAACTTTTACTATAGAACATTATATGTAACATTCGTTGCTAATTATGTCTAGAATTTATCCTTCTGGGTTAGAATTTCCAATCTCAAGGTTAATGACAAATAAACTACATGTCAACATTCAACTTAAAAAAAACTAACTTCGCCACAATTGATTTTTTTATCCATAAGTCCAAAAGAAAGCTTGGAGCAATACCTTTCAAATGATCTGTAGCATTTTTATGGCCTTCAATTCTGTAAAAAGTTATGATAATTTAAAGAAAGACGAAATTTTTTTAAAAATTTAAATGGGAAATACCATGTTAATTTTTGTGAATTTTTTGTCTTTCTTTAAATTATCATAACTTTTTGCAGAATTGAAGGCCATAAAAATGCTACAGATCATTTGAAAGGTATTGCTCCAAGCTTTCTTTTGGACTTATGGATAAAAAAATCAATTGTGGCGAAGTTAGTTTTTTTTTAAGTTGAATGTTGACATGTAGTTTATTTGTCATTAACCTTGAGATTGGAAATTCTAACCCAGAAGGATAAATTCTAGACATAATTAGCAACGAATGTTACATATAATGTTCTATAGTAAAAGTTGATAGATTTTGAGTTAAATAGCGATGAACCCAGCTGGTGTTGAAAAAAACTGGAAAAAGTTCACTTTTTGAGGTTAGAATAACTTTTGAACTAATAAATTCCAGTACCTAAAAATTTTTTTCTGTATTCTGAAAAACATTTGCAATGTGTACCCAAAATTTGGGGCATTTTAAAATTTTGATCGGACCACTTCACGTGGAATACCCCATATATATACCAGGGCGGCTTCGCCCCCTAGCGCTTCGCGCTTCGACCCCCTTATTTTCGGATTATTAAATTAAAAATGAAAAAAATTACATTGAATTTCTCCGAACTTATCATAAATTTATCATACATTTTCAAAAAAAGTCACAGATTACATCAAATTTATAAAGAAATTTAATGTGAACCTCCCTATATTTGGATTATTAAATTGATTAAGAAAAACAAAGTTTTACATTGAATATACCTGAATTTTGGTAATTTATCACCAATTTTCAAGAAAAGCCACAGTGCATCATATTTTCCTGAATTTTTGATTATTTATAATGAATTTTGAAGAAAACCATCCTATTTTCATATTATTAAATTATAAAGAAAAACAAAATATAACATGATATTTTCTTCAATTTTGAAAATTTTTCATCATTTTCAAGAAACCCCACAAATTGCATTGACATTTTCTGAATTTGATAATTAATAAATTTCTAAGAACTACCCGGTGCATTGTAATTCCTGGTAATTTCCTTTTAATAATTTCTAAAAACTATTCAAATAAGCAACTCTTACATGGTACATTTTTAAAATATTAATAATTTATTACAAAATTTCTAAGAAAAGTCACAAATTGCCCCCTGCGCGTTTCACGCGCCAACCCCTATATTTAATTTCGAAAAAGGTTTTTCGTAATTAATATATTTAAAATAATATTTCCATTATACATACTATCATTATAAAATTCTATTATTTTTTTACTATCATGATGGATACCTTAGAAATTACGCAGTTTTACACACCACCTTGGTGATACTGTTATAGCGCGTTGGGTTTTATACCAAAAATTTAGTTTATTTTTAAATATGATTATAATTTATAAATAAAAAACTTTTACCAAAATATAGTGTAATGGAATAATGAAATAAAAATAATAAAGACTAGCCGCTTCGGAGCTCTACTTTCTAAATGTGAATTAGTGAATAATCACTAAAAATATAGTGATAAGTCAGTCACTATCACAAAGTAGTGAATTGTTACTAATTCAATTAGTCAAAATTTACTATTTTAATAGTGAATATTCACTAATTTCGTGACAGTGACTGACATATCACTATTTCATTTTTAGAGAGTAGATCGAACGCTTCGCTTCGCGATTATTCTCATATTAATAATGTGAAATGTAATTATTGTGTTGATTTTATAAAAATTTTGGAATATTTGTAACGTATAATAAGAATTTTGCCAACAAAACGTTGCATATTTAACTTAATAAAAATGCGTTTTTTAGAATTGAAAAATTATATACTTTTAATTTTTACAATTTACAATGGAGCTTGAAAGACAAGTATTATCACCATTATTCACAATATACTTTTTTTAGATCGGCATATTATAAAAAAAGAGTATACGAATTCTCTCGATATAAACCAGTAAACATTATGTAATTGACTTAATTACCTATAGTATATATTAATTTGAAAATTTAAAAATTACTAGTTTTTGCTTAGCGATCGATATATATATATATATATCGCGCACATTTAACAAAATATTCCATCCGATCCGAGGATTTTCCGGAATGTTCAACTTATATGCGATATATACCAAAGAAAATATAACGAGGATATCATTATACAACAAGATCAATAAACTCGTAACGACTTTCCTCTTACAATACCGTACAGGTAATTTAAAAAGAATTTGTCCACGCACGATAACTAAATCGTGTACACATAAATAATATTCAGCATTTTTTTTTCAACTCGAATAATATTACACGTGAGAAAATTCAAGTGGATCTCTAGATAAAAAATATGTATCCGAAGGTCGATCGATCGCGAGTTTACCATACCAAAAACACATGTCCTTTTTTTTTGTTCACGTGTACAGACACTTCGAGCACTGAATTATCGATGTTATTCGCGGTAAGAAAATATGTTTTCAGTTTTAGAGTATATGTGTATAAGCGTCCGGACAACAAAAAAAAAAAAAGAAGAAAAAGAATGAGCGATTAGATAATCGAAGAGGACGAGGAGCCGTAAGAGTGGATCTTTCAGCCTCGGGCGTTCCGCAAACGTCGTGACTGATTTATCGTTGGGATGCTACGTGATAAAGCAACCGTAACGCCTCTGTATACGTTTTCTTATTTGGGTTAATTTCTTTTTGACTACTTCGCGACGTTTCGTTATTTTGGTTTCGGATTCTTCTTGGTATTCTTATTTTTATCGCTTCATTGATAATCGTTACGTTTACAGTTTAGGTATGATTTACGCTTCTGAAAATGTGCAATATATTTGTCAGATTAGAAGAAATTGTACAGTAAAGTATTTTCAATTGATTTGTTTCTATTCATCAAGAATAAGGTAGAATTGTAGATTTACAATTCAAATAATGGATTAATATTTCTAAAAAAAACGATGAGTCTTCTATTAGTAGAAAAATTTTTATAATTATTAACTTGATGATTACAAATTTATACATATAATCATTTAAATAAGTACTGTAACAGTAAGAAAATCGTTGTCAATTTTATGGCATTGCTATGTGTAATCTATTATTCTAATATAAAATGTAATTACTCTTAATAAATTTATCCAATGCTTTTAAAACTGTTAATGGTAAAATAATTTAAAAAAAAACATGATTGACATAATATTAAACATTTGTATCCCATAATTTTCCACACAAAAACCTACTTAATCACAAAATAAACCTACTTAATAAAAATAAAATAGCACTATTAATTATTTTGGGAACTTAACCATCAACGCAAGAAAATACCAAAGTAAGTTGTTTCCATAACAATCAAAGTTAAAATTAGTATATCATTAATTGGATTTGAATTATATGACATTGAATTAATCTTACTAAAATTATCCAACCTCAAATTCAAAATTTAAATAACACAATTTTAAAAAATGAAACTGTACTAAACATATATGATTTCAAAATTAATCTATTATGATAATGCATTTTCCAAGAATAATCTACTAAAAGGTACAGTATTTAGATACTGTATTCGAACGAATACTTTTTCGAATACTTTTTATTTATTGTTATTTGGTATATATATACCATGTACAATGTTGTTATGCAAGTCTATATGTTTCTTTAAGCTTTAAACTCAAATAATGGAAAAATATTCGAAAATGAGTAGTTGACGAATACTTACCCAACCCTGATCCAAACCACTCAAAAATTTAATTCAAGACTTTTTATATAATAATATGCTTAAATAAATTTTTTTATTAACATCTGTTTGTTAATTATACATCAGATGAACCTTCTTAAATTTGTATCTGAAATGTTACATATTAATATGTAAATCGACGATAAATAAGAAAGAAGATACGCAACATTTAATCCATCAATATAGAAATATAATGAGTTTAATAAGGTAATTTTTAAGAATTGACACCTATGTTTACATGTGTATTAATATACGTTTCTACCTTTATTTTGATATAAATACTAGCTGCTTTCGAATTTTCTGTTTACTCGACAACGCCTACCTTGGGCTTCTCATTGCAATTACGTGCGGAAAAACTGGAAATTTTATTTATTGTTTCGACTATTGTTTTGTTATTATTATTATTAATTGTTTTTTTATCAATAAATTAGCAGCTGAAGATGTCTGCGAATCTAGCAGACGAAACGTTGTGCTTACGTTAAATAAAGTGTTTTTACTTATCCAATCACAGACCCTCAAGATCGATTAAAAATTTCTATCTATATTTCCATATTATTTAAAATTGAACTAAAATTGGAATTATTATTTCAATTATTTTCTAAATCACTACTCTCTAAGATACGTACATCGTTATCATGTGCCTATTAATGTTGTACATCAAAAAAAAAATTTCAATATATCAAATCTTCGGGGATCAAATATATTTCTTATATTCACTAAAGTATTTATCAATTGTTGATTTAGTATTTTCGACTGTAACTAATCATTACAGATCAATATCATTAATAATATATTTTGCATGAATTATTATTTTTTAAAAAAAAGGAAAATCTAACCTGAAATTCATTAGACAATATAGGATACAATTATTATATCACATTTACAAATTTTAGTAAAAATTCGTGGTAAAAAATATGGTTTATAACAACAAGACAGTAATACCCGATCAATATAAACGAAATATAATGCTTAAGAACTCTCCAAACAATGTTATTTTAAATTATTTAACATTCTAATACGCATATCACAAATTTGTGACACTACCAATAAAACCTTACATCTGAAAATCGAGCGTCGAAACAACTTATAAATACATCCCCGAATATGGTAACGCGCTCTCGTTGCAGATACAAAAAATCACTCGATAAATTCCATAAGAATATCGAGAAAATAAAGTTGTCATCGAACGGCGTGTTTCCTTAATCCCGCGGTAACAATTAGAAAACGCTCCGTATGCGCTAGATAATATATATATATATATATATATATATAATATGACGTACATTTTGAAAAACGTCCTCTCAGAAATCGAGATCGCAATTAAATTGCTCATATCTGGGATGTTTCTTTCGCACGTGCGACAATAATCGCCTTCGAGATAATTGGATCCCTCGGGGATCGAAAAAAAAGCCACAAGTTACACGTGTCTTTGCATTGTCCTTCGATTCTTAACATCTACATACACATATTTTTTAAAAAATACTAGGATTTCTATAATATTCTTATATTTTGATTGATATTAGTCGTTTTGCATCGCGTTATTTTTCACGTATACACTAATTTTAGGACGGGTGTTTCGTTCAATTTTTCTCCGCGATCGATATATATATACATATATATATATATATATATATATATATATATATATATATATATATAGGTATTCTAAGCACTTTGTCGCGCAATTAAATAAGAACTTGCGAAATTTACTCTATATATATATACACATAGGATCATTAAAATCGTTCGAAGAATGTTAAAACATTATATAAACGAAACAATGTAATATGTGTGTGCTCTATATAAATTTCAAGGTTGACCGGAGACTTTGAGATTCCTTATAATTCAGTTATGAAGAAATCGGTATATCGCGAAGCGTAATAAAGATCATAGAATTTTATCCAATAATTTATATGTATACAACTAGGTATGTTTGCAAAAAATAGAGAGAAAGAGACATCGCCGCGTAGTAAACAATTCAAACTTTTAATAATTTCTTACATATATTTTTATTGCAGTACATAATAGATTTTACTACGCAGTCAGAGCACGAAATATATTTCAACGAATATATAAAAAAGAAATTAACGGGTAAACGCAGCTTTTGATTAAATAAGTCAGTAAACGAAAGAAAAAAAGAAGAAAGCTATGCCGGAGTATCAGAAATTCATCCAATAATTTAACGCGACTGTCGTTAAATCGACACTTGTCGTAGCGAGAAATAAACGTATAAAATAATAATTATAGTAGTCAAAAGAAAAAATTGTAATCTCATTCTCGATTTCCTGTTCGATTAAAATCCAAGTAACCGGCTCGATCGTTCTAAACGGTCGAACGGGGAGAAAATAGAAAAAAAGAAGGTGGCGAGATCGCCCACTAAATAAATTCTGTGGCTATAAATACCTCGCGAGTGAATTTTGCGGTTGCATCGATTGAGCTTAATTAAATCCAAGAGAGAGAGAGAGAGAGCTTGCAATAGTTAGGTGTACACCTATACATTATTTACTCTTTTTACCACCATCAGTGTGTGTGTGTGTATGCGAGTAGCAAGAGATTGAAGAAAAATCATCCATCAACCCTTCGTGGAAAAGCGAATAAACACACCGATAACACCTGGCGTATATGCAAATCAAGGATAATAGCGTGGTAATCTATACCTATATATGGTGGATTAAGGGTTTACAGTGGATCTCGAGTCAAACAGTTTGCCATATACATTTTATATCCAGGATAATTTGTTAATTACACGTGTTTCTTTATTTTATCGAGAGGCTGCGTTGTTAGAAAAATGTTTCGTTAAAAATTACTATCATAGACTCTAGTAATTAACATTTTCAGAACGCAAATTTTCAAGTACAAATTAACATTTCTTCTTCATAAAATTTCTGTATAGGTATAATGATAACTATAACACGAAAAAAGTAATAAAAGAATCCTAGAGGCATCTTTAACCTTAAAAGTTTTTAATTAGTGGTAAAATTTTTTTTATACGTTTTAGTGAAATATCGCTTTATTCAAGTTTATTATAAATAAAACACTCTCATTTTTGCTCTTAGCATGACCCAGGACCAACAAAGTTTTTTTTTTATTTTTTCCATACAGGCTGATCCCCCCCCCCCCCCGGCCCTTTTAATATATTAGAAAGAAAACATTGCTTTGAATTTGTCTCAAAAATTTTACGAAATCACAAAAATATATATCCTGAAAGTGGTCGATATTTCGAACAATTCCGTCTTAATAATTCTTAAACATCAAATGAATATTCTAATCAAAATTGTCATACAATATGGAAATTTTACTATCACTTTCTGTAACACCTATCTTTTTTTTTATTTTTGACAGTGTATACGACTCATTTACTCAAGACTATTACAATTTTGTAATCTTATATATGTATACATCTTACTCCTTGCGGACATGGGGAATCACCTTTGAAAAACATTAATCGTTAATAAACGCGCGTCTATTATATTATCATTATTATTATCATTGTTATATCGATTTTTCGAATCTGTAGACGTATACAGACGTCGATGAGGTCCGAACAAGGACGCTTCATTAAAATATAACTGTATTCAACGGGTGATATTAAGGATTACAATTGACACGCGGAAGTAAATCTGAAGAGGCGTTATGGTGTATATATATATATATATAGGTAAGGCGTAACAAATAAAATAACGTTCTAATACAATTAAACGGTGACAACGGGTAATTATATTTCATAAATTTGGTCGTACGAAGGAAGCTCGTATATAGTTATAGTTGAAGAAAAAAAAATAAAAAAATAAATCGAATGGTGCGCGGGGAGTTAGAGAAGCGCGTTAAAGTAACATTTGCGTGTCGAGTGAAAGATGTTGAAAGGGAATCGAGAATCCAGGAGGATGGGTCTAAGGATGGGGAAACATCGAGATAGAATATAGAAGCGCGACGTAAAACGCTGTATAGTTGGGAATGTCAGCCGGCGGGCGGTTGTTCGTTAAGTCACGCGGCTCTACGGGAGTTATGCGCGTATAACGAGGCGCCAGCGCGCATGCCAACGCGCGCTATACCATTGTTTCTCTCTCTCTCCCTCTCACTCTCCGTAACCAACCTGACTGCGACTCCATTTTTTCCCTCTTCCACCTTATATATATATATATATATATATATATATAGACCTACGTGTGTATACTCACCTTCCACCGGTTTTCCTCCTCTGATTCTTTCGCACCGCGCTCGCGTATTTATAGCGCGTTTTCGGTTTTATGGGAGAGATTAAGCAATTTAATAGAGGTCCGCGTCAAAGCACCGAGGGGTCAAACCCATCCTCCTCCATCTGGGTATACACCAACGTATACGTTGTAATGGGAAAACTGGTTTTCTCATGACGATCTACGGCCAAACATTCAAAGGATCCGTTTCGCGGACTTTGTCGCGCGTCCTCCACGTCTTCCGAGAATTTCGCGCACTTATACTCAAGCGGTTTCATATATATATATGGGTGGTTCTCTGTGACATCGAAGATTAAAAAAATAAATATTGCTATAACTGTGGGAATATGTTTTAGAGGTATCCAGTAGTTCTGAATTTTTTCAAATTTTTACTGAGCCATTATTTTAAGTAACAGAAAGTCAAAGTTGAGGTTTTAACAATTTTTTGCATTATATGCCCATTTTCATGAACTTGTAGCTCCCAAGGGATGCATTTTTCACTGAAAACATAAATATGACTTTTTTTGTAAAATTTTCTGAATTTTTCATTAAAAATACTTTTAAAGACATAAATGTATGCTGTCACACTCTTGTAAGCCATTTAAACCTTAAACAGTGAAAATCAGCAATTCTGCTCCGGACTCTGAAAACCTAATGCTGTCTAAAAGATGTCTTTTTATAGTCAGAAACTGTCTATAAATTTCCAGAGTGGGTCTAAATCATTAAGATTACTTATGGTCAAAATATCCGGGAAAAGTGCCCGAAATATTAATAGAAATGTATATTTGTTGCCTTATAACGATGAATCTATCAGTATGATCATTGCAAAAAAATGTATGCACTTACCTTGGAGTGGTAGAAAAGTATCTTCACTTGTTTCAGTATCCATCTAATCCCCTGTAAGCTGCTAAAAATACAAATATTATTATACAAATGTAAAAAATTAATTTTTAAACATTTATAATGCTAGATTTTCAATTTTACAACCCTTTCAAGAATTATAATACTTATCTGAAGGATTACTATAAATATATTAACATTATTATTACAAAAACTGAATATATGTATTTAATGCAAAAAATATATAAACAAATCAGATCTGAGATTATAATGAGTAAATCATTACGTGACAGTGACAAGTTTGTAAAATTCAAACAATGCATTGTTGAATAATAATAATAATAATGTTGATACTTTAATAGTAATCCTTCAGATTAGTATTACAATTCTTGTAAGGGTTGTCTTGTGCTTGCTTTATCTATAAACCTTTTTACTAAATCATGTAAAAGCGGTAACCTGGTTATTCTGCTAGACCACTTTTCTTCATTTTTTTGCTGAACAGGAATAGGACTTTCAAGATGTTTCCGTATTAAGGATACAGGAACTGGATTTCTACCGAAATTCATAAAAGCTGGAGTAACTTTCAACGATAAGTGAACCATAGTATTTAATGCAAATCCAAATTCATTCAAATGTTTATCTCTTCATTCATCTTCTTCATTCTAATGTTTATCCATTTTCTATTTACCTCGCTTAAAAAGCTATTAATCATCGGCCTCAAATTCCTATTAATCCTCTCGACAGGTTTAGCTTGAGGATGATATGGAGGAATTGTAGACTGCTGGATACCGTACTCTTGCAGTCTTTTAGTTACCATGACATTCGAGAATTCAGTCCTATTATCAGTCAACAAGTACTGAGGACAACCCCAACGATTTATTACTACATCATCAAGAGCCTGAAGAACATTTTTGGCATCAGCCTTACGCAACGGAACAATCTCCACATACCTGGTTGACAAATCCTCGAAAACAATTAAATAACGAAAACCTCGTTTAGAAGGAGGCTTCAGGCCCATTATGTCGGCTGCGACGATTTTCCACGGAGCATCAATATTCCTTTCCTCCATTAAACCCGATGGGGCCTGCTGTTAACTCTTATGCACCTGACACTCATGACAAGATCGAACATAACATGACGTATCATAATAATACCCTGGCCAATAATAATAAGTGGCAATTCTTGCATACATTTTTTCAATTCCTAAATGACCAGCTTGAGGTGTATTATGAGCATCATACAGAGATTGAGCACGACTCTGTAGTGGCAGAACCAACTTCCAGGCATCTAAATCAGGCAACAAAGGATCTATTAACGGATTTGGTCTATGAGCATACAGGAGATTATTTTCTACTTTCCAATCAGGATATTTATTAGGGAAATTTAAAACCGATTTAACTCTCTTTTGATACCAAGGATCTTTGATATCCGCCGGAATAAGTGCAACAATCTCTTGATTATTTTCCCAGGCTCGAGATAAAGCATCGGGAACCTGATGTAAATCACCCTTTCTATGCACGAATTCAATGTCATAATTAGCCAATGCAGTATTCCAACGACCGAATCTTTCTGAAGGATTTTTTAAATTATTTAACCACAATAAGCTAGAATGATCGGTAATTACTTTGAATCTCTCACCCAACAAATAACGTTTTAACCTATTCGCGGACCACAATACAGCTAGATACTCTTTTTCCGTCACATTATAGTTGCGTTCAGCTCGATTTAAAGTGCGACTTACATAATAAATGGGGTGCTCCTCTCCATCAATCTCTTGAGTTAATACTCCTGCAATTGCGTAGTCACTAGCGTTAGTTTGTACTGAGAAGGGTTTGCTCAAATCCGACCGAGCTAGAACTGTCTCTCAAATGCTTGCTGCTGACTTTCTTCCCATCGCCATCTTACTCCTTTTTTCATTAAATCTGTCAGAGGAACTTTAATTTTGGCTAGATTGGAAATGAACCGGGAATACCATCCTATGATTCCCAGAAACCTTCGAAGTTGTTTTATATTGGTAGGAGCTGGATATTCTACTATTGGCTTGATCTTGTCAGAATCTGTTTTCAATCCTTCAGCATTTACTACATAACCTAAATATTTAACTTCATCGCAACAGAACTTTGACTTCTCCCTATTTATTTGCAAATTAGCCTCTTTTAATGATACTAATAATACCCTCTCCAACCAATGAACATGATCCTCAAAATTTTGGTTGACAATAATGATATCATCCAAATGTACAAATACATATGCTTCCCAATCAGCTCGAATTAATTTTTCCATTATCCTTTGGAAAGTTGTTGGAGCATTGGTTAGTCCATAGGGAATTCTTCTAAACTGGTGTAGACCTCTTCCAGGAACGGCCAATGCAGTGATCTCCTTACTTGCTGGCTCCAACAAGACCTGATGATATGCTTGACTTAAATCTAACTTATATTTTTTGCTAACCTTAATTTATCTAAAATATCATCCATATTCTTCATGGGATAAGCACATTTCTTAGTCACCTTATTCACGTCTCTATAATCCAGACAAAAACGAAACTTTCCATTCGGTTTGGAAACAATCACCGGACAACTACACCCCGCACTGTCGGAAAGCTCAATTATTCCTTCCTTCAACATGCGATCAACCTCAGCTTGAGCTGCATCCAACATTCGTGGTGCATATCTTCTGGGACGCTGTCTAATAGAATCATGAGCTTGCACATCAATCTTATGTTAGAATAAATTTATAGTTCCTAAAACTTCTGGCGTGGGTGGAATTAATTTGTCTAATATCTTCTGGATTTGCTCCTTTTCTTTTTCAGTGGCCTTAATCAATCCATCTATACTAGCTAGAGCGGGCAAGCAACCTGATTTATGTCCATACGGGAAAAATTGATGCAACTCCCCATCCGGAGTCCACCACGTATCATTCGCATAATCAATTTTTATTTTATATAACGTTTGAAAATTTATACCCAAAATGCACTCATATTGCAATTGATAGGCTACACGAAACGGTAAAACCTTCTGTACTACATCTACCGTTATCTTTACATCTAACTTCCCTTGCACACCTACTGGATTTCCATTTGCCACGTTAACTGCGCTAGATATAGGGGTATACTTTCCCAAAAACTGTTTACCTAATCCTTTTCCTAAATACGAATGTACCGATCCACTATCTACTAATCCGATAATTTTCTTTCCATTCAACTCAATCGTGAAAAATAACCTGGGTTCTATTTCTCCTACTATGGACCCTTCCTTCGGGAACCGGAAACTGGGTGGATTGGGCTCGAGGGGGAATAGTAGGAACTCCATTCCATAAATCATTTGATTCCTCTATAGATATTAACGAGGTAGTCTGAGGAGCATTTTCCAATGGAACATCCTGAGTAAGTAAATCTAACACCTGTGGTCGCCTACTTTGCCATTCAGAAAGTTCATGTTGACTATTCAGGAAAATAGGGTCCTGAAATCGTCCTACTGTCTGTCCGGTTATTAACGGTACATTATTAATATCCGATTCTCCTGCCAACACGTTATCATTATTTCTCCTTAACTGCATACTACTTGAATGTAAAGTATTTGAAGCTGGATTGATTGGAAAATAAAAAGATGGCTCTACTTGATCGTCATTATAAAATTCCGATTCTCTCTCATCAATAGTTGGATTCTATGCTGCTGCCGTCGGATCGTAGTATTGTTGCAATTAATACCGATAAACACGCTCTCTTATCGTCATGCCTTCATAATTACGACTCAAACCCTTTTTATCTGCATACTTGAAGATTTCGCAATCCATTAATTTATTCAATTCTCTTAAAATAATTCTACTGTTTGCCTCTACATCTAAACTAACTAAATCATCTCCAGGTAATAAACTTAAAGACAACGATCATAGGCTACCCGCCATCTTACCACATTTATACTTTGGCTTGAAGAATAAATTATTACTGAACGAAACACACAATTCCACTAATTATTCTATACAATTAATCTGTACTCTCTCAGGTAAATGGTTCCTTACTTGGCTCAATACTAATACCAGCTCAATTAATTAAATATAATTCTTAAAATTATAATACGTAGTCCAGAAATTAAAAACCATTCCAAATCCAAAGAAAAATAAAAAAAACGAATTCTGTTAAACCAGTTAGAGTCAGATACAAACATGAGTTATTATTTTACATAACTGAACAATACTTGAGATATTGAGAGGTCACTGGTAAATGGGCTTCGCCCGTCCTCTTCAATAAGTAAGTGAGTATAGTCATTTATAGTGTGTTATATAGTTTGATTGAGGTTTTTCAGAAAGTGTAGTGATCTGAATTACCGATAAATATTTAATTGAAATATTTCTTTGTTGATAATAAAAGATTGGAGAAAAGGAGCATGTCTAAAGAGAATGATTCCAATCTCGCGTCGGGATCTCGAAATGGAACTCGAGGAACCTACGCTTATAGAAATCCCTTTGGAGTATGGGTTTCAGGAACAGAGCCCTGTTGAAAAAAAATATAAATAATGCACGTGAAAAATACACATGAAAAATACACATGAAAATATACATGAAAAATACAAGTGAAATATGTACTTGAAAAATATACATGAAATAAGTACGTGGAAAATACACAAAAATAACTACGTGTAATGAACGTAAATCTGCTTACCTGAGTGTTGTAATCCTGTAAAAGTAACCACTCATTCATGGTAATTCCCATTTAAATTTTTAAAAAAATTTCGTGTTTCTTTAAATTGTCATAACTTTTTACAGAATTGGAGGCCATAAAAATGCTACAGACCATTTGAAAGGTATTGCTCCAAGCTTTCTTTTAAACTTTTGGATAAAAAAATCAAAGGTGGCGCACTTGCACTTTTTTCAAGTTGAATATTGACATGTAGTTTATGTAACATTGACCTTGAGATTAGAAATTCTAACCCAGAAGAATAAATTCTAGATATAATTAGCAACGAATGTTACATATAATGTTCTATAGTAAAAGTTGATAGATTTTGAGTTATATAGCGGTAAACCCAGCTGGTGTTGAAAAAAATATGGAAAAATTCACTTTTTGAGGTTAGAATAACTTTTGAGCAAATAGATTCCAGTACCTAAAAATTTTTTTCTGTATTCTGAAAGACATTTGCAAAGTGTACCCAAAATTTGGTGCATTTTAAAATTTTGGGTACACATTCCAAATGTTTTTCAGAATAAAGAAAAAAATTTTTAGGTACTGGAATCTTATTTTGGTTATTCTAACCTCAAAAAGTGAACTTTTTCCAGTTTTTTTTCAACACCAGCTGGGTTTATCGCTATTTAACTCAAAATCTATCAACTTTTAATATACAACATTATTTGTAACATTCGTTGCTAATTATGTGTAGAATTTATCCTTCTGGGTTAGAATTTATAATTTCAAAGTGAATGTTATATAAACTACATGTCAATATTCAACTTGAAAAAAGTGCAAGGCCGCCACAATTGATTTTTTTATACAAAAGCCTAAAAGGAAGCTTGGAGCAATACCTTTCAAATAGTCTGTAGCATTTTTATGGCCTTCAGTTCTGTAAAAAGTTATGATAATTTAAAAAACACGAAATTTTTTTTTAAATTTAAATGGGAATTATCATGTCGTTTTTTGTGAATTTTTTCTCTTTCTTTAAATTATCATAATTTTTTACAGAACTGAAGGCCATAAAAATGGTACAGACTATTTGAAAGGTATTGCTCCAAGCTTTCTTTCAAACTTTTGGATAAAAAATCAATTGTAGCGCACTTACACTTTTTTTAAGTTGAATATTGGCATGTATTTTATATAACATTTACATTGAAATTAGAAATTCTAACCCAGAAGTGTGTGTGTGTGTGTGTATGTGTGTGCGTGTGTGTGTGTACGTGTTATTTGTTTTTTCAAGAATAGATAATATTAGTTATTTATGTACCTTGGGTGAGCCTCGCGTCATTACTGTTCGAGGCGGAAAATTTCGTGGATGGTTACTACGTCCGCGGTCGCGAGCGCAGCGAGCGGCCAAGGATGTTACTACCATCCACGAAATTTGAGCCGAGAACTGTAATGACGCGATGTTTACCCATGGTACGTAAACAATTTTTCAGCCTTATAATTCGTACATACGACTCTTTCGTTGCTCACAAAGTAATTTATTATACATTTAAAAGTAATGTAATAATCACTTTTTTAAACAATATAAATAATTATATATTATGTCAATCATTTATAACCATTTGTATACTGACGCTTATAAAACATTTTAACTTTTTAAATTTTGCATTTAGTATCAGAGAATATTAAATATTTAGTAATTACTTATTATTAATCAACTAACATTGCAGTTACTAAAGATATAGGACTCATTTTGCGTTATTTATATATATATATATATGCGGAGACAGACTGACACAATCCAAAAATTTACTATAGTGTATATAATTTTACTGAAGTTACTAGTAAATATTACCAAAATTGTAGTAAAAATTAATAATTTTCTAGTAAATTTTATTATACACTACAGTAAATTTTTGGATTGCGTCAGTTTGTCTCCGCATTACTAGACAACATTGTAATTTTTACTTCAACTTTTTTTCTCCGTGTATATATATATACACTATATTATTTCTAAAATATAATATTCTAATATATATGTATAATATACATATATAGTACTTTCGTATCTGAGCAATATTAAGATAACTATGATTAAAGTAACGCAAACGTTACGTTTAAACTAGTTGTGTTTACGTTTGAAAAGCCTTAGATATATCTCCGATACATGTACTACGCATTTCAAACACGTTGACTCTATACCGTTCGCGCGGCAAAGGTTATATTGCTCGCCGCATATATCCTACGGAGCGCTTTGCATACAGCCTCCTAGGTTGTATAGACACCTTATACGTCCTAGGAGGATGTATAGAGGGCTCTCATACAAGCGAGGAGCCACTTGTATGTACGCAACGTATTTACAAGCGGAGCGCGCTCTGCACGTAAGAGTCGTTGTACGAATTAGTAGGCTGAAAATGTATTTTTTCCGTGCGCAAAAAAAAGTTGTGAATATAACTTGAAAGAATGTGTATTAGTTTACTTATTCCTGATAAAACTCATAAAATAAAAAAGGACCTAAAATTTAATGTAATGTTTTTAAAAATATGCACAACTTTACGAAGATAAAATAAATATTAATCAAGTATAACATACACTTTTCCAAATATCTATATGTGAAATATACAATAAATTAAAAATTAAATACATTAATTATTGCATTTTTAAGATAATTCTATTATAAACAGTAATGGCAAAAGAAAATTCAAATTTTAACAATGGCAATATAAAATACGAATTACATTTCAAAAGTTTTTCGAAAATTATTATTATAGTAGTATTTAATTTAAATATTATTCAAATCAAATTTAAAAATTGTATGGATATATAAGTAAGTAGATTACGTATATTTATATAAAACAATATTTTAAATAAACAAGTATGTATTTATTAGAAACAAAAGGTTATTTAAGGTATGCCTTTGTTTATAATAATTAAAATAAATATATGGGCTCTGTAACTAAAGGGAAAAATAAATTGATAATTATGGATTAAAACGCAAATTTTGAAAGAGGGTGCAAATTACGAATTACGGGAGAAATGGAAGAAACAGGTTTTTATTTATATACCGCTAAAATGTTATAAATAATTCTTTAAAACTAATACAAAAATTAATTTAATTAAGAAGAAAGTTTTATTACTCTAAAAGTACAAAATATTAATGACATAGAACTTTTGGCGATGATCGTTCGTCATTAAATAAATTAATTTTAGGAGGTGAAGTTCTATTTATAACCGTTTAAAATAATCCAAAATTTTAATAAGTTGTTAACTAAAATACTACAATTTAGTAAGTATATGTACTTTACTATTTTTGGTAAGTTAATTTTTCATTAACATTTATAATTATTAAAATATAAATTTAAGCTTTATAAGAATTCATATAGTTTAAAATTTTCAGTTAACATTTAATATGTCTTTATTTTTTTTTATTATTTTTATTCTGATTTTATTACTCTAAATTTTGGTAAACTTTTATTTATAAATTATAATAACTATAGCAATACCTTCAAGGTGTTGTGTGAATCTGTTTAATTTTTAAGGGGACAAGCCTGGGTTAAAACCTGAAAAAGAAGCAATTGTTTTAATGGTATAAAAAAAAATTTCAATTTACATTTAGGATTGTGTAAACAAGTATACTTAGAATATATACTATGTTAAGTTAATTTGCCTGGGTTAAAGCTGTATTCGAAGCCACTTTCCAGGTTACGCTGGCCATGTCAGCGTAGAACCCATTTTTTCATCCAAAGCCACTTGCCGCAGGCTTACTTTCTTGTTGCTCCACCTTTTTAACCCAGGTTGGAAGAACATCACCTCAGTTATTATTTAATCCACTTGAATGGACAACTTTTCTGAAACAAAGAAAGAAAAAAATTTTTTACTGAATTTTAGTAATTTTTTTCATTTTTATTGATTTTTTTGACCAAAAATAGTATCTAACTCACCTGGAAACAATTTTTAACTCAGTCTGCTCCATTCAAGTGGTTCTAAATGTAGATATCAAGGTTTCCTCAAAATTGCATCCAAATTGAATGATAGGATCTAAAGATATCCTGCGGCAAGTGGCTTTGGATGAAAAAATGGGTTCTTCGCTGTCATGGCCAGCGTAACCTGGAAAATGGCTTCGAATACAGCTTTAACCCAGGTAAATTAACTTAACATAGTATATATTCTAAGTATACTTGTTTACACAATCCTAAATGTAAATTGAAAAATTTTTTATATGATTAAAACAATTGCTTCTTTTTCAGGTTTTAACCCAGGCTTGTCCCCTTAAGGTGTCCATGGTAGTAAAAAAATAATACAATTTAAAACATTATTTTAAATAAATTAATTACGAAAAACCTTTTTCGAATTAAAAATAGAGGGTTGGCGCGCGAAGCGCGCAGGGGGGCGAAGCCCCCCTAGTATATATATATATATATATATATTGTAACGGGGTCTGCCTCTAATTAAGACCGAAATTAGAAGCATGGCCATAGGGGCCACGGTATGGGGTCTCTACCTCTCCCGATGCGGTCAATGCGGCCCGCGCGTACCGATGTACTTACCTCGGCCGCACTGTGCAATACCGGTACCTCCGTTAAATCGGGCGGCTTTTCCTTGCCGTCCGGATATGATGACACGGGGAGCACCGTGCTCTCCGTCTTTGTTTCTCGGTCATACCTTTACCTTAGCCTCCAAGTACGCGAACTCGAGAGGCTCATTACTCGGCGTGAGTTTTGCCTCTACAAAGTGGTTTTGGGATATTCGGATTCAATCGACAACACGACATATATAAAAGTAAATAACTTCAAGTTAAATTAATTACGTTCGATTTATTAACTAAAATTAATGTTACAACTAAAGAAGATTACAAAGGAATATAATGAGGTGCGCGATTGTGTCATATATACGTTACGCGAAGTTCCAAATAATAGTGTCTCAAATGAAGACGCGTCGACCCCTCGGCGGGATCGTCCTAAGCTAAACCACGAGGAAAGCCTAACGAGGTTTACTTCTGAGTATTAGAGTGAGAGAGACGGGAGTCGCCGGCCGAGTCGTCCCTTCTCTCTCGCTCTCGATTTCGAACGCGTTGCCCGCTGGCAACGATGATCCGCTCGCGATCTCGCGGTATTAAAGTAAGGGATTTTATCCCGACTTACGCTTGATGTGGCGTCCTTACAATGTCCCGGACGCCAACTACGTCTTAGGCCTCCTAGCCGTCTATCGGGCAGGTAGCCTTCTCGTCGATGCAAAGGACGAAGGGAAAACACAGAAGGGGAGACGGCGGAGCACGTCGCGCACCGTCTCCTTCGTGGCACGATTCCCACACGAACCACTACGTCGAGCCCCACTTCCTTGGGCTCGCTGCGTTCCTCTCGTCTACGGCGATAGCACGCGTACCCCGGGGAACGGACCGATCCTCGATCGCTCGTCTGCGTCGCGGTACAATTTCCTCACACGTGTCGATTACTCGCTCGTAGCACGGCCCAGCTAAACCGTAGCGTAGACCGTCCTTCGCAGTACTCTCTCGTACCCGTACTGTACTCTTACTCTACCGAACTCGTCCCGTCTCGTACCCGTACTGTACCGTACTCTTACTCTCCCGTACTCGTACCGTCTCGTACCCGTACTGTACCGTACTAAATTTTCCGTGGGCCATCCAGAGGTCCTCTCTCCCTCCCTTGCGCACGGATCGTTCTTCGTTCGCCGCGCCGTTTCCGAGAAAAGCAATTATATCGAATGCTCGCGTTTACTAAACGATATTAATTTAATTCAAAACGCCTTTTAATAATTAATACCGTTACAATATATATATATATATATATGAATTTATTAATTACAGCGCAATATTTGCATAGTGTTCCTATTTTTAGAGCCCTTCAAACGCGAACATTCGTGCACTTGTCACAAAAAATATGGTGTGCGCCAAGGGCTAAGTGGGCTTTTATGCCTCGTGTGTTTTTCGTACTCGGCTTAAAAAAGCCCACTTTACGCTCTAGTCACACAATATACTATTACGTCCCTAGGGAATAAAATTAATTTTTACTCCTCTTAAAGGGGTAAATAAAATACACTTTTCAGATCGTCGAAAAATGTTTTCATTAATCAACAATTGTAGATTTAATGGAAAATTATTGTTTATAACCTCATTGAATAACAAAATGAATGTTTTTCGTTATTGGTGTAACATTTTAGTTTTCAAGTGTTCACGATTTTGGCTATATTTTAATTTTTTACGTGAATATATTGGGCAACGCAAGAAAATAGCGTTGACGAAATAAAAAAATAATAAAAAACTAGAATAAATGAAGATGAAACAGCTAGGGGCAGAACATTGATATAGGAGGATAATGTGGAGGAGGAAGACAGGAAGGTAAAGAGTCGATGAATGAAAATTGCCACATTCCAAGCTAATGAGTAAAAAAAATAGGAAATTTCCCTTTAAATCAAAAAGCATTGGCTGGTTAAGCTAGGAGCTCCCTCGCACATCTTCTGACCCGAGACCCGAGACCCTATAGGTATATATAAGGAAAATAGCGAAATGCCGATCCCTTATATTCAAGCTCCACTCTCCCTATTTCTCTCTCCGTTGCTCCCTTGGCTCGTCTAATCTTACGATAAGATCCGCGTTCGTTGAATTCCGTAACGGCCGGCACTTCAAACGAGACTTGCTCTCTAAGGTTCTTCTTATCTATCCTTCGTGCACGAAGCATCGGGATTTAATTAAGTGAGAGATAAACCTCGCTTCTGGTTTATATAGACTAGATGCGTCTCCCCCTCTCTCTATCTCCCCCCCCCCTTTCTCACTGGACGCTTACAAAATATCACCGATGATTCATATTGAGGTTATACCTTAAGATCATTGACACTCTCGAAATTTGTTAGGTGAAAAAGTGACAACTCAGTTATATATATTTTTTGAATGAAAGGTTCACTTAAATTAAGGTATCAATAATTTCACTTTTCGAGTTTTACGTTTAATTTGATTCGAATGAAATAATCGGACTAGATATCGATTCACTCAGATTTCTCTGTAAACGAGTAATTTGTTCACTCGAACGAATTTATAGATAACATTGATTTTAAATTTCAGTTTTACACTTATCGAACTGGAGAGGTGCACGATCTTCACACTGATTATTTTGAAAATTTATTCAAAATGGCAAATTCGTGTGATATATTTATAAATGCAACGATCTGCAGAATCGGTATATGTATGTATGTTTATATATAGACCAGAGCTGATTGGTTGGACTTCCGCGTCTAGAAATCTTGATAACGCGATTTACGTGTGTATCTTACAATTTAACGGTAATCGAACACTGTCATCGGTGAATTTTAATTGTTAAGTCTTACAAATTGGGAATTAACTTATCTCTACCTATCTCCACTTGATCGTCATTTATTTTTCAACTTAAGTATCACGCTAACGTTTTTTTTTTTTTTACTATTAATTCAACGATTGTTGTACACTTTTACAATACCATTATAATTCTAATATATTATAAGGAAACATCTCGTTACGTTCCCGTTCGCGTGAAAAGGCGAAAAAGTAAACAAAAAAATTCACAACGACGAAAATCTTTGATAAAGAAAGAACAAAAGTTGGGTCATACTCTTGAGAAATCACCGTTAGCATACCGTTTACAAGATTTAAAAAGGTACGAGGAGCGATGAGTGACCCGCAGCTTTTGAGAAACGCGTGGAACGCGTTGACGATCGGCACGCAAGCGAAATACCGAAAAAGGGTCCCAAATTAAGGTGAGACCGAGGTGTCAAAAGAAACGCTAAAACTGGCAATTTACACACCGAGGATTTCCTGTCACGCGCGAATATTCGCGAAGAGAAGGAGACTATAAGTGTGTACAGTGACAAAAGACGTAACGAAATAAGAGGATATGAGGATTTACGTATTTTTTGTTTACTTTCGACCCATACTCCGTGGCGGGTCAATGGAACTCGGCCGAATATTCGATAATCGCTTTCGGCGACACGTGACGTATAAATGAAAATTTAAAAATATGTAACGCGCTCTTACTTATCTAAATTTAAAATATTTATAAATTAAGAAAAAAAATATAATATATTATAAATATTATTAAATTAAAAAAATAATTATTAATTAGAACTATACAATTTTCATAAATGTATTTTTTATTCTTATAGCATTACGAATGTCATATGAATTTAAACGTCATTTTTTTAATAGTAATCACGCGTACCCTAAAATATACTCGTAATTAAATGAAAATACTTTTAATTAAACACTGAAACACTCGTTTATTACTCGCATGCACGGAATTTTTCCGTCGTAAATCGACGTAACGATCGATGCAGGTTTAAAAAAAAAGAAAAGCGAGAAACGAAGTTAAATTGAAAACTAATTATTCAATTGAATGAACAAACGATTTTCTCGATGTTCGCATCGGTATACGTGCGGACGAGAGTTTACGACAACCTATTAGAAAACAATTTTCATTCGGCGACAACGACGAAAAAGTAAGCGCCGATTAAAAAATAAGTTATCCGCAACACCTTGCCCCCGAGGTAAAATAACTTTCTCGTTCATCGTGAGCGACTATACATATATAAGATACGTCGAAAACAAATGGAGCAAAAATTAGTATATCGACATCGTTGATATCGATTCTCGCGCGTGTATGTATATATGTACATATCGATCGAGCTGCAATCATCCAGACTCATACGTACGCACATACGCACACGTACGTGTGTGTGTGCATATATAGCATAATAATCGACAAGTGCGAAATCGCAATTCTTATTAAAAGGTACCTATATATATATATATATATACAGGACGACGATTAGGCGCCTTCGTTTCCCTTTTCTTTTATTTTATTTCATTTTATTTTTCATATAGCCTCGGGTCGATCGCCGGAGATTAAACCGGCGCCCGACGACTTACACTTTTAATACATCCTTTTTCCTCGATATCACTTTACACCCCTTTTCTTTACGGTTATTACCGGCACATCCAAATTAAGCGATATTATTATTACACGCGCGGTAAAATGCGTTCTCAATTTTCCGGGCGTTGCTCGTCGATCGACCCGAAAATTTAAAGTTCACCTCGGAGAAAAGACAAATGGTAATAAAAAAAAACCCCACCTACACACACACACGCACACGCACATTTTATAAGGAAGAAGAACGAAAAATAAAAAGAAAAGAGAGTGAGAGAGGAGAATAACTTTACCGTTACGATTTATTTACTCAAGACCCAATTGCAGGTGCGTATGGTAATTCACGTGCTCTCGAATGTATTTATATACGTCAGATTGGATCAAGACACTTTAATTGTGACTTTAATATATTTAACTCGTTACGTCCGTATGTGTGTGTGTGTGTGTGTGTGTGTGTGTATATAGATGGAATTCCTTAATAGCAATTTGTCTCCGTCGCCTTTTTCTTTCTCTCGCGGAATACGTTGCAACGAAAAAAAAAAGAACGTTTGACATAATGACAACACAGAGCAAATTTTCGTTTTTACAAGTTTTGCAAGGCTGTTAAGCATTTATCTCGGGTTTATTTAAACGCGCGTGTCGTTTAATTTCGTGCGTGTATATATATATATATACACGCGTAACGATGATAACGCCCGTGTATCATGTAAATTACTCGGTAGCCGCTAATAAATTCGTTAATTTGCATCATTTGTATAGCGAAAGTCGTATCTCACCTTTTTCAGTCGCCGCGCAACTTCTTTTACTCTTTTTTTTTTCTAGATAGTATACGGATTCATTTTGGTATACCCAAGCAGGGGATAAGGTAAAATTATCGTTCAATATGAAGTGCGTTTGTCAATAGATTTCAAATGATTTAAATAAAACTATATATAACTATTTTAATTTTTATACTGTTTACAAATTTTTGATCGCTTTTCATAATCTTGCTTGTATTAATTTGCTGTAAATTTGTCGATTTGTATTAATGCGTTTCGACAAGGTCTTCCAAAAAAGATATCCACGGATTTATGAAACATTTTCAAGAAATATTTTTAAGACTCTTATAAGGGATCTTGTAAAATTTTTAGAGATTGTCTACGTGTGTAGTTAATTTTGATCTAGAATACGAGAATTGGACACAAAAGGAATTATTACAACCATAAACAGATTGTTCAATTAAAAATATTATCGAAAATTATATGCATGCAGTAAAGTAATAAATTTAATATTTAAAAAAATGTTACTTTTTGTCAATTATCAATGACAATACATTTTGAATTTTAGAGAAAAGAATTGCATAAGGTGCCGAACCACTTTAAAGATCTTTATATCAATTATCAAAACAATATATAAATTTATCGAATACTCTTCGACATATTGTACTCTCTATATTGAACAGAGATCGGCAAGTATATTCGACTCCATTTTCCGTAAGAATACTTTTTCTGAATTTTGTGTAAAACGATTAAAAATAAAGAAAGACAATAATATTACAAATGAATGATCGATAACTGAGTAAGATAAAACCATTTTTAAAAAGTATTCGTAGTATTATTGAGTAATCGATACAACTTTCCTTAAAATTTTGAATTTTGTAAATCAAGCATAGCATATTAGCAGTTTCGCTATCAGCGATATATTGAATATCCCTACAAGTTCATGGATTATCATAAAAATAAAGAAGTATTACGAATTATCGATCGTCATCTGGAATCCGTTATTTTGAATTTTGAAAAACAAACAGAAGCCTCGGAACAAACGGTTTTGGTAATCCGTATATATGCATACATTTTCAAATATATTTATATATAAAATTTGTGGAATAGATATGGGATATTCCACGTGAAGTGGTCCGATCAAAATTTTAAAATGCACCAAATTTTGGGTGTAACACATTGGAAATGTTTTTCAGAAAACAGAAAAAAAAATTTTTAATTACTGGAATCTATTTGTTAAAAAGTTATTCTAACCTCAAAAAGTGAGTGTTCTCAAGTTTTTTTCAACACCAGCTCTGTTTACCGCTATTTAACTCAAAATATATCAACTTTTACTATAGAACATTATATGTAACATTCGTTGCTAATTATGTCTAGAATCCTTCTGGGTTAGAATTTCTAATCTCAATATCAATGTTACATAAAATATACATTGGGCCGTGAACCCAACTGGTGTTGAGAAAAACTTGCAAAAATTCACTTTTTGAAGTTAGAATAACTTTTGAGCTAATAAATTCCAATACCTACAAATTTTTTTCTGTTTTCAGAAAAACATTTCCTTGCGTATACCCAAGCAGGGGATAAGGTAAAATTATCGTTCAATATGAAGTGCGTTTGTCAATAGATTTCAAATGATTTAAATAAAACTATATATAACTATTTTAATTTTTATACTGTTTACAAATTTTTGATCGCTTTTCATAATCTTGCTTGTATTAATTTGCTGTAAATTTGTCGATTTGTATTAATGCGTTTCGACAAGGTCTTCCAAAAAAGATATCCACGGATTTATGAAACATTTTCAAGAAATATTTTTAAGACTCTTATAAGGGATCTTGTAAAATTTTTAGAGATTGTCTACGTGTGTAGTTAATTTTGATCTAGAATACGAGAATTGGACACAAAAGGAATTATTACAACCATAAACAGATTGTTCAATTAAAAATATTATCGAAAATTTATATGCATGCAGTAAAGTAATAAATTTAATATTTAAAAAAATGTTACTTTTTGTCAATTATCAATGACAATACATTTTGAATTTTAGAGAAAAGAATTGCATAAGGTGCCGAACCACTTTAAAGATCTTTATATCAATTATCAAAACAATATATAAATTTATCGAATACTCTTCGACATATTGTACTCTCTATATTGAACAGAGATCGGCAAGTATTTTCGACCCCATTTTTCGTAAGAATACTTTTTCTGAATTTTGCGTAAAACGATTAAAAATAAAGAAAGACAATAATATTACAAATGAATGATCGATAACTGAGTAAGATAAAACCATTTTTAAAAAGTATTCGTAGTATTATTGAGTAATCGATACAACTTTCCTTAAAATTTTGAATTTTGTAAATCAAGCATAGCATATTAGCAGTTTCGCTATCAGCGATATATTGAATATCCCTACAAGTTCATGGATTATCATAAAAATAAAGAAGTATTACGAATTATCGATCGTCATCTGGAATCCGTTATTTTGAATTTTGAAAAACAAACAGAAGCCTCGGAACAAACGGTTTTGGTAATCCGTATATATGCATACATTTTCAAATATATTTATATATAAAATTTGTGGAATAGATATGGGATATTCCACGTGAAGTGGTCCGATCAAAATTTTAAAATGCACCAAATTTTGGGTGTAACACATTGGAAATGTTTTTCAGAAAACAGAAAAAAAAATTTTTAATTACTGGAATCTATTTGTTAAAAAGTTATTCTAACCTCAAAAAGTGAGTGTTCTCAAGTTTTTTTCAACACCAGCTCTGTTTACCGCTATTTAACTCAAAATATATCAACTTTTACTATAGAACATTATATGTAACATTCGTTGCTAATTATGTCTAGAATCCTTCTGGGTTAGAATTTCTAATCTCAATATCAATGTTACATAAAATATACATTGGGCCGTGAACCCAACTGGTGTTGAGAAAAACTTGCAAAAATTCACTTTTTGAAGTTAGAATAACTTTTGAGCTAATAAATTCCAATACCTACAAATTTTTTTTCTGTTTTCAGAAAAACATTTCCTTGCGTGTACCCAAAATTTGGTGCATCTTAAAATATTGATCGGACCACTTCACGCGGAATGTCCCATATATATTATGGAATTTGCAAAACGATAGTAAAGGTATCATATTGAGCCAGTCCTATTATAATTAGGATTGTTTAATTATTTCAAATTACTATGATACTCGACATTAATCATTTGACTTACACGTGGTGATATTTGCATATAACGCATCGAGATACTCGTCGTAGCCTGAAGATAGACAGTACCGTTTCGAGCGACTTAATAAAGTAAATACACTCTTCCCCGAGAGAAAAAAAAAGAAGAAAAAGTAGAAGAAGAAGAAGAAGAAGATGACGAGGAGGGAAAATACGTTTTATCTCGAGATCCGTATAAATAAAAAGGTATCATTAAAGAACGATCACTCGTCATCAATGAACCGGTGAGCGATCACCGCCCATCTCGTACATATCCGCGAATCGAGAGTCGAGACGAGCCATGGTGAATGAAGACCTCCTCAATTATATTGCTAACGCACCACGTCACATTAACATACGAATCGCGGTTCGTGCTCCTCTTTTTTTTCTCCCTCTCTCTCTCTCTCTCTCTCTTTGCTTTTTCGCGAGACCCAGCTCACGGGTTAACTGTACACGCGTATAAGTTATATATATATATACACGGTGCCAAAATTTCGCCCGAGGGAGCACTCCTCCCCCCCCCCCTTCGCTTATTTCGTTCGATGCATTCGAGACGAGTTTCCGTGTTTTGAGGAGCTTTTGTGTCTCTCTATATGTATATAGATATATATACGTACTTGTACATATACTTGTTACTTTTTTGTTGTTGTTGTGTATACGGTGGTACACTTTGTCGGTCGTTGCCACCCTGTCGCAGTAATTAGTATATTTTTCCTTTTTATTTGGTCAACAAAAAACGAGTAGTTGTGCTTAGATCGTATTTTTTGTATCCTCGTTTGTTTTTATACGTACGTCTTTTAACGTATAGACCACGTGTGTTCTTATTATATAACTGTGATTGTACAGTGTACGCACGGGTGTACGTTAGGTTATACTATTGGTATAGAAAATTTATTCCATTTCGTTCATTTCGTTTCGTTACGGAGAATTAAGGACATTATAAGTATATACACCATCTAATTTTACAATATTGTACATGAAGATTCTCACCTCTTGTATCTAAGTGGCACACACATACCGACAATAAATTCAGTGGAGTCACACATAAGATTTTTTATCGACTTCTCCCATAAAATAATAATTTGTTTCAACCTAACAAGTATTTGGTATATTTGTGAAGTACCAATTTCGGTGTTTAAAAAAATCGACCTTTTCTAGGAATATTAAAAGAAAGAAAAAGTTTATCAAATTCATTACTCCTAATTTTCTTTAAGATGTATACGTGTAGTAAAAAATTTGTAACGTTCTCGAAACAACTTCATTAAGGTTAATTATCATCGCACCTTCCGAATTCCGAATTTTTGAAAAGGCAACAAAGTATGTAAGTACTGCTGCCCGATATTTTATATATAGGACGCAGTTACACATTCACGTCGAGAGTGCACCGACTTTTTGCCCGATCGCATCATCGCCCTCTCCGCGTTAAAAACCGTTGACCGAAATTTCTTCACCTTCGAAATGTATATAGGTCTACGTACATACACCTTACGGTCCCACTGTTGATTTTCACGCGTCATTGTATTCGAAAATAATACTGCGCACATATGTATATACACTGCACTTTGAATCGAATATTTGCACCAACGGAATCAAAGCCTCCTTCTTTATAAATATTTACATGTATATATACACTACACGTACAATTCATTACCCACCCGATCAACTAAGAGCCAAATAAAAAAAATACATGTTTATGACACGAATGCTATAATGAAGACAATCGATCTGGATATTCGACAACTATACGAAAAAAATAATTTATGTAAAAATTAGTTACAATTTTACCGATCATTTGGTGTATTCGAGTTAATACCGCTAAAGGGTATACAGATTTTTTTATTATCCAAGCATAAGCATTGCTTATATACACAATTTTTTAGTAAATTATACTTATAAATTGTATACATGAGTGACTTAACATTTTTGTACTAATTTTAACGAATTTCGATGAAATAATACATTTTTTAAATATTTGTAAATTACAGTTTTCAAAGAACGAAGATAATATATGTATAGTATAATTTTCGACTTACAAATACTGCTGATGGCTATACAAAGGATTTTGCAGTAAATGTCAGGAATATCGTTAAGCTTTTTTAGTTTATGAAATAATCGAGCTTTCTTCGTATGTCGAATTCGGAACAGTTCCTATAAAATATGATTAAAGTCTTGGATATTATAAGACAAACATTTCGTCCGCTATACTGTCGTCTGCTATACTGAGAAAAATGAAATAATAAAAATTATTATATTTATTATAGTAATGGTGAGACTTACTTCGACTATCGTAATTTTTGCTATATTTTGTAGTAATTTTTATAATAATTACTATGTACATAGGAAAAATTGCTATAAAACATAATAAAAATTACGACAGTCGAAGTATGTCCCAGCATTACTATAAATTATAGTAATTTTTGTTATTCCATTTTTCAGCGATACATAACTGTTTCAAAGCAATGAAAAATAATGCCATAACTTAAAGTGTTTCAGTGCTACAATATATCTGAAAATAGGACCATTATCTAATTACATTATGACGAAGTTACCCTCTAAATCTCAACTGAATCGGTCAAAAATTGACTGAGTTATCTTAGATACATGATTGTATACATACATACAATACATCCACACATACATTTTAGGGAGGGCCTTAAATAAAATTTCTCTTACAACTCATTAAGATCTACCATATTTTGATGTATCACACATTTTGCGATGATGAAAATATATAAGGCTCTCCCGTGTAGCGGTCGTGTCTAAAAATAAGGAGAATTTTTTGGATATGAAGAGAAATTCATATTCAAAGATCTTGCGGTATAGTAAGGAAGTTTGTTTGGTGTGTGTGTGTGCTGCGCACATATAAGTAGACGAAGTTGGAGAAAATAAACAAGTATATAAAAAGTGGGAAGTAAATTACGGGCGACATGAGAATTCGCAAGGGGTTGAGGCTGTGGGCATGTGCAAGAGAGAAGGAGAGAAAGAGAGAGAGAGAGAGAGAGAGAGAGCTTGCGACTGGTTTACAGTCTAACCATTGAGTATGCTGTCTTTAGGTTTTACTAGTCTTGCGGATTTAAAATATGAAGATTTAAAGATCTCTCCCTCTTCAATCGTATTGTCTATATGTAATAAATATTACATCTGTAGTATAAATTAAAATAGTAGACTGTTTTAACTGAAATTCTAATGCAATGATTATACCTATATATCTATAAAGAAATCGTTGTAGTCCTTCTTTTCTTGTCTATATAGAGGCCGGTGAAAAAATCGGTAACAAATTTGTCCTACGGGGATACATCGAGAATGCAAGTCTCAACTTTATATATAAAGAAATACCAATGTGGAAAGGGACATCGCGGACTGGTCGACGGCTTCCGAAAAAAAGAAACAGGCGCAGGTACGTATGTGCGTAAAATAAAAAAGAAAAAGGAAAGAGAGAAAAAAAAGGGAAGAAGATCGAGAGTTGGCGACGACTCGCCGATTATTTATGGCGCCTACGTGCAACCGTTCGGAACGAAGGCGAGAAAGAGATACGAAGAACGCGTGTACCGCGCGCACCTGCACCTGTTGCTCTCTCTTGCTCTCTCTCTCTCTCACTCTTTCTCTCGACAGAGGTGTGAAGTTCGATCTGCCTACCGATTAGTCATATTCTCATGATTATTATTATTATTAGTAGTATTATTTTTTTTTTATTATTACTTTATCCACGTAGCTCGAATCATTTTTGTTGTTGACTGTCAAAAATTTGTGCTCGATATTATCCCAACACTATGCCAAAGTAATTAACTTCGTTTTATTTAACATAAAAAAATGTTCTAGGACATTAAAGGATTATGAAGGTTTTATATGGACGAGCATTCAAGTGTCAAAACCTGATTTTAAGTTAAATTACTCCAATTACTATTACACATGAAGTTGCATTATTATAAGAAATCATCAAATTATGCAACTGAAGTAAATCGTAATATCTTACAAAAATGTTCAAACGGACAAGCCTGGGTTAAAATTTAGAAAAAATAAATTATTATTAATAAGTAATAATTTATTATATGCATAACGAGTTGAAAAAAGTTCTGTTCGTTTGAACGAATTGTATTATGTTAATCAATTTATGGCTCTCCGTACTATGATTTTTGACCATAATGGACTTACTGCAGGAACTTTTTCATCTAATATAGACTGAAATTTTAACAGTAACTATTAAACTCCATTCTAATCCACTTAATAATATAATCAAACCTATAAAATCTAAGAATTTAAGAAACTTATAAATACCATATAATTGAACTATATCATGATATAAGCTGGATGAGGATATTATAAAGATGTAGTGTTCTTAATTACTTGATCATAGGAAGTAAACTTTTCATCAAAAATCACGCCTAAATCCGATATGTATGAAACATTCAAATTAATTTTTATTTTATGCAAAGATTATTTTATTATTATTTTCAAAAATACGTATAAATGAACAAAAATTGTAATTATTATAACAATTTCGTAATAATTGGAAGTAAGATTAATTTGCATCCGACTTTATCGAGTAATATTCACTTAGGTAGGTTACTTAAAACTGTATTGATCAACTGTCATACAGCACAACTTTGTTTTTGGTTCGATTATTTTATTTTACACTTATAAGTACAAAAAGTTTTACAACTGAAATTCATTGCCGTAGCTCTTACAAGGCGGAAAACAGATTTTGTTGCAACTTTGAGACCTATTTTCTGGTACCCAAATATGAAAGAATTCATATGAAATTCAATCTCATAGGCTGTTTGACGAAAGTTATACGCAGTTAATGAAAAATTGTAAAACGAATATACTTATAAGTTTAATCGCCAATAACTCGGAAAGAAATAGACGTAGATACTTAAACTCAAAACCATGAAACAGTTGAGATCAAGTAGACATAGTTTAAAAGAAAAGAAGCTCAAATATCTCAATTTGGTCAAAAGTTATGCAAGAATTAAGAATTAAACCAAATTTTTGCCGAAAAAGTCTCTCAAATTTTAATACTAAATTTTCGTTAAAATTTTATCTAATTCTTATTTTTTTCAATAACTTGTGTCCTATTTGAGATATTCGAGCTTCTTTTTTTTTAAACAATGTCTATTTCATCTCAACTATTTAATAAATTTGAGTTTGAGCAACTACACGGAGAGAAATATTTAGTAAATATTACAAAGCAGTTTGGTAAAAATTCCTAAACTCCCAAGTAATGTGGTCACAGACCGAAAAAACCGAAAAAATTACCAAACTGCTAAGTAAAATTTACAGTAAATGTAGTAAAATTTACTCTAAATGTAGTAAAATTTGTGGAGTTAACGTACTAAATTTTACAATTAAGCTTGTAAATTTTATTAACTCTGATATTTTCCTATACTGTTTACGAAATTCTATAAACAACAGTACAGCACGAGATACCGAAAAGAAGCGATAAATAAAATTTTTATTGGAATCGCGTCGTTCGTTTGTTTACTTTAAAAGGACGATTCGATGAAACACATGCAAGTGACGCGGTGGCGCAATGGTAAGGACTTGGGTTCTCAACCCAAACTTCGCAGGTTCGATCCCGATGACATCCAGAATTTTTTTCACTAATTAAATTTCATTTAAATATTTAAAATATCCATAACACTAATATACATAAACTCAAAAATAAATAATATGGGAGAAATAAAATTTTTTTTCTGATGTTAAAAAAAAAATTAAAATTACAATTTAATCTAGTAAAAATTACGAGATTCGCAGTTTGTTACCACATTACTTGAGAGTTTAGGAATTTTTACCAAACTGCTTTGTAATATTTACTAATTATTTCTCTCCGTGTACGTTTATTTCTTTCCGAGTTATTGGCGATTAAGCTTAAACATATTTTTTCACGATTTTTCGATAACTGCGTATTACTTTTGTGAAACAGCCTATGAGATTGAATTTCGTCTTAATTCTTTCATATTTGGGTACCAGAAAACAGCTCTCAAAGTTGCAATGAAATCCGTTTCCCGGAAGGTGGAACCCCTCCTTGTTAGTATATTTTTTTGAGGAGCTATATATAAAAGTTAAATGGAATTGGAAAAGTTTTGAATAAGGAAAATAGAGATTATATTTTTGGTCATGATATTTAATTGATTAATAATAATCGGGTAACTTATCACACCAAGAAATTTAGAGACTCAGAACATAATCTATAGTAAATTTTGACACTCGGTATATACGAGTTACATTAAGCTTTTCACCCAACTGTATGAAACATTCGGTACATAAATTTTAATTTGAAAAAAATAAAATATTGAAAATTAATATACATGCATGCCGGTAGATTTACGTAATAAACCTCGCATCTCGAAAAAAAAAACAAAAAAATAATAAAAGAAAAGTAGTCGTAAAATCAAGAGCACAATAACTTCATAAGACAAACAGCGCGATAAATCCCTGATTCGAAAATTTTTAACCCGCGAAAAAATTTACAGCCGCAATTATCTATCAATTAATCCGTAGGTTTTACGATTACAAAATCGAGCAACAAGAGGTTAATGTCCCTTACGAACAAAGCTATACGTTGGAATACCAGCTATACCCCCCCCCCCTTTCCATGCTTTTCTCTTAGTTTTTTCTTTTTGTATTCGATGAGAATTCGCGCCACTTTCGAAGCGCTAAAAATAGCTCGCTCTCTCACACACACACACACATGCGAGAGAGAAAGAAGAGAGAAGCTCGGTCCGTGAGCAGTGTCAAGATCAAGGACCCGCGAAAGGAGCCGATGAATAATCGATGAACCTCCTATATGGACAAGATTACGGGAGACGACCGACTGATGTAACGCTTAAATAGAAACTTTACGGCCTTTGTAACTTCTTTTTCTTTCACTCTCTAAGTATACCTAACTGCACCATTAGGGCTTTTATTTTTTACTATGGAACGAGAACTCTGATTATCGACAGTATTTATACTATTTTACAGGTGTGAAACTTATTAATTCTCTTTTGTTGTTATAAATATGAATTTGACGTTAAACCTTGATTTTACATAACACTATGACGTAATGTTTATTTTTTTTTCTCTCTTTTCGGCTCCAGAAAGCGGGAAACCGCGCGGATTCGAATCATTCGCGGTGCGTTACTTTGATTTTTTTTTCTTTATAGATGACGCGAAGAAAAATGTTTTTCTTTTCATGATTTATCGGTGGCGTCTCAGTTGTTTGTAAACATCGATTTTTACGAATGTTTCGATCATCTTTCGTACAATAAAAATATACGATATATTCATACAGCGCGGGGTCGTTAAATATTCATACACACGTGTGAGTAATACATACTTACTTATAATTCTGAACAAAATTTTTTTTTGTTTACATTTTTTAATATTTTGTTTCGTATATATCATTATTATTTTGGGATAAATTTCAGTTACCAAACCTTTTAATAATATCTAAAAAGAATTTATTATTTAATTCCCATTCTGTATCTTCATTTTTTATCCTGGATAACCTATCTGCTTTATAATTGTCAGAAGATGAAATATAAGAAGCAAATAAAAAATTTTTTCTTAATTCCGCCCACTGCCAAATATCTTTTGCTAATTTATTATATTCTACATAACTCACACCTCCCATCTTATTAATGTAAGATATGGCAGTTACATTATCTACTCGAAGTAAAATTTGACTATTCTCAATGCCTTCTGCCAATTGCTGTAGAGCAAATTTAACTGCTAACAATTCTCTAAAATTTATAGAATACGTTTTTTCATTTTCATTCCAAAATCCAAATATACTATTTTCATTATTAGTCGCACCCCAACCTGTATCAGAGGCGTCTGTGTAAATTTCTAATGCAAATTCTCTTGTTTTAATCGGATTAACTGACTCCACTAAAGATTTTTGCCACCATGTTAAATCATCGGTAATAGAACTCGGGATATTCATTTTTGCTTCATAATTATCTTTGTTAAATTTAAGCGCTAATAATTTTATTCTTTCTAAATTTTTTGTATATAACATACCATATTCTAAGGCAACACAAACAGCAACAAGCGAGCCAATGAGATTAGCAAATTCTCTTATTTTACAAGTTTGTTTTGACATAAACGAATTTACCAGCTTAATTAATTTCAATCTCTTTTCCTTAGGAATTTCAATTACATAATCTAAAGAATTTATGATAAAACCTAAAAATTTACATTGTTGCAATGGTTTCCAATTACTTTTCTGCCAATTTATTAAAAATCCTAAATTAGATAACAACTGAATCGTTTCCGCAACATTTTCTTCACACAACTCAAACGTATTCCCTAAACATAAAATATCATCCAAATATATCACTGAAAAATATCCTCTGCTTCTAAGATTTTGAATCACCGGTTTTAAAATTTTTGTAAATATAAAAGGTGCGGATGACAACCCATTTGGCAGACAAGTAAATTGAAATAACTCTCCCAAAAATTCAAATCTCAAAAATTTTCTACTTTCCTTATTAATAGGCACTAAATAATATGCATCTTGCAAATCAATATTAGCCATAAAATCTCCAGGAAAAACTAAATTCGTAGCTGTTTTAATATTTTCCATTTTAAAATGGTTAGTATGTACGTACTTGTTTAAATTCTTAAGATTTAAAATAAACCTAAAAGTTCCATCAGATTTTTCTATTAAGAAATATGATGATAAATATTGTTGTCTACTTTGCTTACATCTTTCTACAACACCTTTATTTAATAAAGAATTAATAGCCTGTAACATATTTTTCCTTTCTTTAACAGAATTAAATTTTACTATTGGCTTTTTATTTTGCTTAACGTTTGAATTGAATTGAATTTTAAAACCCCTAATACAATTTAATACAAAATTACTATTTGTTATTTTTTGCCAAACTTTTACATAATTCTTTAATCTTCCCGCACTTATACCTACGTCTATTTCTTGTAGTTTTGTTGTGTCCTGTTTTGGAAGCGAGGTTGACCCTGCACTCTGGGGTTGAATGGCTGCTGCTTGTTTTTGAAAAACAATCTTTGTCGGCCCGGTGAGTTTTGATAAAAATTGCCCGCCTGTGCTTGCCATGGCCTCTTCGCTGACGGGCCTCCGTAGTTTAAATTACCTTTATGTTGGAAAGGCAAAGGCTTTTTAGCTTTATTTTGCGTTTTCATTGAAGATCCTACTTTTTCAATCACATTTGATGCTTTTATCTTTTCACCAAGATCAGTTCCAAATAAAAATTCATCTGGTTTTGCCTCTTCCAGAACCGTTTTATATTTTTTATCTATTCCTGGCATTAGGAATGCTTTACGGGATTCCGTTTGTTCAAACATTAATTGATTCGTAAGTTTTGCAGCATCATTAATTTTTTCTATAAAATTAATCTGATCCAAACCATCCTCAGTTTCACTCATAACATCCGTCATTAACGAACCCAAAATTGTTAAAATTGATCCGGCTAATTTTTGACGATCCATCATGTAATTGTCTCTTTTGATCGCATTCTCATTTAATTTTGCCGATATTTCTAGGTTAAGTTTTGGCGTTTTAAACTCCTCCAAATTCGGATACTTTTTAACAAATCCTCTTTTTCGTTGTTAGGTAAACCCTTAAGGAACCAGTAAGACCATCTTTTGTTAATTGAGGGATGTAATTTTACGTTTGCAGAATTTACTTTTGTAGGATCTGCTCCCAAGGCTTTTTCCACCTCTTCATCGAGTTCATGAATATTAACATCCTCATTCTCTTTATTTTGTTCAATATCTTGTTCATCGGTCGGATCTGTAATTTAATATGAGGAGTTTTTTAAAATTTTTTGTTTTCAATTATCGAAGAGATTTCGTGAAAACAGAAATTATTCGCAAACAATGAAGATAATCATAAGATCAAAAGAGACAAACAGAGCTAATATGGCATATCGCGTGTATATGCGCATTAGATTAATTTGATGATATATCCAACTGCCCGCGTTGGCGTATCATAATATTATCTGTCTAATTAAATTATTTTACATCACTACGTTCTTAGAAATATAGAAAACAACGAAACTGAACAAGTGAAAACAAAAGAGTGAAAGAGAGAGAGAAAACTAACATAAATATATATAGTTATATATGACTTGTGTGTACACGTCGGCACACGACTTGTATACTGTTTTTGCCGATATGTCCAACTGCGCGCGTTGGCGAATCGTAAACACATATACAGCGTCTCTCTCTTTGTATACTTTTCGACCTAGCTTACCTTGATGTATATCTGCGACTGTAACGTGTTCGTTTCTGCCTATCGTTTTAGAACTCTCCCCAGACGTCGAACTATCCGATTCATTTTCTTCCATCTGATTAATTTGATTAGATAATTGTTCTTTTAATTTCTTCACCTCGTCTTGTAACTCACTTATCATTTTCCTCTTTCTACCCATTCTAAATAATATGAATACTCCAGCGATGTTACCTCCTCAGAAGAGCGAAAAGGAATGAAGAAGCACGACACGAGAGCGGTATAGGTGACTGCGCCAGCGCATGCGCAGCACTTTAAAAACTTTTAATATACTCTAAAGCGCTGTTATTTCCAAGGGGTGGGGGAAACTACATTTGTAATCTTGAGAACGAGGCGAACGAAATATAATTACCAAACTGCTAAGTAAAATTTACAGTAAATGTAGTAAAATTTACTCTAAATGTAGTAAAATTTGTGGAGTTAACGTACTAAATTTTACAATTAAGCTTGTAAATTTTATTAACTCTGATATTTTCCTATACTGTTTACGAAATTCTATAAACAACAGTACAGCACGAGATACCGAAAAGAAGCGATAAAGTTGCGATCTTTAGGTTAAAATTTTTATTGGAATCGCGTCGTTCGTTTGTTTACTTTAAAAGGACGATTCGATGAAACACATGCAAGTGACGCGGTGGCGCAATGGTAAGGACTTGGATTCTCAACCCAAACTTCGCAGGTTCGATCCCGATGACATCCAGAATTTTTTTCACTAATTAAATTTCATTTAAATATTTAAAATTTCCATAACACTCGAATAATATACATAAACTCAAAAATAAATAATATGGGAAAAATAAAATTTTTTTTCTGATGTTAAAAAAAAGAATTAAAATTACAATTTAGTCTAGTAAAAATTACGAGATTCGCAGTTTGTTACCACATTACTTGAGAGTTTAGGAATTTTTACCAAACTGCTTTGTAATATTTACTAATTATTTCTCTCCGTGTACGTTTATTTCTTTCCGAGTTATTGGCGATTAAGCTTAAACATATTTTTTCACGATTTTTCGATAACTGCGTATAACTTTTGTGAAACAGCCTATGAGATTGAATTTCGTCTTAATTCTTTCATATTTGGGTACCAGAAAACAGCTCTCAAAGTTGCAATGAAATCCGTTTCCCGGAAGGTGGAACCCCTCCTTGTTAGTATATTTTTTTGAGGAGCTATGCGGTATATATAAAAGTTAAATGGAATTGGAAAAGTTTTGAATAAGGAAAATAGAGATTATATTTTTGGTCATGATATTTAATTGATTAATAATAATCGGGTAACTTATCACACCAAGAAATTTAGAGACTCAGAACAGAATCTATAGTAAATTTTGACACTCGGTATACACGAGTTATATTAAGCTTTTCACCCAACTCTATGAAACATTCGGTACATAAATTTTAATTTGAAAAAAATAAAATATTGAAAATTAATATACATGCATGCCGGTAGATTTACGTAATAAACCTCGTATCTCGAAAAAAAAAACAAAAAAATAATAAAAGAAAAGTAGTCGTAAAATCAAGAGCACAATAACTTCATAAGACAAACAGCGCGATAAATCCCTGATTCGAAAATTTTTAACCCGCGAAAAAATTTACAGCCGCAATTATCTATCAATTAATCCGTAGGTTTTACGATTACAAAATCGAGCAACAAGAGGTTAATGTCCCTTACGAACAAAGCTATACGTTGGAATACCAGCTATACCCCCCCCCCTTTCCATGCTTTTCTCTTAGTTTTTTCTTTTTGTATTCGATGAGAATTCGCGCCACTTTCGAAGCGCTAAAAATAGCTCGCTCTCACACACACACATGCGAGAGAGAAAGAAGAGAGAAGCTCGGTCCGTGAGCAGTGTCAAGATCAAGGACCCGCGAAAGGAGCCGATGAATAATCGATGAACCTCCTATATGGACAAGATTACGGGAGACGACCGACTGATGTAACGCTTAAATAGAAACTTTACGGCCTTTGTAACTTCTTTTTCTTTCACTCTCTAAGTATACCTAACTGCACCATTAGGGCTTTTATTTTTTACTATGGAACGAGAACTCTGATTATCGACAGTATTTATAGTATTTTACAGGTGTGAAACTTATTAATTCTCTTTTGTTGTTGTAAATATGTATTTGACGTTAAACCTTGATTTTACATAACACTATGACGTAATGTTTATTTTGTTCTCTCTCTTTTCGGCTCCAGAAGCGGGAAACCGCGCGGATTCGAATCATTCGCGGTGCGTTACTTTGATTTTTTTTCTTTATAGATGACGCGAAGAAAAATGTTTTTCTTTTCATGATTTATCGGTGGCGTCTCAGTTGTTTGTAAACATCGATTTTTACGAATGTTTCGATCATCTTTCGTACAATAAAAATATACGATATATTCATACAGCGCGGGTCGTTAAATATTCATACACACGTGTGAGTAATACATACTTACTTATAATTCTGAAGAAAATTTTTTTTTTGTTTACATTTTTTAATATTTTGTTTCGTATATATCATTATTATTTTGGGGATAACTGGTTATTACCTACGCGTTTTCAAATTAATAATGATTATTCGTAATATAATGAGGAATTGACGCAATTTCATATAACCATAATGGAAACTATTATATTTTGGCCATCGATTACGAGTTTATCGACCATTTTTGGATAAACAAACAGTTTTTTGTCAAAAAAAGATTTATTAACTAGAGTAGCATTTGTGATTTATTATGCACACACGATGCACATATATATTCAATATCAAAAGATCGTAGTACTGTTTGTTCAATTTGTTTGTTTTACAGCTCTATTGACCCATTTAACTCGAGGTGTAATTACTTAATTGACAATTAAAACTTATCGCAATTAAACGGGATACACCTTAAGTGAAATAAGCGTTAAACTAAAACGAGACGCGGCGTTTGCGCTGTTAAATCGGTTTAAATTAAATAAAAAAGTAATATCGTATTAATAATTACATTGTCCATTACGTAGTAATTTTAATAATCCTTCGGGTAATACCGAATAATCATTCACAGAAAACTATATGACGCTCCTCAGCTATGCTAAGAATTCTTATATAGAAAATGAAAGTAAAGAGTAAAGAGGAGAAAAAAAAATTAGTTTATGACAGTTAATAACGTTCGAAGTAAATTTAAATGTATATAATTTTGTTTAATTACTTGCGTGTATGTGTGTGTGTGTGGATCTCTGTACATTTTATTATCTGCCAGGCTCATCTCTGATCTTTACTCGTCTTTATCTGTTACAGGGTCGATTTTTCCTCTTTGCCTTCCTTTTTTTTTTTTTTTTTATTAACGCTTATGCCCAATAACAGTCGTATATTTTAATAAACGAAAAAAATATATATAGATATATACGCAAAATTACCTTGAAGAGACGTTTAAGAATAATATATACAAAGCGTTAACAGAATTTTACGATAAATTGCATATTTAAAGATCGTTGTATAACACATTTTCGCGACGGCTCTCGCTCAACTTCAGTATACGGTTAATATACATTTTTTAAAAATGTTGCGTTTACGATGACGTAAATTTTAAAACGATGTTTATTTATTTATCTCGTTAATTTATTGATATCTTGGTTTTTTGAATGTTTTCCGATTACAAGCGGATTACATATATATATGTATTCGTTCAATTTAACGTAATGGGATGTTGATTTATCTTAAAATGTGTTACGTTACGGTAATTGTTACATCGAAGATAATGAATTTATTTGGATTTTAAACGAATTAGTGAGACGATTCAATTATTTTTGTGTAAATCCGTAACCCCCAATTAATTTCAAATTGGCGCGTAACATCATTTTTAATGATTAAGATAGCGCGTCTTGTTAATACGAACAAATAAGTTTTTTTTTAATTTTATAATTAATATATATATATATCTTTCTTGTTTAATTTTGATTAAATATTACAAAATTATTTAAAAACGGATTAAATTTTAAGTGTCTAAAATAAAAATTAGCACGAAATCTAATATAAGCAGTATTGTGAATAGCTAACGTAAATAGCTACGAATTAATAAAATTTAATAGTTACATCTTATAATAACAAACATTATCTAATCCGAGTAACCATAGCTAATGATCAGTTTATTTTTAAATAATTCACTTAAATAAAATTTATAACATCTGCAATATGAAATTTTGGTAAATGCGTAACGTATATTGGGGAATATTTTAAAAAATAATACTTGCTACCAATAACATGATGATATTATCAAACAAGTTGTTCATATGCTAAAAAAAAATTAGGTGAAATCAAACCAAATTTGTTTGATTTTTTATTATTATTATTTTATCATTGTTCTTTTTATGCTCCTAATTTGGTGCTTATCAGCGACGGAGCTCATATGATGTCTTTGTTAAGAAAGCACATGCTGAAAATACATTTCCCCAATGGTGTGCTTGTATCAATCGGCAAGAGTCAAGAATCGAACCTTGGACCTCCAGATAGGCCTTTATTATTTATTTATATTCTCCTAGTGACTTAAGGAAATGCAAAAGTTGAAGCAAATAATTAGTTGGAATAAATAAAAGCATTTTCTCATAATAAATAAATTTCGTAATTGTTTTCACAAATTCCATTCTAAACAAGTAAATTATTATTATTTTTTTACACCGAAAATATATTTGTTAAAAGATAACGGTTTTTTAAATTAAATAAATTCGTTACTCAGTTTTAAAGGTCCAAGTAATAAAATACGTAAAAATAAATATATATTCAATAATGGTACGAAATCTGATTATTTAGTTGAACCAAATATTTTTAATATAAGCTTATATTATAAATTATTTTCTTCTATAGTAGATATTCCGGTAAAAAAATGAGGTAAACAAGCGTATAATATTTTTTTTGACGATAAGAGGACGAATTGATATAAAATATTTTTAAAAAGGACTTACATTACAGTCAAATTATATTTTTGGTCAACTTTAAAATTCGTAGGACAATCGATAAAATTTTGTTATTAAGTTTTTACATTGAGATCGAGTAAGTAAAGTTAGTCATTTTGTATCGATTAATCAGAACTTTTAACCAAAACAAGCCAAAAAGAACAATAGTCTTTTGGTCGAATTTCAACAAATTCGTTGCCTAAGTACATTATCGATTCGTCAAAATGATCTAACAATTCATCCAAAAATCCGTCACGTATTCTAGCAAGACTCCGAAACAAATTAAAGCAAATATTTCTCAAATAAACTCTCAAAGTTCGAAAACCATTTCCTCGAAATGTTTTTATTCTTATTTAAGTACATTTAAACAACCCAATACACCCAGCCTTGAGAAGAAGGAAAAAAAAAGGAAGAACATTTCTATACATACATAAAAAGTAAAATTGTCACGATATCCGCAACGGTCATGAAGCCGTCAGCGAAGTCGAAGTAAATCCGGAGGTCGGAATCGTTAAAGGGACTTTCTCTCTCTCTCTTATCTTTTCGAAGGGCTTTAGAGCCGTAAAGGCACGCGTTTAACGACTCGCGCGGCTTTAATCTTGAAGCGCGCGAGCTCGCGACCTTGAACCTATACTGGTTGACGATAGTCCTGGTAATGGAAAAGCGGTGCGGCATTTCTCTTCGTTCTTTCTCTTCCTTTTCCAACGCGAATCAAGAAAATTTGTTTTCTTCTTCATTTCAGTAACTAAAACGATTGTTTGATTGACTCACTCGGAAGTTTCATTACGCTTAATTGAATTCTTGTTTTCTATTTTTTTTTTGGTAATTTAATTGTTATATGGTCCTGTTGCACAAGGATGCTTCATCAAAGTTTATTGTCTATTTTACGCAAAGCGTGGTTCTTCGCCAGAGTTATTAATCGTATTTATGGCGTAATGAATAATATAAAAAAATATATCGTATTTATTTAATTTTTATTTTGTTCCTTTTTACCTGTGTCAAATGGAAGTAATTAAAATAAATTTAGCGAGTCGTAATTAATTGCAATTAAAAACTTGAAATTTATAGTTAAAAAGTTCATTGTTCGAGGTTAAGCTTATTACTCTCTTGCGCAATCTCTCAGTTTTTGGCAATGTTTACGCGCCAAAATATTGCCGAACGTTCTTGCTAATTTGTACAAGGTCACCCGACTAACGATTTACAAAACGTTTTTGTTATTCCAAAACTATAGCAATTTGATAAAAAAAAAAAGGGTCAATAAATCTATATTTAACGACCGAACAAACGGTGTCTCGCTTAATCTCAACAATCCTCAATTTCAACCAGAACAGCTTATCGATTTACCTACCGCTGGAATAATGAACTCAATTACATAAAGGGTGACAATCGATCAATCGAGTATATACCAAAAAATCTTGAAATTCACCCGGTAACGAAGTAGTAGAAAAAAAAAAAAAACGACGATTAAAAAGTAAAGAAAAGTCTTATAATTCGTTTGCCCATTATCGCCTCGGAGAGGTAGAACAATAAATCACGGTTACGCGTATATAAGAGACGCGGACACGCAGAGATCTAAGAATTATTAAATCTGAAGGTAGGCAGATTCGCACGATTATTATCATCGTAGAAGACAATCCAAGAGGTAAGTTCGCGAGACGACAAATCGCAATTTCAGTTCGTCCATTAAGCCTATATATATATATATATATATACATCTACCATGGAAAAAAATAAATTTTATACATATATAGTATACGTACATGCACATATAGGCGTGAGATCAGCGAGTCTTCCTGGTCGGTATATACGGCAGAGTCCCATTAACTTTGCTTTTATTCCGAGTCTGTTGTAGACATAGGTGCGTTGTACCTACGTTGCCATTAGTACGGCTTAGAAATTAGCATTTTAAATTTCTTGGTGTATACGCAAGGATTTAACGTGGTTGGGAGACACGTTGTCATCCGATTATTGCACTTTTGACGGGTGATTTGTTAATCCTCGTGTATATACGAGAGAGGTGACGAGATGTATGTAGTCTACACTCGTGGCTTATTTAATTAGATTATATATATATACATCAATTGCACGCGACGCGTCCCGTTCTGTCGTAGTTTTATACGAATCGCTATATCCCATGTAAAAAAGATAGTACAGTCTATCTATATTAGACACAATTTATTATATAAATAATATGTATATGAATGAATACCCATACCCTGTATACATTCTATGTATAAAAACAAATTTTTTATTTTTCCATATTTAGAGTTTGTATAAAGAATAATATACAAATTATTTTTATATCTGTATTACTATACAAATAAAGTAACTATATATTCTGTATATAGTTTATACTTAAAACGTCCATATATTTTATATAGTTAGAAGATATAAATATAATTTGTTTTTTATTCTTTATTCATCTCTAATTATGGAATAGTAAAAAATTTGTTTTTATACATAGAATGGTATAATAAATTGTGTCTAATATATATATATATAGAATGCACTATTTTTTTTACATAGCTGTGTGCAGTAGATATTATACATTAAATGATTATATATATATATATATATCTTTAAAATCGAAAAGGGTATACACAGTTTCGATAAATATACAGATGGTGAAAAAAAAAAAGTTGAGGTTTAACCAACGTACGCGTTACATCATTCGCGGATATCCGAAGGAGCGCTTGGCGCGTCGCGCATTCGAGAATTCCAGAGACGGTCTTAAAACCCGATAATTCGAGGCGCATGCGAGCGCAGGTGTAGAGAGAAAGAGAGGCGCCGGCGACGCGGAAGAGATCGAGCTTAACTCGATGCAAACAACCACCGCGATATCTTTCGCTTTCCGCGAGTCCCGGGAAAATAACCGGATATATATATATACGGATAGGACAATGGACCGTTTGTCATTCCCTCGGCAACACCCGACGCGACGATCAAACGACAAAAAAATATAGTCTTCACCACCTCAAGTTTATATATATTCCACTTGGATTACCTGATTTTCCTAATTTTCTATACGCTTTGGTATTTTATTTCAACCTTTCTTTTTTTTATAAGGGATTTTTACGGTCACGTATACGAATTCAAAGGAAACATTTTTTATGTCGATTTTTTGGTGAACAAACCAACACGGAGAGAAAAACTTAGTAATGATTCCCTAACGGTTAGGTAAAGTGCAGCCAATAAAATTCGTTTGAACTCATTGCCAGGATTTTTAGGAACGAGTACCTATTTTTTCATGTAATGAGTCCTTAGCTTTTCAGTTGAAGATACATAAGGACTGATTACTATACGCGATTAAGTATTCATTGCTAATTAGAATTAAATAAATTAATTAATTATTATAGTATAAATAAAAATGATAATAGAACGCGATTTTATTTATATATAATACTAATATTAATTATAATAATTAAGTAATAATGCCAGACTGGGATAGGGTGCATACGCGTATGAGTGTGTGAGAGATAGCTGATAGAGAGACAGACTGAGATGGATCGAGGAAGAGAGCACGCACGAAACAATTGAACATTCTGTGTTTATAATACGATAAATTAAGTGACGAGTATTCAACACGCTGCGTTGCATAATGGACTTCGAGGACGAGGATGCCCAGGTAAATATAAATTTTAATAAATTTTATAATTTAAATTACATTGAAAGCATAACTAGCGCAGGTTATACGTTAGTCATACGACGTATGTTTTAATATTTTTGGAGGGTAAATCTTAACCTAACCTAAAATATTTCTTATTCGGTTCCGCAGCAGAATTCCGGGGATTTAGAAGAGAAGCATTGTCAAGAAATTGAGTTTTTGGAAGTAGAGGTAGAAGCTGGCATCTCCGAAGTGGAAGTTCAAAAGGTATTAACGGAAGGATATACATCATCATCGATCAGTAAAAAAAATCAAGAAAACGTCCAAATTTTATGTCATAAAATTGAAAATTGTTACTTCGACTATCACTACCAAGCTTATGTGTATAATAGTTTATATTTTAAGCATTTTACGAAAGTAACATTCTCTATCGAACTTCTTTCACAGTTTCTGTTTACCAGCGATAAAGTAACTATATATTTGTATATAGTTTATACTTCAAACGTGGATATATTTTATATAGTTAGAAGATATAAATATAATTTGTTTTTTATTCTTTATTCATCTCTAATTATGGAAAAGTAAAAAATTTGTTTTTATACATAGGAATGGTATAATAATTGTGTCTAATATAATATATATATAGAATACACTTATTTTTTTACATGCTGTGTGCAGTAGATATTATACATAATGATTATACCTCTCTTTAAAATCGAAAAGGGTATACACAGTTTCGATAAATATACAGATGGTGAAAAAAAAAGTGAGGTTTAACCAACGTACGCGTTACATCATTCGCGGATATCCGAAAGGAGCGCTTGCGCGTCGCGCATTCGAGAATTCCAGAGAAGGTCTTAAAACCCGATTAATTCGAGGCGCATGCGAGCGCAGGTGTAGAGAGAAGAGAGGCGCCGGCGACGCGGAAGAGATCGAGCTTAACTCGATGCCAAACAACCACCGCGATATCTTTCGCTTTCCGCGAGTCCCGGGAAAATAACCGGATATATATATATATACGGATAGGACAATGGACCGTTTGTCATTCCCTCGGCAACACCCGACGCGACGATCAAACAACAAAAAAATCTAGTCTTCACCACCTCAAGTTATATACATATATTACACTTGGATTACCTGATTTTCCTAATTTTCTATACGCTTTGGTATTTTATTTCAACCTTTCTTTTTTTTATCAGGGATTTTTACGGTCACGTATACGAATTCAAAGGAAACATTTTTTATGTCGATTTTTTGGTGAACAAACCAACACGGAGAGAAAAACTTAGTAATGATTCCCTAACGGTTAGGTAAAGTGCAGCCAATAAAATTCGTTTGAACTCATTGCCAGGATTTTTAGGAACGAGTACCTATTTTTTCATGTAATGAGTCCTTATCTTTTCAGTTGAAGATACATAAGGACTGATTACTATACGCGATTAAGTATTCATTGCTAATTAGAATTAAATAAATTAATTAATTATTATAGTAATAAATAAAAATGATAATAAGACGCGATTTTATTTATATATAATGATTAATAATTAATTAATAATAATTAAGTAATAATGCCAGACTGGGATAGGGTGCATACGCGTATGAGTGTGTGAGAGATAGCTGATAGAGAGACAGACTGAGATGGATCGAGGAAGAGAGCACGCACGAAACAATTGAACATTCTGTGTTTATAATACGATAAATTAAGTGACGAGTATTCAACACGCTGCGTTGCATAATGGACTTCGAGGACGAGGATGCCCAGGTAAATATAAATTTTAATAAATTTTATAATTTAAATTACATTGAAAGCATAACTAGCGCAGGTTATACGTTAGTCATACGACGTATGTTTTAATATTTTTGGAGGGTAAATCTTAACCTAACCTAAAATATTTCTTATTCGGTTCCGCAGCAGAATTCCGGGGATTTAGAAGAGAAGCATTGTCAAGAAATTGAGTTTTTGGAAGTAGAGGTAGAAGCTGGCATCTCCGAAGTGGAAGTTCAAAAGGTATTAACGGAAGGATATACATCATCATCGATCAGTAAAAAAAATCAAGAAAACGTCCAAATTTTATGTCATAAAATTGAAAATTGTTACTTCGACTATCACTACCAAGCTTATGTGTATAATAGTTTATATTTTAAGCATTTTACGAAAGTAACAGTCTCTATCGAACTTCTTTCACAGTTTCTGTTTACCAGCGATATTGTAATTAATAGTAATACGTTTATATTAAAAAATTGGAAATAAGTTTGGTATAAAATAAATCATAATTTTTATTGTTTTTTAACCTGTTCTGAATTTTTGGCTTTTATTAACCTATAAAATTTTAGGATAGTAAACTATTACATAAAATACTAGGACTGAGTACCTACATTGCCGTTTAAATAAGGATTAGTACTTATTCCTATATAGTTTTGTAGCTATTACCTATGTAACTTTATCGTCTTCAGTTTACCTAACTGAGTTAGTAATGAATACTAATTTTGTTAGTAACCGTTAATGGGTTTTTCTCTCCGTGAAGTAATTATTTAATTGGCGACGTTTCGATGGAAGTCCATAATCCTCATCAGGCTATACCTTTATTAAATCAATCATTTATTTACATTTTCTATTTGAATACAATTTTGAATACATATAGATTTACTTACTATTTAGTCAATTATTGCACATATTTGGCATTAGGTATAATTTCTGTATAGTATCTCTTCTGTATAGTCGCTCTATATAATTAAAAACGAATTCTTTAGAAATACGTGTGTGTGTGTCCATCGAATTCCGCAAGTGTGTTAATTACCAAAAAAATTTTATTTCCTGCATATAACTGTGAAAATGTTATTTGTTTCGTGCATATTTTCGTTTGAATAGCGCTATGCATTATTTGTTATTATTATAAATAAGATGTATACGGTTATAGAAATGTGTCAATATTTAACGACTTGTATGGGTATATGAGTATAGTGCGCGTCGTTGACGTTCTCTTAGGTTGTAAGACATTTTTATTATGTGTACGTCAATCCCGTTTCAAATGAGGATTTTTTATTACCGTATTTTTATTTATTATTTATTTGATAAACTCTGAATGTGAGGTAACCCGATATACCACTCGAACGGTAAATTTAATTTCTGTATATTATTTCATCATTCGGTGTATATATACATTTATACTCCATCGATATTCATCGTTGCTTGTCTCTATGTACGTTCAAATGATAAAATTTTTAGCGATGTTACATACTAATGATTTTTAAACTGTTATAATATAATAGACTTGGATTAAAAAGGAAAAATGTTACGTTACGCGCACGAGCGTGAGAGATTTCGATCAATGTTTGTAAAAATTTTTAAAAATATCATGATTAGTTCATTTCAATTTTCAATTCTATTTTCGTAAAGAAAGTACTGGGACAACGCATTGAAAGTTGTTTCTATGAACTGTAATGTATAAGGAAAAGTAGTATTTAACGGTCGAAATTAAATATTTGCTTGATACATATTTTAATCAATATTTCAATAGATATTTTAATATTATTAATACATCTTCTAATTGAAATTACTTCGACCTTGAAAAAACATTTCTTAATTTCAAACGATGATTGAATTGTGACTATTCACAGAAATATTTTGTTTGATTCACGACATTTCTATAGTAATGGAAATTTGTCAATTTTTAGTCGTTTAAGATAGAAAAATGTTACTTAGTAGCTTGTAAATTTTTCATCTTTTCTTTTAAAAAATGTCTAATTTATATAAATGAAGATTGATATAATTTTATTTTGAGAGCATTAATACTTTGACCGAAGATCTGGTATAAGTATTGGTTTTACTATACACACACCTGACGATGAAATGTAAATGTTATATTATTGGTAAAAAGAGAGGGCGGAAAGTAACATAGTCGAAATACCAAAGAGTGAGAGAGAGAGAGAAAAGGATATCGGTACGCGAAAGTCAACGATTAACCTTACCTTCAAACTTGGATATCGCGAAATCCAGGTGGTGTAATTTATAACCCTCTCTACAAAACGATAACCCAAGACGAAAAGCAAAAAGAAGAAGAAGAAGCAGAAGAAGAAGGAGAAGAAGAAGAAGAAGAAGGATCCAGAATGGCGGAAGCGTGAGCAATATTCTCGCGTTCTCGTTCACTTCCTATGCGCACGAAACGTGTTGAGCGCCGAACCAACCGATTCACTTGTCAACCGCAAAAGATTTTTCCTTTTATCCTTCGTTATAGATTGCAATTTTCAAGTTCACTCTCTCTCTGTATACGTTTCTTTATTGAATGTATGCATTATAGCGCGGCTCGTTATTTTCGACGGTGGTGCATTGTTTTTATGATATTTATGAAACGATTTAAACGATAAACACGAGGGATAAAAGGTTCGGATTGGGGGTTGCGGAATATTTTGAATAGGAAACTGGTTAGATCAGTTGGAGTTCTATATAATTAAAAACGAATTCTTTAGAAATACGTGTGTGTGTGTCCATCGAATTCCGCAAGTGTGTTAATTACCAAAAAATTTTATTTCCTGCATATAACTGTGAAAATGTTATTTGTTTCGTGCATATTTTCGTTTGAATAGCGCTATGCATTATTTGTTATTATTATAAATAAGATGTATACGGTTATAGAAATGTGTCAATATTTAACGACTTGTATGGGTATATGAGTATAGTGCGCGTCGTTGACGTTCTCTTAGGTTGTAAGACATTTTTATTATGTGTACGTCATCCCGTTTCAAATGAGGATTTTTTATTACCGTATTTTATTTATTATTTATTTGATAAACTCTGAATGTGAGGTAACCCGATATACCACTCGAACGGTAAATTTAATTTCTGTATATTATTCATCATTCGTGTATATATACATTTATACTCCATCGATATTCATCGTTGCTTGTCTCTATGTACGTTCAAATGATAAAATTTTTAGCGATGTTACATACTAATGATTTTTAAACTGTTATAATATAATAGACTTGGATTAAAAGGAAAAATGTTACGTTACGCGCACGAGCGTGAGAGATTTCGATCAATGTTTGTAAAAATTTTTAAAAATATCATGGATTAGTTCATTTCAATTTTCAATTCTATTTTCGTAAAGAAAGTACTGGGACAACGCATTGAAAGTTGTTTCTATGAACTGTAATGTATAAGGAAAAGTAGTATTTAACGGTCGAAATTAAATATTTGCTTGATACATATTTTAATCAATATTTCAATAGATATTTTAATATTATTAATACAGTATATATATCTTCTAATTGAAATTACTTCGACCTTGAAAAAACATTTCTTAATTTCAAACGATGATTGAATTGTGACTATTCACAGAAATATTTTGTTTGATTCACGACATTTCTATAGTAATGGAAATTTGTCCATTTTTAGTCGTTTAAGATAGAAAAATGTTACTTAGTAGCTTGTAAATTTTTCATCTTTTCTTTTAAAAAATGTCTAATTTATATAAATGAAGATTGATATAATTTTATTTTGAGAGCATTAATACTTTGACCGAAGATCTGGTATAAGTATTGGTTTTATTATACACACACCTGACGATGAAATTTAAATGTTATATTATTGGTAAAAAGAGAGGGCAGAAAGTAACATAGTCGAAATACCAAAGAGAGAGAGAGAGAAAAGGATATCGGTACGCGAAAGTCAACGATTAACCTTACCTTCAAACTTGGATATCGCGAAATCCAGGTGGTGTAATTTATAACCCTCTCTACAAAACGATAACCCAAGACGAAAAGCAAAAAGAAGAAGCAGAAGAAGAAGGAGAAGAAGAAGAAGAAGGGAATCCAGAATGGCGGAAGCGTGAGCAATATTCTCGCGTTCTCGTTCACTTCCTATGCGCACGAAACGTGTTGAGCGCCGAACCAACCGATTCACTTGTCAACCGCAAAAGATTTTTCCTTTTATCCTTCGTTATAGATTGCAATTTTCAAGTTCACTCTCTCTCTGTATACGTTTCTTTATTGAATGTATGCATTATAGCGCGGCTCGTTATTTTCGACGGTGGTGCATTGTTTTTATGATATTTATGAAACGATTTAAACGATAAACACGAGGGATAAAAGGTTCGGATTGGGGGTTGCGGAATATTTTGAATAGGAAACTGGTTAGATCAGTTGGAGTTTTTTTTTTTTACAAACGATACCGTCCTTTGTATCGGATGTATATGTCTCGGGTACACGTTGATTAAGCGTGTTTCTTGTTCAATCATTTACATGTCGAAAGTTTAATATTTTTCGCGCATCAACTGACGAAAATAATATTTTTTTTATTATTTTAACGTCGTACGTTCTTTTTTATACTTCCAAGTCGGTGCTGATCAACGAATGCAGATCGTACGATGTCTATTGTTAAGAAAGGTGAAGAACGTTTGTCTACTAGACCGAAATGTTAATAAATTTAAAAATATTTCTTAATATAAATTTTCCGACTGCTAAAAAATGTATTTATTGTCAATGCTAAATACTAATTTTACAACGGAAAAAGCTATAAAAACATTAAAAATAAAAATTTTTTTAAACAACTAGTCAACGATCTTTGAGTCTTATTCAGTATTATTTTTGAAAAACCAAAAAAAAAAATACTCTTTTAAAAATTATGACATCTTAATGGTTTTTTAATTACTATACATTTTCATCTAAACGATTTTAATTTTTTTAATAGAATAACTTTTTCTCATAAATTATTATTTTAAGACTATATTTGTTATAATAATTTAATTTATTTGGCACCGAAGAAAAGACATTTCGATCGATACATTTATAAAAAGAATTCTGACTTGGCACCCTTTTGCCCTAAGCTGTCGAAATGTTCTCTATCGTCGAATTGTCAGATCCGCGCGAAATAAATAAATACGCTCAGGAATAGATCGATTAGCAATTTTAATATTATTAAAAAGAAATGTTAAATTCGATCCGTAAAAGTGCTATTAAGTCTGAAATAGTATTAAGATTCCCTTAATAATCCATTTGGCTAAATATATTTGTTGTAGTATCTATACACACATTTATTTATTTATTCATATAATTTTTTCCTTGTTACAATGTATGTATTATGACACTTTTATTAGCTATCATATGTGTAACTTTCACCGTGATCTTAACTTGACTTTAGACTAATTACGTAGACTACGCTGGTAAGGTAATAAAATTAGTAAGGTATAGAAGATGTTATCTATATCTCATGTTTTATTTACAAAATTTTATACGTATTTTGACAATAATCAAAAAATTAACATATCATTAATTATAATTTTTTATTGGAAATTAAAATTGTTTATTAAGTTTCTTTCCTACTATTGTTGAGTGAGTATAAAAAATGTATCGCGAATATGGATAACAAATTAGTATAAATAATGCGAAAAATTACTGTGCTTCCGAGTATATCGAATAACCTCTTACATTTAAAAAATTGTATTGTTGTTGTTGCTATTATCATTTCACAATTTCTCGAATGTGGATCGGTAATAAGATAGAAAAATGATCAAACGTGCTTAGAATTTCAAAAAATGAATAAGTGTAATCTAGAAGTTATATCGAAATACCATTTTCTTGATCCATTACGCTCTAAAATATGTCGCGTTTACCGATCGAACGCGAGAAATACGCGCTTACAATAGTAACGACCAATATATATATATATAATGTGTGTCTGCGTGCGATCATTGTAGAACATTCTTTTCATTTCGATGATTATCGATACTTATATGTGACCAACTCGTATTATTTCGGTTTTTATTTTCCCGGACATCCGACGACATTCTTATAATAGTAATGTTAATATTGTTTTTGAAAATAGAAAAAAAAGAAGGAGAAAATAACGTTGCACGTCACTGATATAGGATGATGGTATCGATATGGCGATATAACGTTCTTAAGCACATATAAATACGCACGTGAGGAAATAGTGTTGTGGATTAACGTTCGGTTTTTTTTTCAGAGATTCTTCGTTGATGACATATATATATATATATATATATATGTGTGTGTGTGTGTGTGTGTGTGTGTGTGATTTATGTACGTTTTTATTCGTATGGCATGGGAATATCGATAATTTTCACGGCGTAATAGAAAATATATATAAATATATTTTTATAAAAATTTCCCCAGAACACAGAAAAATGATTTATTTTTTATTAAAATAAGGAATTCCATTTATCGAAAAAAACTTTCTGTAACAATGTTGTATTTACTTTGAAGATATTCTGTGAATTTTTTCCAATTTTTTTTTATTGATAAATCAGTGAGATTTTTAGGGATGAATCATTGTTCTATAGCTACATATTACCAACGAAAAATAGTTATTACGTATAATTATTTAATAATTAATTATTTGGTAAAAGTCTCTCATCTGTCACGCTGTTATGTTAGTTTTGAACAGTATCTGTAATTTTTTTCAGATTTTTCTTATTATTAGGTTTTAAAATTTTTGGGATTTTCTAGGTAGATCTCTGTAATTTGGGTATCACATCCCCTTTCGGATTTTTTATAAAAAAGAAAAGAAATAATTGATACGTGGGTAGAGCCTGGTGTCTCAAATTTGGAGAATATGTACTTTTCTTTTTTTACGGATTCAAAAAGCGCAAAGTGATTCTCCGGTGATACGATGATTTCATTCGCATTGTGTAGTGAATCCGTACATCGAATTCACAAAACGAATACACGTGTTAAGTTACCGTTTAACCCGTGTAATCCACTTATACTTTTTCTTTTCATTAGACGGTCAATTAAAATGTACGTAAATACACGACCGGTCCACGGAAAAAAACTGAAGTCAAAATTACTGAAGTTGGTCCAGTAAATCTTGTCTCTAAAGGTCAAGTAAAAGTTACCTAAGTGATTAAGCAAATTTTAATGGAGTAACTCCACTACAACTAGTTCATTCTTTATGGCGAATTTTTACCTAACATAATTCTTTTAAATTCAATTAGGAAACTTTCGTATCAATTCGTTAAACTGGAACTTCTTTTAATACTTATTCAAGTGTAATTAGCAAGAATATACATGAATATTATATGCACACACAAGTACATCAAGTAAATCTTACTAAAGGGTTAAATAATTTTTATTTCAATAATTTGTTTTTGAATAGTCGTAGAGTAATAGAAATTATTTTATTTCGTGTATTGAGTATCGTACATCGTTGCGAATAAAGGCATTAGAACAATAAATATTCTTTTCCATTATAATTGCTGAGGTTATAGTTATAATCATTATTTCTTCGTTAAATTACCGATTTATCAGCAAATTTTTGGTAAAACGGCTATAAATTTCCGATGCAAAAAACGTTTCATAAATCGTTTGAACTGTAGCAGGGATACCCTTTAGATTAAAATGTCGATGTAAAGAAGAAAAAATGTCTCATCGTTTCGGTACGTGTATCTCCCGTGTATATGTAAGTTCAAGCTATAGATTATATTCCATCCGAGTTTCGACAATAAATACGCACGTGAGGAAATAGTGTTGTGGATTAACGTTCGGTTTTTTTTCAGAGATTCTTCGTTGATGACATATATGTGTGTGTGTGTGTGTGTGTGTGTGTGTGTGATTTATGTACGTTTTTATTCGTATGGCATGGGAATATCGATAATTTTCACGCGTAATAGAAAATATATATAAATATATTTTTATAAAAATTTCCCCAGAACACAGAAAAATGATTTATTTTTTATTAAAATAAGGAATTCCATTTATCGAAAAAAACTTTCTGTAACAATGTTGTATTTATTTTGAAGATATTCTGTGAATTTTTTCCAATTTTTTTTATTGATAAATCAGCGAGATTTTTAGGGATGAATCATTGTTCTATAGCTACATATTACCAACGAAAAATAGTTATTACGTATAATTATTTAATAATTAATTATTTGGTAAAAGTCTCTCATCTGTCACGCTGTTATGTTAGTTTTGAACAGTGTCTGTAATTTTTTTCAGATTTTTCTTACAATTAGATTTTAAAATTTCTGGTATTTCTGGTAGATCTCTGTAATTTGGGTATCACATCCCCTTTCGGATTTTTTATAAAAAAGAAAAGAAATAATTGATACGTGGGTAGAGCCTGGTGTCTCAAATTTGGAGAATGTACTTTTCTTTTTTTACGGATTCAAAAAGCGCAAAGTGATTCTCCGGTGATACGATGATTTCATTTCGCATTGGTGTAGTGAATCGTACATCGAATTCACAAAACGAATAACGTGTTAGTACCGTTTAACCCGTGTAATCCACTTATACTTTTTCTTTTCATTAGACGGTCAATTAAAATGTACGTAAATACACGACGGTCCCACGGAAAAAAAAACTGAAGTCAAAATTAGTGACGTTGGTCCAGTAAATCTTGTCTCTAAAGGTCAAGTAAAAGTTACCCTAAGTGATAAGCAAATTTTTAATGGAGTAACTCCACTACAACTAGTCATTCTTTATGGCGAATTTTTTACCTAAACATATTCTTTTCAAATTCCAATTAGGAACCTTTGTATCAATCGTTAAACTGGAAATTCTTTTAATACTTATCAAGTTGTAATTAGCAAGAATATACATGAATTATATAGCACACATAAGTACATCAAGTAAATCTTACTAAAGGGTAAATAATTTTTATTTTCCATAATTTGTTTTTTCAATAGTCGTAGAGTAATAGAAATCATTTATTTCATGTCTTGAGTATCGTACATCGTTGCGAATAAAAGCATTAGAACAATAATATTCTTTCCATTATAATTGCTGAGGTTATAGTTATAATCATTATTTCTTCGTTAAATTACCGATTTATCAGCAAATTTTTGGTAAAACGGCTATAAATTTCCGATGCAAAAAACCGTTTCATAAATCGTTTGACTGTAGCAGGGATACCCTTTAGATTAAAATGTCGATGTAAAGAAGAAAAAAATGTCTCATCGTTCGATACGTACTCCCGTGTATATGTAAGTTCAAGCTATAGATTATATTCCATCCGAGTTTCGACAATCAATACGCAAGAAATAATTTGTACATTAGTCACGCGTGAAATAATGAAACTCGAAAAAGTGATCGGGGAAATCACGTCAATCAAAAAGAGTTAAGCATTATAACTCTCGTGATATTTCCTCGAACCTCGACTGCGTCGATTGCAATAACAAATGAGACATTTGTAAACATTTGAATTTCCAATACAACTCTCGGGGTATGAATATTAATTCGATAATAATTAGCCAATTATATATTTTACTATTTAACGAGATGACATTTTTATCTAATTTACCTCACACGCGCTGGGTACGATACGAAAATTCATTATTTTTAAACGTTTCCTGTATTGTACACGCGGATTATTAATTTTTAAGTGTATACACATACATAGTATAGGTATATTGATAATACGTACAGATTTGCCGTCTTTTAAATCTTAATTCATTTTATTAAATTGAACGAATTCGTAGTAAGTCTCGATGGAAATTGGATTGCAATTATTATAACGTTGCGAGATTAGGATATACTTTTCTATCAATTTTTACTTAAATGACAAATTTTTACCTAACAAAATCATTTTGTTTTCTAATAGAGAATGTCAGGGAACATTTAAAAACCTAACAATTTTTACACATACATATATATAGATTACAACGTCTTAAGATATAAATAAAATACATTCGATAGAAACGTATAACCTCGAGTCTCGCATCCCTCGAGAATTACGATACAAATCAATCAATATTAATTGATAATTTTAAGTAAACCGATCAAATTAATTGATTACGATTCTTCGATTCTTTATATGAAACGAAAAAAAATGTACAATTGGGAATGACCCTAATCAATCGAATTAATGATCTATACCTAATTGAAAAAAAAAGGAATAGTAAAGTGTAATTGTAACGGGTGAATATAAATCAATTATTATGATCGTCTATACTACTACTGACTGGAAACCCATTTTAAATGAAAAATCGATCGCGTAAATGTATAATTATTCGAGTTTAAACGTTTAATTAAAGGATGTACAATCGTCTTGTTTGTTAGTAAATCGTACAAAACAATGTGCCGAAGAATCTTCTATTATGAAAAATAGACCAACAAATAATTTGAATATCATTTATTTAATATCGTATATTAATTAAAATCGTTTAAATCATACGGTATAGATTCTTGTATTATATATATATAGATGCTACAACTTCTCGCGTTCTTGAATCAAATTAATTTATGTCTCGGGGGATTATCGTTCGAACTACCCTTGATCGAATTGCATGAAAACAACGTCATATACGATTGAAATCGCGCAATAACATAGTATGTGTTATAATTTTATCATCTCGCATTCTACACTGCGATACGTGAATATTTCCGACAAATATGACAAATGTGTATTAATTAATAAATCGTTACGTGTTTTTTCACATACAAGAAATTTATCTTTTACAAAGGTGTATAAATATTTAATAACATTAATTTCTCTCAGCAATATGCACTTCTATCAGTATTTACATTCGATATTAGCTCTCAATAGTCAAAACGACTAAATTTATCGAAATATAAAAAGGAAAAGCCACTTCTGCATAAAAAGACTCGCACATTATAATCGACTATCCCTAAAAAGTGTGACTACTGAAATCGGACCAACGAGGAAAACCTCCCTCGCGTATCAATAAAGTGTGGTACACCTGTGTGTGTGTGTGTGTGTAGGATACGTATATAGAAAAGGAAGGCAACGTACCACGAAGCCGCGGTACATTTTCCTCTCCCACCACCACAGCAATTGGAGAAGAAGCCGCAGAGAGAGAGAAAGAACGAGAGAGAGTCTTTATAAGTGGGAGCCATCCGCGTCCTCGGGACTTACTCCCTCGAGAGAACTCGCGTGAGCCGCGATCATCGCCGCGGTTACGCGATCGTTCCTTTATCATCCTTTAGTTCTATTAACTATTATTTATTGTTATTACTTTTTATTTATATATTACTCTCTTCGTGAATTTACACGTACTACGATTATTATTTTACACATTACAAGGAGATCAATCGATTTACATTTATTTATTTTTAACATTCTTGTGCCGTCAGATATTCGATTCCGCGATTGGCTCTCGAAATGAGAAGCCCCGTTGGAGTGAACTAAGTGTCGAGAGTCGCAAGCTCTCCGCCGTATATTCGCGAGGGTGAGTTGCTTCATTTTCATTTTCCTTTTTTTTTTCGGGCGTCCTTCCGATACCTTATACCTTTATTTCTTTCATTTTTTATGTAATACACGTTAATATCTTATCTTCGTTTTCTCTCGATTCCTCTAATTGGTATACGATAACCATCTGCGTTACAATTAAGGGATGTGTTTTAGGATTGTTATTTTTTTTTGTTTAACAAAACCGACTAATATTTGGTGTTTACTTATAAATCTATGCTATCAAAAATTTGATTTGCATTATACGCAAATAATTTGTACATTAGTCACGCGTGAAATAATGAAACTCGAAAAAGTGATCGGGGAAATCACGTCAATCAAAAAGAGTTAAGCGTTATAACTCTCGTGATATTTCCGCGAACCTCGACTGCGTCGATTGCAATAACAAATGAGACATTTGTAAACATTTGAATTTCCAATACAACTCTCGGGGTATGAATATTAATTCGATAATAATTAGCCAATTATATATTTTACTATTTAACGAGATGACATTTTTATCTAATTTACCTCACACGCGCTGGGTACGATACGAAAATTCATTATTTTTAAACGTTTCCTGTATTGTACACGCGGATTATTAATTTTTAAGTGTATACACATACATAGTATAGGTATATTGATAATACGTACAGATTTGCCGTCTTTTAAATCTTAATTCATTTTATTAAATTGAACGAATTCGTAGTAAGTCTCGATGGAAATTGGATTGCAATTATTATAACGTTGCGAGATTAGGATATATCTTTCTATCAATTTTTACTTAAATGACAAATTTTTACCTAAGAAAATCATTTTGTTTTCTAATAGAGAATGTCAGGGAACATTTCAAAACCTAACAATTTTCACACATACATCTATAGATTACAACGTCTTAAGATATAAATAAAATACATTCGATAGAAACGTATAACCTCGAGTCTCGCATCCCTCGAGAATTACGATACAAATCAATCAATATTAATTGATAATTTTAAGTAAACCGATCAAATTAATTGATTACGATTCTTCGATTCTTTATATGAAACGAAAAAAAATGTACAATTGGAATGACCCTAATCAATCGAATTAATGATCTATACCTAATTGAAAAAAAAGGAATAGTAAAGTGTAATTGTAACGGGTGAATATAAATCAAATTATTATGATCGTCTATACTACTACTGACTGAAACCCATTTTAAATAAAATCGATCGCGTAAATGTATAATTATTCGAGTTTAAACGTTTAATTAAAGGATGTACAATCGTCTTGTTTGTTAGTAAATCGTACAAAACAATGTGCCGAAGAATCTTCTATTATGAAAAATAGACCAACAAATAATTTGAATATCATTTATTTAATATCGTATATTAATTAAAATCGTTTAAATCATACGGTATAGATTCTTGTATTACATATATATAGATGCTACAACTTCTCGCGTTCTTGAATCAAATTAATTTATGTCTCGGGGGATTATCGTTCGAACTACCCTTGATCGAATTGCATGAAAACAACGTCAATATACGATTGAAATCGCGCAATAACATAGTATGCGTTATAATTTTATCATCTCGCGTTCTACACTGCGATACGTGAATATTTCCGACAAATATGACAAATGTGTATTAATTAATAAATCGTTACGTGTTTTTTCACATACAAGAAATTTATCTTTTACAAAGGTGTATAAATATTTAATAAACATTAATTTCTCTCAGCAATATGCACTTCTATCAGTATTTACATTCGATATTAGCTCTCAATAGTCAAAACGACTAAATTTATCGAAATATAAAAAGGAAAAGCCACTTCTGCATAAAAAGACTCGCACATTATAATCGACTATCCCTAAAAAGTGTGACTACTGAAATCGGACCAACGAGGAAAACCTCCCTCGCGTATCAATAAAGTGTGGTACACCTGTGTGTGTGTGTGTGTGTGTAGGATACGTATATAGAAAAGGAAGGCAACGTACCACGAAGCCGCGGTACATTTTCCTCTCCCACCACCACAGCAATTGGAGAAGAAGCCGCGAGAGAGAGAAAGAACGAGAGAGAGTCTTTATAAGTGGGAGCCATCCGCGTCCTCGGGACTTACTCCCTCGAGAGAACTCGCGTGAGCCGCGATCATCGCCGCGGTTACGCGATCGTTCCTTTATCATCCTTTAGTTCATATTAACTATTATTTATTGTTATTACTTTTTATTTATATATTACTCTCTTCGTGAATTTACACGTACTACGATTATTATTTTACACATTACAAGGAGATCAATCGATTTACATTTATTTATTTTTAACATTCTTGTGCCGTCAGGATATTCGATTCCGCGATTGGCTCTCGAAATGAGAAGCCCGTTGGAGTGAACTAAGTGTCGAGAGTCGCAAGCTCTCCGCCGTATATTCGTCGAGGGTGAGTTGCTTCATTTTTCATTTTCCTTTTTTTTTTCGGGCGTCCTTCCGATACCTTATACCTTTATTTCTTTCACTCTTTTTATGTAATCGTTAATATCTTATCTTCGTTTTCTCTCGATCTCCTCTAATTTGGTATGCGATAACCATCTGCGTTACAATTAAGGGATGTGTTTTTAGGATTGTTTATTTTTTTTTGTTTAACAAAACCGACTAATATTTGGTGTTTACTTATAAATCTATGCTATCAAAAAATTTGATTTGCATTATACGCAAATTCTTTGTATTGTTTCCTACCGATGCTGGACACTCACGAATATCTCGAATATCAAAAAGTCTGCGAACCGTATCCGTCTGACTTTTTGAATTACGCGCCACTTTTACCCGCTGCATTACCTTACCCTCGGAGTCACTCCGATACATACATATATATTTATAACGGAAAATCGCCGAAATTTTAAAACCGTTCCTCATCTAAAAATCTTAATTAAAGGATCGTTTCTATTAAAAGTGATTATGCAATTTGAAGTATGCGCGTTTACATCGAGAATTAAGATCTTACGTGGATTGTAATTATATGCGAATGACTCGTCTCTGCTTTGCTCGTTTGATAAAAATCAATACCTAAATAACTGAGGATTAGAGCTTAATGAAGAAAACAAATTTATGCGTGAATTATCATTTGAATATGAATTAAAAAAAAAAAAGAATAATAACGTTACCACATTTTTAGAGTAAAAAAAAATAAGAATCGTTATTCGAAATAAGATGAAAAATAATTATAACTGTATATACCGCGGAGTGTACACGGTGAATACAAACACTTTTTTTGGACGGTACTTTAAGAAAACCTGCTAAAAATTTCCATGCGTTAGAGCATACCAGTCGAAATTATTGTAATGAAGATTTACACTTGAAACCGGTGTTAAAATCGTTACAAGTTCAAGCTAGGTGAATTTAATTATTTTTAAATGAGCTACTTAAATATTTTACGTTTCGCACGCCTCGTTATATACTTTAATTTTTACGCGAATCGTATTGTATTATTATTTCAATACAATAACGTAACGATCGAAAAACACGTATCGTTTGATTTTTTATGCGAATCATTATAACGTACGGTACTCGTTCTTCTTCTTCTTCTTCTCCTTTTTTTTTGTTTCCATAAAGATTCACAAGACTATACGGTAGTTTCGAAGAGAATAAAAAAAAAAGAAGATATCGTGTCTTAATAGAATCTTAATACGTCTACACCTGTCATTAGATTTATGATCTTTAAAATGAAAAATTTTTACGATTAAAAGCAACGCGCGTCTGTCTATGCAGATGATCTATTAGTGTAACGGCGAACATTTAATGAATTTTTGTGTAATCAGTCAAATCCTTTAAATTCTTTCGAATGAAAAATAAAATATTATTCTTTCTTTACGACAATTGAATCTAAGTACGCGTAATAACGTATATTTACTGCACGGAAAGAAATGTTGTACTAATACAAATTATTATGTTTTTCAGTATGGATGTATTCAGACGGTATGAATACAAAAAAGTGCTTAATATAATTTAATAAAAGTATATTAATTTTGTTGTAGTTATTCTAAATTTTACTGCATAGTATACTAATTATAGTAATTGCGGTAGTCTATACTTTCGTAGTCATTTATAAAACAACATTTTTTTTAAGTGTAAGATTGTACATTCTCTTTAACCTTTAGAAGAGCAGCGTTTTGGATTTATAATCGCTCTAAAAAAATGATCAAATATTATATCTGATATCATTAATTGATTTTGGGATGAAGGTCGATCATGGGTTGACTCACTGTACTGCGGTTTTTCGGTTCTCTAAATGTTAGAACGAATTTAAAAGTGAAAAACTGAGTTATTACATTTCAGAATGAAAATTTCACTCGAATTATGTAATTTTTCATTCCAACAAGATAATTGACGTTATACGTTTGAAGTATTGATTTGACTCTTTAAATTTATAAATATTAAAAGGATAACGTATTAATTTTTCTAGATCCAGATAGTTTTTTTTAAACCAAAAAAGCATTTTTCATACGCGGCATTTTTTGGTGAAATTCGTGATCCTGAATCCATCATGGGTTCGTGAATGTCATCGTACTCATCGAAACTCTACACATGATTTATAACGTATAAAAAATGTATCTTCTCCGTTCATTAAAAAAATATCCGTACCTATTTCTTAATCAATCAATAGATACGTTTAATATTTGTAATAACAATAGATGGTGAAAACTAAAATATTATCATGAATATCACTTATTAATTCGATTAAAGTTAAATACGTATATGATGTATCACTCGAAAAAAATCAGTGAAAAATCAATGTGGTTTCCCTAGAAAAGAAATGTAAAAAAGAAAAAGAAGAAGTGCCCTTGAAAACCAAAGTAAAAAAAAGTGTACTCCCCCGCACGTGTGTGTGAGTGTGTCTCGAGGAGTTCGATGAGCGCATAAACCGTTGCAGCACAGCGACGAGTTAGCCTACCGGTCGCTAAATACGTGACCGAGCGATTTCGCGTGAAATATACTCGCGGCCTCATTCTCATGCCGCGACTGATTCACTTTACGTGTATATACGTGCCATGCGCGCGATGCCCAATTTTTTCGGCTGGTTGTCGCGTTTACAGGTTGATACTTTACTGGGATGACTCTTCTTCTTCTTCTTTTTCTAGTGGACGGTTATTTCGGTTACCGTGCGAGTACGCTAAGAGATAGTGGAATATTTCCGAGATATTAGTGTGTATTAACTATTAAGTCGTCTTTCATTGTGTCATATTTTTCTATTATCGCGGTTGGTTATACATCATATTGTCTATTAATGAAAATGTTAAGTAAAATATAAAATTGGAATTTTAATTTTCTGTTTTAATAGTGAATTTTTTCGAATAACAAATTATCTGTTCGATTTAATCAAATTTGTTGCCTTTTAAATAAATATTGCAATTACGATACAATTATTTTTGTTAGCTCGGAAGAACCAATATCTTTTATTGAAATTGCTATGGATTCAAATCGGCTTATAGATGTCGAAATTTAAATATACTTATATTGATATTGTATAAAACAAATGATTATATGGATGTTCTGTTGAGTTGATTACGTTAAGATCTTTTTTTGCAACCAGATATGTTTAACCTTTGTTAATTATTATTGCGACGAATAAAATTTAGATAGATAGTTTTATTTATATGGGAATGTGCAAAAGTGTTTGAATTTCTTTCCCTCGCGCGATATACACCGTTTCGTACAGTATACCACAAAATTTATAACGATTTTAGAGTTTTGCATTCTCGTGATGTATTTATAAATTAACTGATGATCAGTGTTTTTAAATTTTTTAAATAACAAACTTGTATATATTATTCTCAAATCGATCGAATTTTATTTGTACGTTGAGGACCAATTTTCCATTTTCATCTCCTTCCAAATATGAAGATGGTTAAAATTATTTAATATATTAATCAGTTAATTTACGAGTAAATAAGCGTATAGCACGTGCATATCAGTAAGTAAAACGCATGTATAAATAATATTCAAAACAGCATCCCGTAAATTAACATACATCGAATAAACTTCGGTGATACGTACGGTTGATCGTCATCGACGTTTCGCACCTTAAGCGGATTTGGTGACATTTAAATATCAATTTCGGATGCGCTTTTATGATTCCTCGTATACTTTACGTTCGAATTTTTGACGCGTTAATCACCTGGTTTGCGCACGCGCGCGCCCGCAACTCAAGTGCCGCTCGAAATTGAGAGCAGGTTCAACGGAAGTGTTTTAAATTAAATATTCATATTTGACAAACACACGCGACATCAATAAAATTTTTTTACATTTTTCGTACGTATTTTGTTATAAATTTACTTTTCTAAAAAAAGTAAGTAATTGTTTTAAATATGAAAATTGTTTCGTGTATATAGATATAATAATTCTTTTTGTTTACGTACACATGTGTACGTTTGAAGTGAAATGTCATTACAACACTGGTACAAATTTGCATGTTTCTTATTTAAGATTAAAAATAGTTATTATATACCGGTTAATTAATTAACCAGCCTTTTTCTACCGATATTCAAACAGTTTAGAGAATAAAATAACATTTACTTACGTTTAACCCGATCGATGTAGACTTTTTACACGAGTTTAGTAAAATAACGCGATAACTAATAATTCTCGATGGAGAAGGTAAAACCACGTATTAAATATATCGGTATCCGGAAAGGCGGACGATATAAGTTTAGAAATGAGATAAAGGTATATATATGCATATAGCGACAGAGAGAGAGAGAGAGAGATAGATACAAAGCATTACGAGGTTAATCGTAAAGGTATAAGAAATAAACATATCGAGTCGGAAAATAAAAAGGGTTGTATGAAGGGTCCGAAGGGTACGAAGGGGATATAAGAAAGTGGAGCATTACCGATGTACAGCCAGGGTGACTGGTCGCGAGATCTCTCGAACGAATGTTACCCCGCAAGGATTTCCATACGTTCGGTCTGGCCAACTCATAAACAAGCGCGTGAGGCGTCTTTGTCTCGCGTTACACGGGCGATCCTCGCCTTGCCCTTACTCTCCGCGTCTCTCTCTCTCTTTCTCTCTTTCTGTGTATACATATGTATATATATATATATGTAAGGACTTTTCATTCTCTATTTCTGCGCCGGGTGCTCCTCATCTCTCGCGCGCCTCTATCTTATGTATATGTGTATATATGTACATATATATATGTGGAGCTTCGTGCGTGCGCGCGCTTGGAATGTCGTGTTTCACTGGGGTGGGATTTTTTACCTAAGGGTTTTATGCTCGCTCATTACGTCGACGCGTATGTATATATACATGCGTACATTCACACACATACATACATACATATGCGTGCATAGGGTATAGAGGTGTACGTATACAAAAGATTCGCTCCTTCTCTCTGTCCTGATGCTTGGAGTTTTCGAGAGGTGTTTGTTTTATGGTTCGTTCGGTTCGATACGAGATGCGGAATTTTTCCGCCTCGGATGTATCCTATACGTTATTTACACTTTTATTTTCGTCAACCGCGAGCTTTTACCTTAACCGTTCGTATATATACGGTTTTATTTACAATTAATAAAAGTACTATACACTAAACGTTACTTGTTCGTTGCGGAAAATACCTTGATCGACGTAGTAGTCCGAGCTTGCGAGGAATTCGCGTTAAACTCGAATTACGTATTTTCGTTCTCTATGAATTACAAGTTGTTTTTTTTTTTTGTTAATCTATACAGTATACAAAGAGTATATTTTAACGCGCGGACGTTCAGCTTGATCGATCTGCAGAATAAGCGTCGATAAATAAATGACTCTACACTGTGAAAAATTTTGCTAGTATAATAAGTTACGATTTTAATGGTAAAAGGAGGAGCGATTTACACAATTATAAAAATTTGCTATTATAATAATGGTAAAAATTGCAACCATTTTGGAAAAATTACTATTAATTATGGCAATTTTTACCATTATTATAATAGCAATTTTTATAATTGTGTAAGTGTGTCCTTCGTTTATCATTATAATAGTAATTTTTACTAAAAAATTTGTCTTAGTGTAGATTATGATAAATATTTAATAAATTATGGCAGCGTTGAAAGCAATTGTAAATTGTCTATCGAATTTAAATATCTTTTCTAGGGATGTTTTGAATTCTGATAATGTATATCTAAGTAATTTTTTTACTAAAGACTAATATATTTTAAATCATCCATACGTATATCTCCGCATATTGTTATAAATAAAAATAAAATTATTAAATGACTAGAAAGTATCGATGAATCCCTATAAGTTGACGATATACTTGGCATTGTGAATAAATCGTGTCGAAAGTGCAAGTTTATTTATAATAATTAAATAAAAGTTCATTTGAACTGGCTTATTTTTCTACGAAGGATACTCACATTGAAAGAAAGAAATATTTGCAACAAAGAAATGGTGCGCAATTGTAATTAAGAATTGATATTGATTTATAATGAACTTGCATAGCACTTCATCATTAACACTAAGTTATTCACTATTAAGATTTTAGATACATAGAAATGAATGAAAAGTTCAACTATTAAAAGGATGGAGTACCTTCATTTAAAATACCCCAAGTGAAAATAATTTATAAATTTTTTATAAAATTTTTATAAAATACATTTTATATAATTTTTATAAAGAATTGGCCATATAAAAATTGTATAAAAAAACATTTTATAAAATTTTTATAAAAAAATATATAGAAGGACTATTTAAAAACTAAATTAAACGTTTCAAATGAACTGCACCATCCTGCAGGAACAGATAAAAACATTAAGATGGCACAACCGAGAGGTTATGGACACGAAAAAAATTAGTATTTCAGCGCGATGAAGAATTACTGCTGCTACGGACGATATTGATAAAAAAGTCCACAGTTCCTCCTTCGATTTGGCTGAAAGTTTTGAACGCCTTTTTGCTTTTTTCAAAATTGTTGCATCCGGCGGACTCTTAACACGTCGACTTGGACATCGCGAATGTTAGACGGGGTCGGACCAAATGTTTTGTTCTTTGGTTGTCAAGTCAATATTCAATTTTTTCTTTGGTTGCTAATGAAAAAGTTGAAAACTGTCTTGACAACCAAAGAACAAAACATTTGGTCAGACCCCGTCTAACCTTCACGATGTCCAAATCGACGTGTTAAGAGTCCGCCGGATGCAACAACTTTGAAAAAAGCAAAAAGGCGTTTAAAACTTTCAGCCAAATCGAAGGAGAAACTGTGGACTTTTTTATCAATATCGTCCGTAGCAGCAGTAATTCTTCATCGCGCTGAAATACTAATTTTTTTCGTGTCCATAACCTCTCGGTTGTGCCATCTTAATGTTTTTATCTGTTCCTGCAGGATGGTGCAGTTCATTTGAAACGTTTAATTTAGTTTTTAAATAGTCCTTCTATATATTTTTTTATAAAAATTTTATAAAATGTTTTTTTATACAATTTTTATATGGCCAATTCTTTATAAAAATTATATAAAATGTATTTTATAAAAATTTTATAAAAAATTTATAAATTATTTTCACTTGGGTACACACTTACCGACATCAATAGATTTTTCAAATTTATCATTTAATTTCCATATTCGTTCAATTTTTTTAGAAGGCACATTCTACGATGTGTAACAATTGTGCGTGTGCTAAAAAAATTTAGAAAAAATAAAAATTAAAAACTGTATTTGAAAAATCAATTGCAGAAATCTGTAATCAGTACGGACTCCCCTTAAGAACTAATTGAAATAATACATAACTGTAAGATATAAGGTAAACGTCCCTATTAATAAACACCTCGAAAGATGCGTACCCATTTTAGAACACTCGGAATGAAATATATTTAAAAAATTATCCACATGTTTATATAAATTATTGAAATGACTGCATTAAAATTAATGACATTTACTTCCAATATGAATCAAGCAAATACTAATAGAATAACAAAAAGTCTTTTAATAAATATTTAATTTGAAAGGTTCACACCAAATCGAATGTATTGACTGTCACATTAGTCAAAAAAGTTGAATTATTTCTATCAAGATTTGTATTCTATATTTATTAATAAACGTAAGGTTTAGTATGAGTTTTACTGCACTTGATACTTTTTAACTCGTAGATATCATACATTAATAAATTTATCCATTTTAATAGAATTTTCATTAAATTATTAAGTGTTTCGTCTGACGTACATATCATTTTGTATCTGTTCCAATTATTAAACGGTATAGACGCCTTATTTAACTGATATTAATCATATGAAACATTAGTTTTTTTTACTACAAAAAGCAATAAAAACGATCTTTAGTCAATATAATTGCTATATTTATACCTTATCAAGCACATATAACTATCTATTATAGATGTTGATATTTAACCTGTAAATTATATTGTTTAAGGTTATCTTTTTAGTTACCTTTGTATTAAAAAGACAGGTATTATTCTTTAATCTACGCATCTAAAACATATTAAAATAAAAAACATATACTTGCATATACTTTAATTTCATTTGACTTGAAACAATTATTTTAAAATAACATGCATTTTTCCTTTCTATTGAACGATTTTTTTTCAAAAAGCCTAAAATAACGTATTTCTGGTAGATTTTTATGGACATTTATATATCGTGAATATCATTATTTACCACGTCAAGAATAAAATAGGGCGATCTTAGAAAAATTTCATTGAAATTTCTATATTTATAGTGCCGTTTAATAATAGGTGCATGATTAATAAACAACCAGGACATAGGTTAGACGATCATTTAATAACACTTACACATATTATCTCAGTTTTTTATTAATATTATTTATACAAAACATTGATATTGAAATGTTAAGGCAGTTAATGATTCAGAGAAAATACGCGCTTCAAATGATACAAAATTTTTCATTATCTGTGCTTATTTTCATTCATAATTCAGAGCGAATTAAAAAAGTGCCTGAAAAGCGTTTATTAATAGAGACGTTTACCTTACTCATTTCCTCGTCAGCATCTCAACATTTAGGAAACGTCGATTATCCGAAATATCTGTATATCACAGTGCACTCGCTTAAAAAAGTCTCGTTGACAAAATTTGTCCGCGTAAAGAAAAAGAAAATTCGATAAATTCGTTCGATATTGAATAGCGCGATCGAATAAGCTACAATACACACCTACTATATCCAACGCTCACCGCGATATTTTCGACGGGTATAGGATTCACGCGTGAGTCGCCGAGGGGTAAGCCTATATGGAATTTAAGTGGATGCTCGTGAACTCCGAATGGTACTTTCGTTAATGTCGAGGGGGTATGCGCGCGTATATACCGACTTCTCGAGTTTCACTTGAACGAGACAAAAGAAAACAGTGAGCAATTGAGGAGACTCGTTGGACTTGTATAAACCCAGTCCTTACGCTTACTAGTCCTTCAGCTTTTTCCTTTAGTAAATTTCCAAAAAAAACACACACGCACTATCTTCTCTCTCTCTCTCTCTCTCTCTCTCTTTTTTGTACGACTTTGTATTTATAGAAACTGCAATTGTTTCGAGTGTGCAACCTGTTGTACGAACGAGCGAAAATCTATAGGGTTATAAGCTTATCGACCGAGTCGGGACTAAACGATGATTGTGTCGGAAAGAAAAAAAATTGTCGAAAAACCATTGTGTTCAAGTGTTTTACAACCCGTCCTTCCCAACATCGAAATTATCTTTCTAACACTTTTCACGCATATGCGTGCAAATAATACGTTGGAAACTTTACGTATAGCGAAAATAAAAATGTAATATATATTAATGTCACGCGCGTACGTATTTTTTTTTACAGTTCTGTAATAATATTTATGCGCGTGTATGAAACAAGAGCTTGTTATAAACAAAAATTCCATTATATATATATAGACACATACTTAGGAAACGAGAGCGGAAATGAAGTATATATATATATATAATAACAATAAGCCGATTAAAAATTTATAAATGTGACCTCAACATTTTTATATTGAAAATTTAATTGGCGCTACTTGATTAAAAATACACCGACCTCGAAAGTATAAGAAGGTGCCCATCGCGCCGATGAAGTCATAAATTGATCGCGACGACAACGACGAATCGTTATTACGTTATATTAAAAACTAATTGCTCTCGATCTACCTGATGTTAACTCATCTTGAATCTGTACGCCGACGGTCAATTCTCACGGATGATGATGATAGAAAAAAAAGAGTGGTATATATACCTTTTGTAACCGCGAATGGTATCAATTTGTAACTTGGACGTTAAATGGTTTTATCGGTGATTCACTGTCGGTGCATTACAGGGATCGGTGAAATATCCAACTTTCGAATTGTCGTCGCCTTTTTGATGTTTATGATCGATCGATCGACAACGCGTGTCGTGCGGTATTTTAACAAATCGGTTTCCTCTGTTTTTTTTTTAACGATTGGAAATGTTATAGCTAACAAAGAAATAAAGTAAACTGTAATTAATCGTATGTCCTTTTTTATTGAATGTAGATTAATTGATAATAACGATTGGTTTTTCTTTTTCTGTTATAAAATATATAACGTTCCACTGCGCTTTTCTATGGGAACCTTATACAAAATTCATTCTTTTTGTAATTATCATTTTATTCATATTTTACTTATGATATTTCATACCGTATTTAATGGGACGTTTACGGGTCGTCCTGATATACCAAAACTAATTCAACCTAACGGTAAATCGGCTCTTCGATATATATTATAGGGCACGCAACATTGTAACTTTTTGCGGCGACAAGGAAAACTCGATCGCGCCATTCGTTAAAATGTAGCGTTTATTATTCCTAATGCGATTAAGAGGAGGATTTACCGAGGTTAATTAATAACTCGTAATAATCGATCGTGCCGCGCAAAAAGTGTACGAATAACTTTGACTAAAAAGTTGCCCGCGTTTCTTTTCGTTTTTCGGGTTAAATTTACAATCGACACATACAACGTTATTATTTAAGATCGTCTCTCTCTTTTTTGTACGACTTTGTATTTAAGAAAAGGCAATTGTTTCGAGTGTGACAACCTGTTGTACGAACGAGCGAAAATCTATAGGGTTATAAGCTTATCGACCGAGTCGGGACTAAACGATGATTGTGTTGGACAAGAAAAAAATTGTCGAAAAACCATTGTGTTTAGTGTTTACAAACCCGTCCTTCCCAAACATCGAAATTATCTTTCTAACACTTTTCACGCATATGCGTGCAATAATACATTGGAAACTTTACGTATAGCGAAATAAAAATGTAATATATTAATGTCACGCGCGTACGTATTTTTTTTACAGGTTCTAATAATATTTATGCGCGTGTATGAACAAGAGCTTGTTATACACAAAAATTCCATTATATATATATAGACACATACTTAGGAAACGAGAGCGGAAATGAAGGTATATATATATATATAATAACAATAAGCCGATTAAAAATTTATAAATGTGACCTCAACATTTTTATATTGAAAATTTAATTGGCGCTACTTGATTAAAAATACACCGACCTCGAAAGTATAAGAAGGTGCCCATCGCGCCGATGAAGTCATAAATTGATCGCGACGACAACGACGAATCGTTATTACGTTATATTAAAAACTAATTGCTCTCGATCTACCTGATGTTAACTCATCTTGAATCTGTACGCCGACGGTCAATTCTCACGGATGATGATGATAGAAAAAAAAGAGTGGTATATATACCTTTTGTCACCGCGAATGGTATCAATTTGTAACTTGGACGTTAAATGGTTTAATCGGTGATTCACTGTCGGTGCATTACAGGGATCGGTGAAATAACCAACTTTCGAATTGTCGTCGCCTTTTTGATGTTTATGATCGATCGATCGACAACGCGTGTCGTGCGGTATTTTAACAAATCGGTTTCCTCTTGTTTTTTTTTAACGATCGGAAATGTTACAGCTAACAAAGAAATAAAGTAAACTGTAATTAATCGTATATCCTTTTTTATTGAATGTAGATTAATTGATAATAACGATTGGTTTTTCTTTTTCTGTTATAAAATATATAACGTTCTACTGCGCTTTTTCTATGGGAACCTTATACAAAATTCATTCTTTTTGTAATTATCATTTTTATTCATATTTTACTTATGATATTTCATACCGTATTTAATGGTACGTTACGTGTCGTCCTGATATACCAAAACTAATTTCACCTTAACGGTAAATCGGCTCTTCGATATATATATAGGCACGCAACATTGTAACTTTTTGCGGCGACAAGAAAACTCGATCGCGCATTCGTTAAAAATGCGTTATTAATTTCGCTAATGCGATTAAGAGGAGATTACCGAGTTAATTATAACTCGTAATAATCGATCGTCCGCGCAAAAAGTGTACGAATAACTTTGAACTAAAAAGTTGCCGATTTTCTTTTCGATTTTTCGGGTTAAATTTACAATCGACACGATACAACGTGATTATTTTAAGATCGTCGATATATATTTGACGGTTCGAAAAAGAGCACTCGAGCATGATACATCCGATCTCTCTAATTGCTCTAAACGAAAAAAGAAAAATTACCCATTATGTACGCGTATACATACGTAATAAAATTGAAGGATGACTCCCTGATCAACATGGATTTTTTCGAAAAAAATCTTATACCTACTCGAAGGTCAGTATAGTATAATACTTGCACACTATAAGAAAATTTCCTTCGTTTCTCCTATCGCCGATCTCGAAGACGGTTTTATAAATAAACGCGTCGTGTGTCATAAGCTGCGTGTGTGTAAGTTTCTTTTTTCCTATCCCCTTGTGGTTTTTATGTCGCATCTTTAAGGGAAAATTACGTAGCGATGAGTAACGTATGAAAAATCGTAAGATCCTGAGGACTGATTATAGATACATATATATATAAATATATATTTAAAACTCTTATAGTATATCGCGAAGAAGCTATAAGAAGACGATGTTTAATCTGCGCGCACTCGTCAAACGTATATATACACAAAAGCGTTACTGATATTTTAATTACTCACTTTGCACGTGGCATATTGTTTATACGCTATATTTATATCGAAAGTATATATATATATAATATATAAACAATGCCAGTTACAATAATTATAGAATATTTTATATACACGCGTTGAGTGTCAAATAGAATTGATTAATATAAAAATTTTTTTTTTCTTCTTTCCTGGAATTAATTTTCATTAATAATGATGAATGGCGCTACATACGAAGAGGGGAAAAATAACCCGTTAACTATCGGTATAATTAGCTAATCGTTACGATTTTCTTTTCCATAACGAAGCGAACCGTAAATCACGATGGATAATAATACGGGGTTAAGTCCTTGAAACGATTTGTTTTACTTTTTTTTTTTCTTTTCTTTCGTTTTCGACAAGTTTAGTACAATGCGACCACGGTATATATATATACATATTATCTTTTTGTTTTCCCTATATACGCGACCTTCTTTTTCGCACATTTATCAAATATATGATATTATTCGACATTTATTTACCGAGATAACGAGAATTTTATTTTTGAAATAGTAGGACGGTGCGTTATTGCGACTCATTATGTAACGCGAGAGTCTGAAGGACGCGAGTAATTTAATTTCATCTTTTAGTTTTGCTGTATATATATATATATATGTATACGCGCAACTTTTTTTCATTTAGATTTTCTTAGTGTCGTCGTTACACTTTACGGATATTTCGTTTGTGCATTTTTGTTTGTTTAAAATTTATTATTTATCTAACGATCGCAAATTTTACGTGGTATATATATGAATATATCTATTATACGATTAACCCTTAGAATGGTTTTGAAAAATTTGCAAAATGCATTTTTCTGTAGAAATGTGGTCTAAGGTCCGAGAGACGTATCCCGTCCGGGTACGGTGTAGCTGTAATGTTAAAATATTCAAAATTTCAAAAAACATTCGATTGCACTATTTTTTGTTTTTAGCATTATTTATGTTTTATCTGGCCAAATAAAGTCACTTTGTATCATTGTTGCTTGGAAAACATTATATAAGGCGCCATCAACCGAAAATTGATTTCCTCTCAAAACGTGAATTTTCACTCAATTTAGATGAAAAATAATGAGTAAAATTTTTTTACGCCTCCAAGCGTTTTCTGGCGCTATAAAGGTTACTAACGAAATCCTTGCTCGAGATATACCGAAAATAAAAAGTAGTGAAAAGATTTCATTAATAAAAAAAAATTAATAAAAATATAAAAAAAATCACTTTAATAATTCCCTATTATATATATTTATATATATATATATATATATATATATATATATATACTAGAACCAACATTTGTACGGATCTAATTTCTTTCTCTCTCATCTCTCCGCGTAATAATAAAATAAACGGCGTGACATCGACGCGATAATGAAACAATGGCGCGCAAGAGAGTCGAGGAAAAAAAAAGTGCGAACACATACCGAAGTGAATAAAGCATACAGGTAAAAGAAAATAAGATGGAAAAGCTTCCTTGAACGATCAAATCGAGGAGACCGGTAAAAAGTCAAAGGAGGGATGAATTAATAGTTTCTCCTTTTTTCGCTTGTGGAAAAACCGGCATTATAAACCGTTAAATAATCCTTATTCCTACAGCTCCCCACGGGAGAAGATGAAAGTCGAGCGAGTTTAAATTGTGAACTTCTGTTGATTTAATAGACCTCTTCGATCGATTCCACAGTGTATTGTAAAGAACTCTCTCGGATATGCTTTCGCGTCTCGACTACAAATTGTTATACGAGCGTTTTATCAGATTTTTTTAAACGATCGCGATTCTTATAAATATTAGATACATATCGTTTATTATTAACGTTCTACACTTACCGTTCTCGATTCTATAAATTGACAATCGTATAAAACGGCCGATGCAATTGAAACAAAGAAGAAGGATAAAGAGAAGAAGAAAGTTCCGAACGTCGCATCTCGGTAGCGAGATCTAAGTAAATAAACGAAAACGAAAAAAAAAGAAGAAGATGTTTAATATCGGTATATAACAGAGGAATCTACATCGTATCCTTAATCATGGGTATAAGGGAGTGAAAAAATGTCAAATCGGGAGTATAAATCACTGACGCAGCCATGCGAATCTTCTACCCCCGTATATCTATGCGTGTGTGTGTGTGTGTGTGTGCGTGCGTGCGTGTATAAACAAATTGAATGACTATCAGCGAAACGAAATCGCGAGTAGAGTCGCAGAAACCAGTTGAAAACGACCGAACCGATCGCCGAAGAAGATGTAACGAGAGAAAAACGAGGAATCAAGATGAATCGCTCGGTGTATATATCGGTGTATATATATACATATATAAACCGCATCGAGAGAAACGTATCGACGATAAAGTATAAATTGGTAAATATAGAGACGAACGGAGAGAAATAGAAAAAGTAAAGGATGCGTTAAGAAAAACTGTAATAATTGTCGTTGCCGATTACAACGAAATTTACGTTGACGCTCGAACCGATTAACGTTAATTGAAACGGTAATTTTGGTGTACGCGTTCGTCTCGTTATATATACGTTATTGCTCTCTTATACCAAATTACCGATTTTTATACGAAAATTATCTGGCGCACCGGTTATTTACGACTTGTACCTCGCGTATATGTATATATTTATATAGTTTGCGAGTGGATTTTCACGCTAATTGAAACATATTTCTGCTGTTACAGTGTCGTATATATGTATATAAGAACGTCGCGTTGACCAAAATGGATATCGTTGCGAGAGCGCGCCCTTTAAATTTGTTATTTCTTATCTACACGTGAATAAAACCAAAAGGATAGATTTGAAATATGTGTGTAGTATTTAATTTGCTCGAATTTATTGGGATAAATTAACGAGTCGTCGTAATTATTTACGTATGTATATCTCTCGCACTCGTCGGTATAAAATTTCTTTTAATCTAGCACCCGCGTATAATAGGATATTTTATTATTTTATATACATAAAGGGCTTGAAGATATACATTGTATTCAATTATAAAAAAAAAGAATAAATATATACCCGTAGGTGACCGGTATTTATAAACAAATTTTAACAAGGCAAGTATATGCTCTGCGTGAATCCCTAAAAAATTAAAATTCTTACATTATATAAAAAAATTTAGGTTTAAACGAAAAATGTGGGAGAAAAAAAATGATCCGTCAAACTAATCAAGATCGACTCATCGGAATGCGGAGGACAGTGATCGAGGTAGCAAAAGAGAAAGAGAGAGAGAGAATGACTAAAGTGTGTAAACGTAGTTAAATGAATTTATCCTCAACGAGCCGATAAATCCTAAGCATTATAAAATCGTCTGGAAGCAAGGTACAGTCCGTGAGGAACAAGACGTTCGCGTTCAACTCGGATTAGCTGCGGTCTCTTGCGCTTACGGCGAAACAAAACGAGAGCGGCTCTTTCTTTCTTTCTCTCTCTCTCTCTCTCTGTCTCTTTCTCTTTCTCTTTCTTGGTTATTAAGCGGGCAGCAAGTGCAGCCTTGCCGTTGAAAGTTGCAAGGCCGTTTCTTCCCCTCGCTCGGAGCGCGCGTCTCGTCGCTTTCGGTGTTTATCCCTTTTTTGCTCCTCTATCTATTATCCCACTTTCTTTTTTCCTCGGCCCTGTTTTACCGGCTGCGCCAAAGATCACTTCTTCTTCTTCTTCTTCTTCGGTTGCTGCGTCGAGGTAAAGATTGAAATGGGAGCTTTGTGCGTATCGATTTTTCTCCTTCGAGTGTGCATGGAAACGCGCAGTTTAATTTCTTTCTTGCGTATATATATATACACTTATATACGCGTCCGTACTGCAAAGTTAACTCCAACGCGTAAGCTCATTCTTCTTCTTCGTTTTTTACCTACTGCAGCGGTCGATCACTTTCGTTTCGTTTTATCAGAGATTACGCGAAGAAATTATTTTATTTAAACGATTGTCAACGAAATTGAAATTTAAAAACATAAAAATGGTAGTTATACTAAGGGTGCATAAGAGAAAAATATTGCATAAAAAATTACCAATCTTTATAGTAATGAAATAACAGACATGTCTCTCTAATCCAAAAAATTCTTAGAATATATAGTTGTAAATTTACACGAAAATTTATAATTCTTACTATATAATATAGAATTGGTAAATAAATAAATAATATAATAATAAAATAATAAATAATAAATATAACAAACCGTACGGTAATATTTTGTATTTTGTCACTCTATCATGTCGGAATATACACAAAAGAGTATAATATATTTTTCTCGGCGCAGCTCACTTGAGCATCGGAGCTGATAACCAATCGACTATAAAACGACGCAACGAAAAATATAAGAAGTGCAACTGCTAAACGTTATACGTACTCCCTCAGGGATTTTTAATTATTCCCATTTTAGAGTGGCCAAGTTTATTATTATCGTGCATCCTGTACGTACATATATATATATATATATACCGATCGGCGTAGGCGCAACGCCGCGTATTATATACATATATAATATTAACTACTGCATTTAATCCAATTCTCCAGATTATATTTATAAGACCTCGTTAAATAACATTTTTCTTCAATCCGCAACCGCGCACTCCACCCCGAAGAATTTTAATTCCTCCCAGCATTAACTGACGCACTAAAACATCTAAATTTTTCAAACGGCTTTTCAACGAACAATCTTTCTCTCTCCCCTCAACGACCCCTCCTCTCTCTCCCTCTCTCTCTTTTTTCTTCGAGTTGTTTTGTATTTTCGAACAAATGAAAAATTGAAATTCTCATCTCGAGAGGCTACGGGGGGAGGAGAAGGGGGAAGGGACGAATGAAAAAAATCAGCCAAGTAATACTGCTAATTATGACAAAGCTGATATTTTGATAGCGCGGTGGTATCACCGGGGGGTCCGCGAATTTATCGCGTATACTTTTACGCCGCCCATCTCCGAGAGCATGACCAAGGGCACATATACACATATAGACACACACAACCACGCGCACATTGCACGCGTGCAGATAGGCGTTTCCATACGAGTCGACACGGTGGAAAGTAGATTTTGAAAAAATTTTTTAGTATAATGGGTTTTGCGCGCGTATACGCACGCACACACGCTCGGGATATCATCGGTCGAGTTTATATAATGCCTCGATATTTTTATTGTACGACACTGCACGTATATACATTTCATTTGGTAGCTCAAGTTAAATAAGTAAATAATAAGTTATGCGTTATACATAAGTATTATTAAATTTATTTTAAATATTATAATAATAATATATACATACATGCAAGTACATATACATATATATACACACACACACACACACGTGTACACACAAATCGCGCACGTGTAAAGATTCCCCGTGGGACCGATCGAACGTTTTATCGACGTCCAAGTTAGAATAACAATACGCTATCCTTAAGAAAAAAAAAGAAAGAAAACATTCTCCATGTGCGCATCGCATATATATATATATATATATATATATATCGGGTTCAAACATCAAAGTTTCAATGCGTGCTTGAAATTAAACTTTATATCTCGTGATTTGCACGACCCGAAAAAAAGAAAGAATGTGAGAGAGAGAGAGAGGGAGAAAAAACTCATGACTCTAAAAGACTAAAAGAGAAGAGCAAAGACGAAAAAAAAAAAACAAATTTCCGCGTGTACAAATAGCCATCACGCGTACTAATGACGATAAGTTCGAACGCGTGTAATTGATCCATCGTTCTGATCGCCCGCAGCGTTTCGGGATCTTCATTGTCCGTGTATATATTATATATATATACTTACTTATGTATTTATATTGGACGCGGATCTTTTGAGGTATTGCGTAATCAGATACGATGACTTCTTGTATAGACGTTACTTTTTATCGAATGAGTTGGTTACTTTTTTCTTAGTTTTTAACCAACGATGTTCCGCATTTTTTATCCATTCGAAATATATATACAAAGTGTAAATAAAGACAGATGCGCGTGTATGTAACGCGGAATCGTAGCGATAATTGTACGAATTAAAAAATTCGAAAATAAACCGTTGAATCTTAAAGTAAGAAGAAAAAAAAAGAAGATCGTCGAGTGGTTGCCCGAAAAGTAATATAAAAAAATAAAGGTAAACCGTATAGTGACGTAAATATACAATGCCTCCGTGAAACTGTGAAAAAGTGAATAATAACTATAGCGTTTAAGTCAACGGCGTAACATCGGAGAATCGAGAAAAACAAGCGTACATCATCTACCGAGTGAAAACATTATTACAACGACTTGACATCATCGATTAACACGACAGATAACTCGGAGAGATTACTTTTCTCTTTATTATTTAGCTCGGACGTGTCCGTCTATGTATGTCCTATACATGTATATTCACGCACACTACCTGTCAATATATATGTAAAAAGGTGTAAATCGGAATTGGCTGCCTTCCCTTCCTATACTCCATTTGAAAAAAAAAAATTTCGAACGAGAGGAGAGGCGCGAGAGACCCAATTAAGGTGCGCGAAAATACGAAAATTCAAAATGCGAGGCTCGTCGATCCAGTTTTTTACGGTCGATAAATAATTCATTGGTCGATACATAGAAACTGAGTGGTACACATACGTATGTGTGAATGTATATTGCTTTGAATATATATATATAGATATACATATACATTTCGCATCTCGATTCTACGGTCGTCGAACTCACGCGTCAAGGGCATTTGAATCTCTCGGTTTTTCCCGCGGCTCCTATATATATATATATATATATATATATATCAACTTTTTTCTTTACTTCGTTCAAAAGGGTGCCTTTTTTCTTAGTTTGAGGAAGGCAGAAATTTGTTTACGAATCGTGAGCGACGTAGTTGTAAATTTCGTGTTGATTAAACAATTTGTAAATCTTCTCTATATATTATACATGACTTGCTTCTAACAAAATTTTACAGAGTTAATTATTTTCGTCAATTATATTGTATACGTATATTCACTTTTAAAAAAGTTTAGAAAATACTTCAAAAAATTGTCTACGAGAATACATAAAAATTGAAAAAAAAAAAAACCGGCATTCATCATTATGTTCTACATTATGCGCGTAATATATACGTAATTACATAACGATGCAATACAATTTAGAATAAAATATTGCATATATTAGCTCTGTATAATATTTTTAAAACCAAATTTATAGAAAAACTTGACAAAATTTTTATTCGTTATTTTTGACAAGGGACACTTTTATAAATAGACAAATTGGTTTTAAAAGAAATCGGACCACGATCATTGTCTGGTGAGGCGGAAATCGAAAAAAAAAAATTTAAGATATGTATAAAGATATAAAATAAAAGAAGAAAATACAAGTTAAATCGAGGGTAGGTATGTACAGTGTCGTTTTAGCTTGGGAGGTCGAAATAGTGGGGTAACCCCCCAAGGTGAGCAATTATCCAATTGAACTATAGCTTTGAATCGTAACGTATATATATACAACTCGGACAAAAGACGTTAATTTAGGACCGTTTAATTATTCCGATCAATACGATTTTCATTACACATTGTAATCACCATTTATTTTCCATCTAATTTTAACAGACCTTGCAATATTTCGAAAAAAAAAACAAAAGAAAAATCTACATTTAATACACGAGAAAATTTGTATTTCCACGTCGTATTATGTATCTCTAATTGAATCTACAAACAATCATCCAGCGTATAATAATAATTGATCAATCAGTGTACATAAATTCAAATTTCCTGCGGTTGCGCAATCATAATTATACTTTCTCGGTCATTATGATTTATGCATCACGTATATACGAACGTATGCGTTTTAATCGAAAATCGTAAAAATCGTTATACATATATCGGTTTATATACACGTAAACGCACACGATTTCTCAGAAAATCCTGTAGGATCAAAGAACAGAGAAAGATAGGACCTTGAATCAACGCGTCCGAGCTACTTTTTTACCGGATTTTTCATGGAAGAAAATTTCTGGTGAATCGCGGCAATTAAAACAAAAGTTGACGTGACGATATCTTTCCCCGTATATCGCCGTGAACCTGCAGAAGAAACTTACGACAACCATGATTTTTCTTCAATTTCTTTATTTTTATTTTTTTTTCTTTTCAATTAAACTTATACCACGAAATCGTATAAACTTTCCTACAACTGAACGTATCGGTCCCTAATTATTGACCGGAATAATATTTGTATTAACGTCAAGGTAAATGCGAAACGCGCGCAATTTGTATAGACGTAGCGAGGAAAAGTGAAACATCGTTAGTATACCGCAATATGCGTATTTTATATAATATCGCGTGAAAAAATAATTCTCGCATACCCAAGCCATTAGTGGACTACGGTGGTAAAAGCTTCCGATCCCTTAACAAGCCGATCGGAACGTCAAATTTCATTAAAATTTCCTAACTAAACTCTTAAATATATTGTGCGTATACACCGCTGTCTTGCAATTAACCGTTCACAGTCAACATTTTTTTTTCTCTTTTCCTATCGAAATTCCAGTACGCTTATAAATACACGTAAACGAAGACCAGTCTGCTTTAAAAAATTATAATATTTACTTAATCGCTGACAAAAAAAATTAAACGTCGATTTTCTAAACATACCCTCGCCGATATATATTATATATATACACATAGAGTGTAAAAAAAAAAACAAAAAGTCAGTGACAGATAATATGCACTGCATCGAAGAAGGTGCGAACCAATCGTTCGTTACGTCTTAATATATAAGAAAAAAAAGGACGAGGGATAAGGAACCGCGCGTATACGTCCGCAATGTTAATCGGTAAAATCGGCGCTTCGGAGCGAAATTTATGAAGGCTAAGTACGCGCCACCTTAGTAACTGCGGTTATTAAACGAGAAATATACCGAATCAACGGCTCTCACTCGATTTATTTGTAAACCACGAGGACCTACCTTCGTTATCCTATGCATGTGTGCGACAATTCGATAAAGCAAACTATTTTTTCCTTTTTCATATTTAATTACTCGTTTCTATGTTTTCTTTACCTATGGCCCCTTTCGATACAAGAATTTTAATAGGATTTTAGATAGATCGTTATAGAAGAGAAAAAAATTTTTTATGCACAAATCGCTTTTACGATGACGATACATAGACGTTAAATCTTGGAATGTTTTTTTTTTTATCTTTTTTGATATTTCAACGACGAGTTATTAGCGTACGTGTGTATACGTTGGAAAAATTTATTGCGAGTATATAAGGGTTTTTTATAGTTTTGGGTTAATACGTATATACATTTTTATTTACTTTTCGAATACATATATACGCATGAAAAATGTTTATTATAAATGTGTGCGCGGCGCATGGGAATATTAAAAATACGATAAAATACGATGTTGTTATTTGAAATTCATCGATGACTGAAATTTAAACAATTTCGAGGTTCAATAAAAATTTATGTACCGAGAAATTACTATATATTTTTAATTTACACGTAATCTTCACCATACTTTATAATAAATATTAAAATATGCATAAGTGATAATTATCGTTACAAATTACTGTACTTACTGCACTAATATTTGTGACAAAACGTAGTAAAAAAAATTGAGATAATCGAAGTGTATACTGTTACGTTACTATAAAATATTGTATTTTTCTATACGACTGTGCGTTCATCATTTGTTTTTAGTAACTCCATCGCGACGGCAAGTAGATCGATTGACGCAGTGGTCAGACGACATTTAAATAAACGTACATCTTCTTAGATCTCTACATGTACACATATACATATATATTTCAACAATCGCGACGTTTTGAAATAAAATTTTAATTACACCTCTTATTCGTATAATAACTTTCATTATAAATAAATGTTATGTCACTTAAGAGTGTGCGTAAATAGAGAGAGAATCTCGTATTATGCAGGAATCGCGAGATTTACTATTGATATATTCAACGGCGCGTCCAATTAACGCATCAACGGGCAACTTTATACAAAAGATGATTAATAATATTTTATTACCTACGCGGTTACGAGGCGATTGGTGTCTATATACATACGTGTACGCGAGCAACAATATATATATGTATCTATTTGCCCGGCGTGTCGTTAAATTGCACCGTTTATCCCCTGTCGTTGTAATTGAAACAATGTTTATTTCGCTGCATCGTTTCTTGTGTTGGAAGTCATTTTTTCTAATCGTGTCAACGCATTGTCTACGTATATATATATATATACACGTGGAGAAAATTCGCTTATAAACAAATTACTCCGTCAACGCAGTAAATTCCGAATGTATCAGCTGTTCGCGGCAAATTAATCTAAAAATCCATAATATTTTTAACAAAATCATTACGATATTTCACGGTCACGATAATTTTATTTTTGTAAATGTATACGTGTATAAGGATTTGTAACTTATAAAAATTTCAAATATACACATGAGTGATTATATCTTTATATACACTTACAAGCTCACTCGGAAGAAAAATTAACGTCGATTTTACACGTATATATATATATACTACTCTACGAGATAAAATTTAACGAAACGATCGTTCTGTATATCAGTGACAACCCATTGACAACAATGAGTGACCCATATTTTTCAAAGCACCACATAAATCGTTGATGGACAAACCACTTAATTTCCTTTCGAATAAGTATATAAAATTTAAACAAATTATTGCAGTACGATAGATCGAGCAAAAATAAAGATAAATAAATAGGAGGGGATAGGTCCCTAAACGAAGGCGCAAATCCGTGACGATCTTATCGTGCGGGATAAGGTCGCGAAAAGGAAAAATAAAAGAAGAAGAAGAAGAAGAGAAAGAAAAGAGACCCTCGAGATTAATTCAGCACAGGCACGTTTAATAAGACTTAATTACGGCCATTAAACGCCAGCTGGTTACGTTCTCTGCATGTAGAAGGTTTTAATCGCAAGGCGCCGTGGTATCACCGATTTACTTAATGCCTATATCTATACATTCGGTTGATACATATGCGCATGTACACGTTTCCTCTCCTTTTTCTATTTCCTTTAGTTTTTCGTTCGATTATCTATTTCTCCCTTACGCTCATTTTCGATTGGATATTCTTAAAAAATTGAATGATACGAGGTTGTACATATTAGAAAACGCGTAATTGTTTGAACGCGACGTTGGGTATAAATGAAGAGAGAAAACGGAGTATAAATAATAATTTAAACAAACAAATCTATTTTGTATATCGCGATTCATTTGCTTTCCGTATACACGTACAATGTCAATTGAAACGTATACAAATATACCGATTTCCACTATAGACGGCAATAAAATCAATAATAAATTATACCCCGGGATCGCGAGGTGGAAATCTAAAAAAAGCACGCGAGTTAAATAAATTATTTTTAATTAACTTTTAATTCAACGATTACAATCCGAAATATCTTCATTAATCGCTGCGGATACACCTAATAATAAATTCACGAGAGTGTACACGTATATACAGGATTATGTAATTAAAAAATCACAATATTAGTCGGCGTTTATCTACCATTAAAATTCGATTAGATTACCATAATACAAACGATGTTTATTGCCAAGATATTTAAATCGCGCATTCTCGATAACTTAAATCATTATTTTCTTTCTACGGTGGTATTCACTATATACGTAAAAATATAATTCACGCGGATGAATGGGATATACTTAGGCGTGCGCATCTTCTATTGTAGGGTACCATACGATCTTTTCACGTCATTTTTCTTTTATTTTAAAAATATACGCGAGATGAAGTGATGGTTGACGCTCGGCTAACCTTTTTCCTTTCTTATGCAATTGTTCTTAGTGTGCGTACGTGTGGAGACGGACAAATCGCGTATCGTGTAGTTCGTTAAACTTGACGCTACGTTTTTTTTATTTGCGTAATAGGATAATATATGCTGTATATATATTTCGATCGATCGTTTTATTTTTGAATAACAAGTTGTTTGGTGATGATGTTTACGAATAAATAAAATTAGTATGTCGCTAGTTTGGGAATAAAGTATAGAAAAATAATAACGAAGTATAGAAGAAATTTGATAATAATCCTAATTCTAAGAGTTTTAGATAAGGGAGTCCGTAGAGTATAGTTTAACATATTACCATCCGAAAAATTGCGAGCAGAAGTGGCGCTGCTGTTAGATAGGCTGAGTTCGTATTCGACAATAATTATGAACATTTCAATAAAATCAGAGTTGAGCCCCATAGATATTGATGTAATGATTAATTACATATTGCTTGGCTGATCGAAAAGTCAGTAAAAGTCAATTGTCAAATCAATGCTGAGAACACATACCGAAGTCACTATTCGTACTTATCACTTTTCATCGAAAATACTGATTTTTCGATCAGCTAAGTAATATGTAATTAATCATTATATTGATAGCTAGGGAGCTCAACTTCAATTTTGTGTGTTAAAAACTTTATTTTCTTTAATTGCTCATAATTATTGTCGAATGCGAACTCACTCTATCTAACGGCAGCGTCACTTCTGCTCTCAAATTTTCGGGTGGCGGAATTGTGAAGCTATCGGTATGGACTCCCCGGAAGTCTAGAATGCTTAATAAATCAAAAGTTTACCAAACTTTTCAAGAATGCATCTAGACATATTTTCCTATGAAAAGAACTACTTAATTTTAACAATTGATAATTTTTTTCATACAACAATTGAAAACAAATTTTTTAAACAAATTATATTATTTATAACTTAATTTAAAATTTGTTGTCCAATTTATATGTCACATAACCATTTTAACAGTTACTTTTAAATATGATATTAATCCACTTAAGCGGAATAGAATTTCAGTAAAAATCTAAATGTTTATATAAAAAAATTAATCAGCAGTTTTTTTATATAATTTTTCAATTATTTTAATTAATTTGGTAAAAATAATTTTTGTATTACAACACAGTCTGTTCCACTCGAATGGAATAAAATCATATTTATACAAAAACAAAGTAGTTGTGTGTATACAAACTATATACGTCATAGTTTGTGTACATTAGTCTCCTTAATCTATACTCATAACATTTCTGTATTGACGGTTTAAATGTTGAGTATCTTCCATTCTGTTAATTGTCGAATTATGATGATTGATATGTAACATTTCCGAAATGAGTCTTTTTTTATAGCAAGATTCTTTATCTATTATTTTTGCATCTTCCCAGTTAAAATAGTGATTTACGATTTTTATTGTTCTGATGTTCTTTTATTCGATTTTTTAGGCAGCATTTTGTTTCTCCAATATAAATAGCCGGGCATTTACAATACAAGTAATATACAAGTTAAGTTAGTTATATATACAAGATAACTTGTAAACTACCCCTGTCTCCTCCTAAATTTAATTTTTAATTCACAAGTATTGTAAAATTTGATATAAATATTTATAATTTTGTCCAATAAATTCAGCACCTGAAGAGGTCTGCAAACCTAGCAGACGAAACGTTGTGCACTTACATAAATAAATTGGATTTATTTATTATTGACCCTCAACAATCGACTATTTACTAATAAAAATATTATTAATTGTTAATATTAAATAGCTTTTTTCAATTTTAACACTAGCTTGTCTCCTTAACTACTGACATACTAATTCTTTTTACTCAAGCATATATCGAAATTAGCATTTAATAAAGGATGCATGCATATATATATATATGCGTACCAAGGACACGTACTCCGATAATCGGTATAACGGATTGGGCTTCGAGTTTCATCGTTACGAAATCGAGTGTAAGAAAATCGAGGCACCCTGCGGCATTGACACTGAACTTGCTTGTACGACCTTGTGTCTGCGGGTATACGTTGTATCACCTTTACTTTCGATCTTAATATATAGATACACGTAACACGTAACATTGCGTACCGAGTGAACGTCGGTATGTGAAAAATTTGCGGGTCTTTTTTTTTGTCCGAGGGTCACTGAATTTTCAACGATTACGATTAATTTATTATCACGTTAAAAAAACAAAATTTTAAACGACAAGTAAAAAATAATCATTCTAAGTGTGTTTCGGTTGATTTATTAATTTCGGTATGCTTTCCGAATAAAAATTTATTTATATTCCTATGACGATGATAATAATAATAATAATAATAATAACAACAATAATAATGTTAAGTTTACACGCTTCTGCAGATTAATTAAATACATTGCAATTGTAATACGTATAGCTCCTCGACCACTATGTAAATGCGAATAGAACACCTAATCAGCTATACATTGGCACCTACCAGCCGGTCTGAAAAATACGAATAAAAAGAAACGTTAAAAATTTGAAATAAATAAAAAAGAAAAAAGACGAAAGTGATTAACGAGCATTATCTCCGATTAGAAAATTAAACGGGATGATACAAGTTAACCATATACGTATCGGGGAATCTCGAGGTATAGTTGAAAATTGAGATCCGAGAAACAATGAGAGAGTAGATAAACGAAAAAGGCGTTAAAGTGTCAATGATTCTCTATACGCATATTCTCTCTATATATATATATACTTACATTCCGTAATAAGAAAGTTGAATGCCACACTTGCACGTGTAACCAGCACAGCAAATATTATTACCGTTCCTTTGATGAGGTACACGACAATCAAATGCTACCTCCTTATTCACGTTCTTCGGTAGTTTACAATTTGAGTCTCTGCGCACGAATAAGGCGATTTAACGTTATTTCATATAAGTGCACATGTATATTACATACATACATATACATTGTCACATTTGTAATCAATTATATGTATGTATATATAGTCTTTTTTATATTACCTTCGGTTCCTCACGAGATTTTTCAAGCTGAATTTACCTGTAACGCGACGATAATTTTGTTAAATTTTTAAGTCTTACATGTGTTAACGAATATTTATTTTATTTAACTGTAGAAAAGATTGTATTATACGTTACTTACTGTCATCAGGATCGGCGAAACTCGATGTAATAACGCACACGACGAGGACGGTCATGAGAAGAGCGATTTTAAAATACATACTCGTTGCTGAAATAAAAAAGAAAACGTACGCATATTCGTTTGATTTATTCGATTTTAATAACTATATCAATGTTACCTAATTATAAATTTCCCATTTCCGTATATATAATATTAAGATTTACACAACGATCTTACAGATAACGTTAGTATGCCAAGGAAAGTTATTAATTTTCAATGTCTATACACTAAAATTTCACGGATATATAAATAAGCTTGACCGACAAATAAATTCGTTGTCCAATTATAAAATTAACAATAAATTATTAAACGATATTTTTTTTTCCAAGTATAAATAAAAATAATATACTCACATTGTGCCATTTTGTAAGAATCGACTGCTCGCACCTTGTCTTTACAACTGCGAAAATAGTTACAAGTAAAAAAAAATAATTAAACGTACTTATATTTATATGAACAAAAAAAAATAGATATTTCGAAAAGAAGTAGTAGCAAATAAAAAACAGTTGTGAACAAGTTTGTTTAACAGTAATATGTTGTTTATGAAAAGACTACAATGATCTTAATTTTAATAGAAAAATATAGAAAAATTCGGAAAATAATGTATGTGTATTATCAGTTACCTCGAAGTATTCAATGGTAAATCAAACATCCGGAACACGTGTGAATTAACGCGCTATATAAAGTATTTTAATCTTTATTACCGCGACACGAAAAACGTGCACGCGTAAAAATTATATATTCACGGATATACATATATATAATGATATTAAATAATAATGTTTCCTTGGAAACGTGTGAATCGACGTGCGTTTTCCTCGTGATTAATCATCATATTTTATCGTTATATTTTTTTATTTGCTTATCAATTTATTAATTTTATTTTAAATAATAATTACGATATATTCCAATGCAGATTTTGTATGAAAAATTTTTTTTTTTTTACTTCATCCTATATTCCGATGCATTCCGTAATGGACACGTGTTCACTTTCTATAGAAAATATAATCACAACGTAATTAGCGCACCTGCGTAGCGAGTCATGTTTAGATTATCACCTGCTCGTATATAGTATATAATCCTTAGGTTGTTTGTTTTTTTATAAATAAAACTTTTTACAATTCTTCATTTGCAATTTTTAGTTTACGATTTCGTTATTGTTATTTTCACGTATACAAATCGATCGTTTCGGTAAATTCACGAATTTGACCTACATTCCACTCATCGTTGTAGAAACGAGAAAAAGCAAATATTTTTTTTACAATCGCACGAGATAAGGAAAATAAAATGTGGTCAGTGCAAACACTGTATACGAATTATTAAAAAAAGGAAAATTAGATGAGATGAATCATGTCGATCCGTGACAATATAATTAATTAAATAAGAAAAGAGAGAGGGAGAGACGAAATGACAAAATTAATATTTCATTTCTTTGGATTCCTCAATGCTACACGATTTTCCATTTACGTATATGAAGTCATTTTATAATTCATATACGAGGATAATGTACGCAAGGAAATGAAATTCAAGATTCCATATTAGTTTGTATACACGGAAAAAAAGGTTCTATTATAGTAAAAATGTTTTATTGAGTTATTGAGAGACGGACTTGAACTTATAAAAATTATTATTTTTTATATAGAAAAATTTAGCAGATATAGATAAATATGTAGTTAAATTTTACGTATAATAAAAAATAGTAATATTTATAATAATTATCAACTCTGCAATCTCTCGATTACTTAATAAAATAATAGTAATTTTCACTACTACTTTATTCTAGTAAGTAAAAAGTTAAATATTGTTGACATTTACAATGTGCAGGTTGTATTACAAAATCGTATTGTACAGAGTAAAAGTATATTGATGCTGTTACAGCATATATATATATATATAGAGAACTTTCGAATTATGTCACGTTATAATACGCGCGCGTAACCGTTAGATGTTATGCATTTCGCTTTTCAAGTCTATATAACCTGTGGAGAAAGCTGCACTTGAACTTGACACTATACGTTTCCTTTCTCCTTCTACTTCTCTCTCTCACTCTCTCAAAGTTACGTAAAACCTATAAACCACGGTGTATCGTATCATTGAGAGTTAAGTATTTTAATAAATTTAAAGTTGCCATATAAGTTTCAATAAACAATACAATTGTCTGATATTTGAATAATTGTAAAATAAAGAAACTTTTGTTTTTAACAAGTTATTATTTGTTTATACAATTTTGGAAAGAAAATATTAAATATTTCTATATAGTTTTCAATGTAATATTTTTTTATGAATGGCCGATAATTCTATTTTTATGAAAGTAGTTTCTTCTGGAGATAAATTTTTCTGTAATACATAAATTAAAATAATAGTTGAATTTATTTATTCTTTTTATTCATCTATTCGTCAGCAATGGAACCTGAAAAGAATAAAATTTCGTCTAATATTCTTAATTATAGACGTATGTACAATTGGATAGATCCGAACGTTATTAAATAATCCAGAAAAATCGAAATTTACAGATTATGTGCAAAACAGTAATAATTATTATATTGTGTATAAACTATAATTAACATATAATATTATTATTATTATTATTATTATTTATGTTTATATTAGTAGGATGCGAATGGTACTTTAATTCGATGAAACAACTTTTTTCATATTTAAAAGTTTACAGAAATCTAATTTCCATTAATATAAAAATATATATTATGTACAATAAAATAAATTTTATAATAGTTTTAATATTTTTAAATTTTCTTAAGCATTCTTTCCACATTCGAAAATTAAACGAACCTTCGGTCCACCCAGTTTCACTTGTCCTAAATAACTTGGATAATGTCAGGGAAAGGGTCAGTGTCAGTATAAAATGATCGACTACGCGCAGGAATCTCGATAAACGCGTCGCATGCTATAGTTTTTGTACGATTCGCGACGGGCTAAACGAACGCGAAATCACTCCGTTCGCTAAAAAAAACTGCGAGATTTCACGCTCTGATTTCACGATTTTTACACGCGATGTGAAGATCCAATTTCTTTTTTTATTGCATGTATTTCGCATCGTATAATCGTTAATTTTTCATCGTAATTTTTGTTTTATCCAGGTTTAAATTGACCAAAGTACATTTTGCAAGTCGCACGTCGAATTTACAGACCGCTTTATCGCGAATCGGATGATGCTGGATCGCGCAAACCGGCGTCGATCGTTCCCTCTGTATATACCGATATTATTTATTGCCCGAAACCCTCATAAATCGTACTCGTTCATACTTACAAAACTCAGTTCTAGCTTTGAACATTTTTTTGTTTTCTTTATTCTTTTTTTTCTTGGTTTCGTTTTATTATATCGAAGATGAATATCTCTCGATATTTTTCACGTGCTCGGTGTATAAGCTAGACAACGGATATCGTAATCGGACGTTCGATAACCAATCTTTCCTAGAGTAAATTAGACGCGCGCAGTCCTGATATTATTTACATTTATTATATTATTAATTAATTAGACGTTCTTGATTAGTTAATGATTATTATTTTATATTTTCAACGGCTACTGCTATTTTATAAATTATTAATTCTTTGCGGAACCGAACTTTATTAAAGTATATATATATATATACACCTTTAAAAAAAAATAATATAAAAATATATGTCCGCGTGGGATTTTGATAAATAATTAATAAACGTGATAAATCAGAAAAATGTCGTGGTTGTATACGTATACACCCGTGGATAATTGTATCGCACTGGGCATACGTACGGTTGGCGCGTGTATATATATATATATATAAAATAAATCGAGTAAATTGGAAAAGAAAAGTGAAACAAAAGCGCGAGCGCACATCTTACCAAGTTTTCTCGCGCGCGGAGAATTCTGAGCATATATCCGCGCTAGAGATCGAATCTTGTTCGTACAGCTCGGTTTCTCGCTGTTTTCCGGGGACGAGGAAGAGCAATAACAAAAATAAGGAGTATTCGGTCTTACGCTGTTTATCCACTTTCGACTATTCTTCCGATATGTACCTCTAAATTTTCACAATTAAAAATATTTTCTTTTATACCAACGCACATTTTCCGTTGAATGGTTATATATCGATGCGACGATTGTCGTATAGATCAACGAGGCAATAATAAAATGGTTGAACGAAGTGATAAACAAAACGAGGATATACACGCGCGCGTACATTTTTTTAATAACAGAGCTAGAAGACTCGGTATGTATACGTACAGCTCATTTGCTAATCTGAGGACTATCGGGTATGGAGTTTACGAGTTAGCCGTGAAATTACTACCAATTAATAATTAATCATAGTTTATTTACTATTATGGTACAGAACCTCACAGTAATTACGTGGATAAATCAAAAGGAACTATAAAACGCTTTTTGATATTTATGAATTATTTATAAATCTGTAACCATCGATCGATCGATCGATCGTTAGAAATATGAAAAATACAAGTGATATAATGCGACTCTTCTTCTTCTTCTTCTTCTTTTTTTCTATTGCACATATATAGAGAATCGTCACGACTAGTATACTTACGGTGAGATAATATCGAATAGACAAAGAGAGAAAAATGGTATAGGCACATCTTATTCATAGCGCGTAAATTACGACTGGAATGCGTAATTTATTAAATATATGTATACACACCAATTGTCAAATCGGAAATATGAAGGTAAAAGGTATATCCGTATAGGTGTAGATTATTCGATTGTAACATAGTGGAACCAGCAGCATAACTCGGAGCATGTTAATAAGGATCCGTAGGATCGATCGGGATCCGATAAACAGAGAGAGAGAGAGAGAGAGAGGAGTTAGATCGGAAACTAGGAAGTCGAGCGCGCGGTGCATTTATGCGGCACACGACGTATAAATTCCGCTCGCGGAGACGGAGCCGATATTCATCGGGGGCGTCGCCTACGATGGGCCTTTTTCCACCTTGCTCCCTTTTCCGTCCCACGATACGTTTGATTGCACGATTCGTCTTTACTGTTACCCTCCCTCGTCTTTTTTCTTTTGTATTCATATATATACGTTTTCATTTTTTTTTTTTTACAATTTAAGTGTCGTTTCGGGTATTCAGAGAAATGGCGTTAAGAAAAACACACGGAGAAAAATTTATATAATTTATACATCGAAGTAATATGAATAATTTACTACTGTTATTGTAACAAATGTAAATAAAATTGGTAGATTAACTATATAAATGTTATGTTGCGTATACGTGAGAGCTAAACGATGTATAAAATAAATAAGTTTCTAAGAAAATATTAACTTTTTTAGTTAAGATATATTAAACATTATTTTATTTCCGTAGCTAGTGATTAACTTATTTTTAGATAATTTCTTTACTAAAATTCATTCTCATGAGAATTCAGCGTATATATCTGAGGTATAACGTTTTTATAACGATATTTTTATTTGTATTATTTGAAAAGATAGTATCTTACATTGATTATAAACATTACTATTGTTACGAACTTAATGGTGTTTTATTTTATTAATAATAGTAATTTTTTTATCGTCTATGAAATTTGTTTAACGGAAAGAGTTTAATCGATGTTTATACGAACTAACACAGTATATTTGTAATTATTGGCAACTTTTAGATGGAATATTCCTTCCATCCGTCTTTTATATTAATAACAATATAGTGAGTTATTAACATCGTTCTGTACATATACCGATTCCTAATATATCGTTACTTACAATTTTCGTTAAACATGCATATATATATATATATATGTACTTATTCCTTGCGCTGACGCGTCGCTCTTAAATTAATCCAAAAATTGAAGAGTAAGAAAATTAATTTTTTCGCACGAAGCTTGCCAGTTATAAAATATAATGATTATTGTTACCAAATAAATTGTTCACACCTCTTCTCCTCAATATGGTACTGGCCCTAAAACACACTTATATATTATAAATAATTCTTATTCGACAAAATTTCTTTTTTGAAAAAAATGAATTAAATTAAGTAGTTTTTCATTAGCTCCTAGAAATCCCTCACGATTTCTAGGAGCGAACTTTTTAATTCGAGTTTAATATATTTCGGGCTCTTTTACATATCGATTGTTATTGTAATTTGTTTTACGATAATAATGGATCAATATAGTACTGATAACACGATTAAACGAATATTACTATTATACACTGGCAGCTGAAGATAAGTTTCGTACACTGAGAAAAACGCTTCTTTTATTCAAAGAAATCATGAATTTCTTAACGTAAAATTTTACATCATTTGCACCAAATGTCGATTTCTTAATATTTAAGAAATATTCCTTTACTATTACAAATTTTTTTATAAAAGAAAAATATCCATTATCTTATATGAAGTACATAATTCTCAATATAGTTACAGAATATGACTTAAAGAAAAAAATCATTTTTAGAAAATTTAGAATTGCAAGAAAAACTTTTATTTGATATTAATTATAATACAAATAAATGATTATTTACAGGTATGTGAAAATTTGATCTTAATTTATTTATTCATATTAATTTTTTTTAATATAATCATGTTTAATTTAAATTTAATACATGTCAAGTGCGAAAAGTGATTAATTCACTGAACTCGTATAAAAATCATAATTCTTACTTGTAAATTATTTGTGCCTTAACTATACAGAATTTAAGTATAATGTGGACCTTGCGAAATCAAGTCATATTAGTAAACTTTATTATTGAGTCATGTGCCCTTCGCCGTATTTCAATCCACATTTCTTAACAGTTAACGAAGATTCTTTCTCCCAAATAATTACTTTTCTCAGTGTACTAACATTTACTCGATTTAACATATCCATGTTTCGTTCCCTTAAGAGCGAAATAGGTATAGAAATATAGTATATTACACACCTAGGGAGGTAAAGTATTGGTCAGTCCATAGCACATGTAAATTGGCACCTGAGCCGAAGGCGAGGGTGGCAAACATGTGCTATGGGGTGACCATTTTACCTCCCGTGGGATGTATACTATTTTTCACCACCAGTAGGCCGAAAATAACACATTCCTTTTTCGGTGCCGGGAGGGAATGTGGTACTTTCGGTCTACGTGTGGTGAAAAATTCCATAATGAGTCGATCGAACGCAAGTGATCCGCATTCCTCGATAATATTGCCAATAATTGAAATCAGAGTTAATTTGCTAAACGTAATTATTCGTTTCCTTCGATAACGAACGATGATAGAGTGTCTCTTAAAAATGACGATAAAAATAAATATTAAATGTCTAATATCATCCGGAAGTATTGTACGACCGATGATCAAAATATTGTACAGTGCCACACACAAACAGACATACGTGTCTATATGTAAGTAGTAAGATATCGCATCGCATTACACAAGGATGATTCGATCATCACGACTCTTAGGTTAATTAAACGCCCCCGCGGGTTCTATATAGAATCGCAGCTAAGGTTAATTAAATCCGATGTAATCGTTCCAATTCCCCCCTCTCTCCCTCGTTTTTTCTCTTCTTCTTATCGTTTCTTTTTTTCAAAGTCAGCTCGTATAGTTAATTCGATGGTCGTGAGATACTTACGCGCTAGATAATAAATTTCGCGTTAGCGATCGACTAATGGCCGATATAAATCGCGGTAGCGTCGGGTCCTCATGCATCATGCATCGCAGTTCTCGAGCACGTGGTGTATCGATACCAGGTTGCGTGTATCGGTGGTTAGGCCAAACCGTTATGGGGATATGGAAGATTGCCAATTGGTTCGAGTATACTATGGTTTTTTGGATTTGGGTTGTGACCTTCTCGAGGTCGATTTATTTCCTTCGATCACTCGGTATGGACGATCGGTATATTCCCTCTCTCTCTCTCTCTCTCTCTCTCTTCGGTGTGGAATTTTTTTCTTTCTTTTTACGATCGTCAAATATTTCCTTCTCGTCTGCGAGCGATGCACTTGGAATTTAGTAGTAGGAATCTAGAGTTGGATATACGATCGTTTAATCGATGTCTAATTTATATCGGTATATAAAAAATTCCACCATTGATTTAGATTTAGAATAATTATATTTATATTATATATATATATATATATATATATATATATATATATATATATATATACACAACTTAATGAAACTTCGCATAAAAGATAAAACATTCATTAACTTCCCGATCGGTGTATATATATATTGACTAAATCTAGTCTACTCACCGAGTGGAGAAGATAATAATAGTGGAATTTAACAAAAATCTAATAAATTTATCAAGTTTAACAAAGAAAACAATTTTATTTTCCTTGAAATCGGTATTGTAACGTCAGGTTCATTGGTTTCTCTAAGGTAACGATTACGAGGTGTCGTGTGTAAATGATTTAATTCCACGTTCTCGAAACACTTAGGATAAACGATCTCTTTATAACCAAACGCTTCCCGCGAGATTACTGGTTATTAAATTGAAAATTTCGTTGCGCGTCTCACGCAATATCGTTAAACGAGTGTATTGTATATATATACAAACCGATTTCTATAGCGAATCAATTTTAGATTCTTGTATCGCTATTACCGCGGTCATTGTGAACTGATTTTCTTTTCATTTGTTGGTTCGTCCTTCCTACTTTTTTTTTTACAATATTATTCTATCGGTAAGATTATCCTTTATCTAACAGTCATATCGCTCTTTATATATTTACGTACGGAAAAAAATTAATTTTATTTATCGTACACTTTTGTTTCTCGAACAGGTTTTTCTTTATTTTTTAATATTATTCGTAAAGCGAAAAAGGGAACTAATCACGTAAATAGAATTCAATTAAACATAATGAGTGAAAATAGGTTCATAGTTATATTTAATGAGCAAAAAATAAAACACTTGGATTATTATTCGTTCAATTTATTTTTATTGATACTAATTGTTCGAAAAATTACGCTCTGCCGTTTACTTGACGTTATGAACTCCGTATATAGATATATTTGTTAATAATATAATATACATTCTGTGTCGAAAGGGCTATTACGATCTAAAAATAGCATCCGCACACATTGTCTCGGTCGATAAATCGTGACTTAATAGAAAAATGAAAAGATCACCAAACTCTTGCAGAATAATGGATATCCATTGTTGTAACTAAGATACATTTGTTAAACCCCGAACAAAATTTTTTATTCGAGAGAACGGATTTGACAACTGCACGGAGAAAAGTATATAGCATTAAAACAATTACCATGATCTTTATTAATAAAGTCAGAGTTGCACAAAATTACTATATTTTATAATACGTGCACTCTAAGTCTAAAAGTGTAAAATTTGAAAGTCAAAATATTAAAACGTTCAATTTAATCTTTACAAAAGAATAAAAACAAGATTTTACACTTTATAAAGATAAAATTATTAAATTTACACTTTACAAAGATTAAAATATGGAATTTACACTTTACAAAGATTAAATTATGGTATTTACACTTTTGCAAAAGATTAAATCGTACATTTTCAACTATATAAAGTGTAAAAATGGTTACAAGATTTATTTTACACTTTTAGACTTAGAGAGTGGATACTGTAGGGAAAATGTTATACAATTTTTTTATGAAATTGTACTATATTTTCCGGGAAATTTTTGGAGACAGTGTGTTCTATAAAGTCTATATGGTATTTTTTAATCATACATTTTTCTGCGTTTATTATACGAAATATTTTATCACACAAATTCAGAATAAAATAAATTTCTTTTATAATGTCAGCACACACACACACACACATATACGATTTCTCGAATAAACGAGCACATATCACTTAGATCTAGTTGACTAAATTTTTTTGAACGTATTTTTTGCATTTCTAGGAGTGACAAGTTAGCAGCACCAGCAGGAGCAGCAATAAGAGCAGCATCATGCCGAACGTTTTGCACCTGCTGTGCGTCCTCGGGATGCTCGGACTTCTTCGACCAGCCGAGAGCGGTGAGTAAGACATCCTGGTATTATAAGGGACTTTTATTATTTATTATCATTTTCCTTGATCTCCGTGTGTACACACACTACCTTTTAATGAGCTTTCAGACTTAACTATTTTTTTTTTTCTCGTCGATAGGGGAAACGTTTGTTGATCTATACGTTTGTAAACAAAGTGTAATGTGCAACGCGTGTGAACTATAATACGTTCATCGTCAAATATTCGATTTCGTTACTTTGGCAACAGAAAGTAAGGTTGTCGGTGCGCTTGTAATTTCTAATGAACATAAAACAACCGAGTATCTAAAACATGTTTATATACATCTTTTTTGTACGTACGGTATTATATTTATATTCATATTGTAAATGTGGCAATTTAGTACATCTTTTGTTAAAGAGGAATGTTTTATAATTTTTTTTTGTAAGCTGAAGAGGAGTCGTAACGCTATACCTAGTCAACTATTATAAATAGAGTTGTTTATTTTCTTCGGGACGAGAAAAAGAAATTGATGAATTTTCTCAAGTACGCGTGATGAAACATTTAATTATTTACTTTTGACGTTGGTTAAGGATACACGTTCTCTATAACTAAATAGAAAGACACAATTTTGGAAAATAGTATAATAGATGAGTGATAATTTTCAATCGATTCATCAAAATAAATATTGTTAATTTAAAGGAATTACGATCAAATCATTTTTGTGTGTATAGAAGAAAGATATGTGAATGACGAGTACGTACCAGTACGTGTCATGAATATTTTAATAGAAACTTATTAATCAAATCTATAAAGTTAAAACGTTAAATTTGCAATGACAAAACAACTTTACCGTGTATATAAATAATTTATAAAAAAAAAATAATGCTCACATACCTTCCTCTCGATATTATTAATCGTGGATATTAATAAACCGTGATCGAGCGATAAAAATATCCATTAACGATTCAACTGTACCATTAATCAAAAGTGCCGTCACTTCCAATGAGTCGTTAAAATAATTATTAATAACACGCTCGAAAAATCCATTTTTTCATCAAATTCTATAATCTAAAAATAGGATATTCGTTGAAATTCGTTAAAAGAAATGATAATATCGATCGTCGAATTTTGACTAACCCGATTACATAAAATCGAGTCGACGATTGATTTGCGTAATCAAGGGAATGGAAAGCAACCCCTTTACGCGATGAAGAACAAAAGATTGCCGCCAATTACGGTAGGCAAGTAGTAGCCAAGTCGTTGTCGTCAAACTGGTTTTCAACGTGGGCGCGTCTTTTTTTACACTCCTCTCGGAGAGATAACACCTCGTGGAATTCTCGGCTCGATACCCTCTAAGGTTGCGCTCGACCTTAGAATGCACTCTCGTAAGTTCGCGGAACATTAATCCATCCTCGTGGACCAGAATACTTTTAATCTACGACGCGTGGATCACCAATTTTTTTAATTAATTGGTTCATCCGAAACGATCGTTTAAGAAATTCGTTCCTGGTTTTGTTCGAGGTGTATTCTTTTTAGCTTATTATTACTAATGAAAATACGTACGCGGTCACAGACGTAGTATTTATTTTTAAAAAAGAAATGCAAATTACATTACGTATCATTTTGAAATCTATTTGATTCCAATACTTATTTATTACATTAACAAATATAGTAATTTCGGAAAAATATTGTTCTTATTTTTCTTAAAAATATTATTAAGGCACGATCGAGTGCACGTTGGTATAAATAAATCTTATAAGAAATTGGAAAGAAGTCTGATAGAAAAAAATAAGATAAATAAATTATTATTTGATACATAAATTATTGTAGCTAATAGCGTGTTTTTGTTCAAGGTTACTACGATTACGATAACGAAGTTTACGATTATTATCGACAAGAGAGCAGCAATCAAAATAACGTGCAAAGCGTGCCATATACGTGCCAAGAAGAAGGTTTCCAGGAAGATCCAAATGACTGTCGAACGTTCTACAGATGTGTAAACTGGGGAAATGGTAGTCCATTAGTGCCCTTCAAATTCGAGTGCGGTGTCGGTACAGTATTTTCCAAATCTAAGGGAAGCGTTTGCGTTCATCCAAACGACAGCGGCCGTCCTGAATGCTGCGAGCCTGGCAACGAGATTGATTCTAATCTACCAGGCGAAGCTGATGGTTGGAATCAACAACCACAACCCTCTTACCCTTCACAAAAACCTTCGTATCCACCGCAGCAAACGGAGCGACCCTGAGCAACCGAGTTATCCGCAACAAACTCAAAGACCGAGTTATCCTCCACCGACTCAGAACCCCCCGCAGCCTAGTTATCCACAACAAACCCAACGACCTCAACCGCCAAGCTATCCACCCCCCACGCAAAGTCCTCCACAACCAAGCTATCCATCTCAGACGCAAAGTCCGCAGCAACCAAGCTACCCACAAAATCCTGAACAACCAGGTGATGGTGGCGGTAGTGGTAGTGGATGTAACTCAAATTCAGGAGGAGGTTGTGGATCTTCACCAGGTTGTTCAGAAGAAGGTTTCTTCCCAAATCCCGAAGACTGTCACAAATTTTACCGATGCGTTAACGAGGGCTCCCATTTGCAAAGGTACGACTTTACTTGCGGCACGGGGACTGCATGGGATCAAGGCTTGCAAACGTGTAATCATGAACACGAAGTTGCTAGTTGCGGTTCCGGTTCCGGTTCCGGAAGCCAGCAACCAGGTGGTGGTACAGGAGGCTATTATCCCTCGACTACGCAGTCTAGTCAATATCCATCGAGGCCAGGATCCGATAATTCGGTAACGTCCCCGGCAACGCAATATCCTCCTTCACAAGCCACGCAAAGCCCAACTAATTCACCGTATCCTCCTCGACCAACTCAGAACCCTACGCAACCACCGTATCCTCCATCTCAACCTACACAGCCGCAAAATCCCACACAAGCAACTCAAGGATCTACTCGACCTCAATACCCAACACAACCCCCGACGCAACCTCCTTCTCAAAGTACAAAGGGTCCAGAATACATACCACCTCAAAAACCAACAACAAGTAGCCCACCTTCTGGTAGTGGTAGTGAAGCACCTGGAACTGGTGGAAGACCTTGCGCTCCTTCAGGATCCTCGAAAGATTGTACAGAAGAAGGATTTTTCCCTAATCCTCAAGACTGTCATAAGTTCTATAGGTGCGTTAACGAAGATGGTTCATTCCGAAAATACGATTTCGAATGTGGTACTGGTACAGCTTGGGACCAACAGCTGCAAACTTGTAACTACGAAAGTGCTGTGTCTAGCTGCGGAGGATCCGGAAGTCAACCACCAGAATCTGGTTCATCACCTGGAAGTCAGAAACCCGGTTCTGGTACAGGACCTGGAGGTGAACAACCAGGATCTGGAAATCAGCAGCCGAGCTCTACTCCTGGTACTTCGGAAGCACCAACAACTCAATCTAGTCAGCCTACATCGCAACCTAGCACCGATGCAACTCAGGGTACAACGCCATCTGCTATTCCATCCACATCACAACCTTCTACGCAAGTAACTGAACAATCAACCGAAGCGACTACTCCAAGTACTAAACAACCGGGAACTCCTAGCACTCCTCAAACACAGCAATCAACTGAGTCACCGACGCAACCTCCTACACAATCACCTACGCAACCACCTACGCAATCACCTACGCAATCACCTACACAACCGCCGACGCAACAAACTACACAACCACCTACGCAACCATCCGCGCAACCACCTACGCAACCACCCTCACAACCACCAACTCAAGAACCTCCAACGCAGCCTCCTACACAATCAACTACGTCGTCGCAGGAACAACAATCTACACCACCTTCTGGAAACCAGTCAACTTCTGGTCCAGGATCCGGTGGTTCCCAGCCACAAAAACCAAGTAAAGGTGCTTGTCAAAGCGAAGGTTTCTTCCCCAACCCTGACGATTGTCGCAAATTCTACAGATGCGTCAGCAATCCACCAGGATACATTAAATACGATTTTGATTGCGGTCCGGGAACCGCGTGGGATCAAAATCTTTTGACGTGTAATTACATTCATCAAGTAGCATCTTGTGACCCGGGACAAAATGAAATTGAACCGAATCAACCATCCGATGGATCATCTTCACCTCCGCCATCAGGTGGATCATCCTCTCCTCCTCCTTCTAGTGGATCATCAGCGTCTCCTCCAACCGAAGGATCTTCGTCTGCACCACCATCTTCAAGCACAACTCCTTCGAGCAGTCAACCACCTGAAGACAAAACGGAACCTTCAAAACCAGCACCGACATCCACAACCAGCAGTGAATCCAGTTCCAGCACTGAAGGTTCATCGACCACACCGACCTCATCGGAAAGTACCCAATCATCATCCTCGCCTTCATCCAGTACGGAAAGCAGTAAACCCGATTGCAACACACCAAAACCAAACAATACTATCGTTTGCAACACTCCCGGATTCTACCCTCACCCGACCCGCTGTGATAAATTCTATCGATGCGTGGATAATGGAAGAGGTTTCAACGTTTACCACTTCGACTGTCCCCCTGGAACGATATTCGACCCTAGTATCGACGTCTGTAATTATCCAGAATCGGTCTATCCTGCAAGAGACTGCGACAATGCGGGTGGTTCACAAACTCCGTCTTCGGAAACGCCCGCGACCTCGTCATCCACTACCCAAGCACCGACAAGTGCAGAGTCAACCACAAAATCAGAAGGTACGACAACACCATCGACGGATGGTACGACTACACCATCGACAGATGGTACGACTACCTCAACATCCGATTTAACAACCACCGAATCTTCAACGACTGAATCTGGAACGACAGAAAGCAGTACCGAAGGAACGACATCCAGCTCCGAAGCCACGACAACGACAAGTCCAGATGGAACGACAATAAGTTCCGAAGGAACGACAATAAGTTCCGAAGGTACGACAACTAGTACCGATAGTACGACAACTAGTACTGATAGTACAACCGAGGGTACGACCGAAGGTTCTACAGTCAGCTCAGAGGGAACGACTACAAGCTCGGAAGGAACGACAACGTCTAGCACCGAAGTGACAACAACTTCAGAAACCGATGCAACGACAACACCTGCAACCTCGACGGATACTACTACGGCTGGAAGTACCGAACCGACGACTCAAGAATCCAGTTCCGAAGCAACGACCTCGACACCCGAGGAACAACAATCGACTACCCCTGCCCAAGAAACAACAACCACGCCCACCGGCACAACGGACTCTCAAGAAACAACTCCAGCTTCTACGGAAAGCCCATCGGTCGATAATTGCCCATCGTTAGCTAACTTGACCGACGAACAAGTAGTACTGGTTTGTCCAACTGGATTCAGAAGGCATCCGAAATTGTGCAACTTATTTTACCAATGCACAATGTCAGGAAATATGGAGGTGAGGATTTTGATTCTGCAGTGTCCTAACGGTACTATATACGATGAGAAGGACAACAAATGTCTAGCGGAATCGGAAAGCAGCCAGGCTTGTACGGGTACTATCGCCGGAAAGAGAATACAAAGAAGAGTTTCAAACGACTCTCCATCTTTGGTAAGTTACATCGAGTTACATTATGATAATTAAGATTTAAATATTCAATATTCACCTTCTTTTATTGTTTAACGTTACAAATCATATTTATTAATATTAACATTTATCAATGATGAGAAACACTATTTACTACAAGTTGTTTCGAAATAACATTTATTCAATGCAATTCTACTTACCCTACTAGTAATCGCATTCTACTTGATAACTAATACATTGGTAAAAAATAAGATAAAAGAGGTGTCCATTTTTATCCTTTCAATTGAATGTTTTTCATACATTTTTTAACCATTTATTAAAGTGAAATACAAATTTTATTTAGTTTTCAACTATCCTTTATCTTTTAAACATAGATTAACTTTGTCTTTGTAATCTATAAAAAAAATTTAATTTCCTGTTGGCAAAAATCTGGTAACATTATTTGAATCTTTCGAGTGTATGATCATTTCATTAAATGGTAATAAAATGTATAGAAGCGTTTAATGACAGGGAATATACTATCAATTTGTTCTTAGATTCACATTTCTACCAGAATAGTTACATTCATTACTCTTTCAGGTCGAAGTAACTACGAAATCTCTATGCCCGGAGGAAGGACACTTCCCGTACAGGGAGGGCTGCAGCAACATATTCTTCAAGTGCAAACGTGACGCTAGGTACGCGCTTCAAGGATATCTGTACAAGTGTCCCTAAGGACTTTGTCTACTGGTCAGTCTCGAGACGCTGCGAACGAGCTTCGCGACTGCCCATGTGCACGAGCATGTCCAACGAGACCGAGGATGAAAACGAAGCTTGGGAAAACCGATGGGAAATACCGGTTGAGGACCGTAACTTATCCGCTAGGTCGCTTTATTTTTGAATTATATAAATTAATATAATTCAAATTTTATACAATTTTTACATTCGAGAGTATCATCATATTTTTATATTCAATGTGATTATGTAGAAAATTCCTGACATTCTTTTTCTAATTTACGACAAAGTTTGTCCATTTCTCGTATTTGAAAAAATAGACGTGATTATCGCGTTACGTGTCTTTATTTTAATTACATTGATCGATTTAGAAAAATTTAGAAAAAAAACATGCAATCGAAGTATTTTCCCGAATTTTGCTGAGAAATCGTTATTTCACAATCAGAGCTGTAATAAAAGCTAAATGAAAATGTTGTAAAAATAATTCTGCGTAGTTACAGTTCAAAAGCGCAGATATATATAGAAATAGGAACAGGAATAAAAGCATATTCGAAAGTCTTACACCGAAAGCTTAATTAATAAAAGCTCTCCAAAGGACTACAATAAATTTTGATGATAATAATCTGCAATCCGTTAAATGCGCTTAGTACTAATTGATTCTTCATGCAAATATCAATCGTTTATACAAAGACGAAAAAAGCCGAAAAAATAAGATTAACTTTCTTATAGATATTTAAAAAAATATACTGCCAGATGATATACTTAGAGGATAAGTCAGCGAGCGAGATGTGTAGAATCGTAAAAAACTTTGTTGAAAGTAAATGGAAAGTCAAATGTGAATATATAGGTATATATTTACGTTGAATTGTATAATGTAATTATTTAATTATATAAAATCTTGTACATTGGAGAAATACGATAATTGGCTAATCAAGTGTAGACTCGGTAAATAAGCCGATATATAACAAAAAAAAATCAAAATGCATTGATGTAGTTTTTTCTGTATTAAAAGAAAAATTAAGTTACGTATATATGTATACAGAATTTCCGTTTGATTTTCTCGAATCCATAAGAAAATCAAACGCGAAGTTCGGGGCCGCGGGTTAAGGGACTTTGGTGCAATATTCGAATAAGATATACGAATTTTTTCGCGACTAATTCACGAATAGCTGTAATTAATTAGAAATAATAAATTACATATATAAGTGTGTGCATGACAAAAATAAAAAAAAAATTTATTTTTCATTAGTCACGTGTATATAAAAATTTAATTAAGTAATAGAACCACGATCTTTTTATATAATATATACATATATTAATGTAAGTTAAGAATATATATATATATAAACACACACATGTCTCTTTACTGTAATTATCGAAGTACAAAACTTTGTATGTCATTACTAATCGAAAATATCGCTATAACCTTTACTAGTTACGAATAATAATAGTGTAATAATGATAATAATAATGATGATAATAATAATAATAATAAATTATTAAAAAAAAGTATACTTAAAAAAATAAAGAAAGTGATTAACTTTTAACCGATATATAATGTATAAGCTTCAGTAATTAAACGTTGTATCCAAAAAGATGCGATTTTTGTAAGCTTAATAAGTAAAAAGGACATCACACTATTTTAAGTGTGATCTCTCTGTACATTAAATAATGATATATAAATAAATGTGTACGTCGAGACGAATTTTATTATGGTATTGTTTATTCACCCATCATCTTGCTGCTTGTATTATCAAAAAAATACCGCAGCTTCTTCAAAATTAATGTATCGCTAATTATGTACTAAAGTGTATGAAGTTTTATTAAGGGGATGTCGGATTCAGAAAATGGCCATTTTTAATATTTTTTTATAAACAAAAGAATAAATTTTTGAAAAAATCCTGAACGCTATGCCCTTAGACATGTTTTAAATATACTCAATTTTTTTCAGAATTTTAGATTTGTAATTTATTCTGATTTTTGCGTTGAAAATTCATGTGTTTTTAGATAAATAATTACCGACCAAAAATTGTTTATTCAATTATTATTAACAAATTAATTTTCTCTTAAAAAATCAAAACGTCATCCCCTTTCTTATGTTTTAAACTATTCTTATGAGTTTTGTTCAGATTTTTAATTAAATATTTCCAACATAATTCTCATGTTGAAAGGTGTATATCCCTGTAACTTGGGCCCGACATCCCGTTCATTCTAACAAATTATTCTAAGGTTTTTAAAATTATTGTTTATGTATCGCGCATGATTAAAGATATCCGAATCCAAATAACACCATTTTATATAGAATAAAAAAGTACTAATCATTTCATTTCAACGTCCAACTGTTTTTGGATAGTTTAATGAATTTTCCAAGTTTACTTCAAAATTATTTCAAAATATACTTTATCAAAAAAACACAATTTATCTAGAAGAATCACATTTTAGATTATATTACTCTACTTGGTGAAATGTTCTGATAATTTTACAGCTAGAACTGCTATATGGTCTATCACCATGATTTTTTCGTGCACACTCTACCGTTTATTTTTAAAGTTACAACAAATTGAAAAATAAGTATTTTATTAATACCCTGAAAAATAATTGAAATAATTTGAAAAATTCAAATCGATCAGAAGAAAGATTGTTTTACTAGTTACAATGTACATTTGGTCCGAATTAAAAATATTAGTTGCAATAATAAAAAATGATGAAAATAAATGTTTGAAAATTAAAAAAAATTGGTTATGAAACATAAGCGAATCAATAGATCCAAAATATTATATTACGATGATACATGTAAGAAAAATAGGAGATATTTACCGCCCAAGCGATTAGCGGAGACAATGATTCACAAGAAGAGTGTTACAACTGCGAGAAATAAAACTTGTTGCAATTTTGACAACTATTTTCTGGTACCCAAATATAAAAGAATTCATATGAAATTGAATCTCATAGGGTATTTTCCGAAAGTTATATATACGCAGTTAATGAAAAATTGTGAAAAAGATGCTCAATGTTTAATCGCTAATAACTCGGGAACAATTAGAGATGGACAATCAAACTTAAATCATTAAAACGCTGAGATTAAACAGATATGATTTGAAAAAAAGAAGCTCATTTATCTCAATTTGGTCAAAAGTTATGCAAGAATTAAGAATTAAACAAAATTTTAACGAAAATTTAGTAATTATAAGTTTTTTACACTTTTTAGGCATTATTGTACGCTGCAATAATGATTCATTTCTATAAAAACGGTATTAATTTCGGCTTTTCATTTCCTTCCACATCCAATTTTTAATGTATCGATATTTTTGTTTGTTGAAAGGCAATATTGTTTTGGTTTTTTTTTGACTCCTTTAATTATTTGGTCAGAGTCAATTTGACTATTACATCCCGTTAAAGTAGTGCATATATTATTTATAAGGTTAAATTTATTAAGGAGACAAGCCTGGGAGAAAATTGAAAAAACAATATTCAATTTTAACAATTAATAATTTTTTTATTACAATGGAAAACATTTCTTAATTTTTTTAAACAAATTATATTATTATTATTAACTTTTATTTGAAATTTTTTGGCCAATTTAATTTTAATTAATTTATCACATAATTATTTTAATTAATCATGAGACTCTGTATACAATAACTCTGTAATAAGTTGAAATTTTATCGGTAACTTTTTAATATGATTTTAATCCACTTGAATAAAACAAAAGTTCCTGCTAAAAATAAAAGTTTCTGTTAAAATTTCAGCCTATTCGAGGAAGTGATTCCTGAGATATCCTGCGGTAAGTCCTTTATGGTAAAAAATCAGAGTATGGAGTTTCATAAATAATTAATATAGTTTTATTACATATAAATTGGCCAAAAAATTTAAATAAAAGTTAATAATAATATAATTTGTTTAAAACATTTAGAAATGTTTTCCATTGTTATAGAACAAATTTTTAATTGTTAAACTTGAATATCTTTTTTTAATTTTAACCCGCAGGCTTGTCCCCTTAAGAGTAAGAAGATAACAATATAAAAAACTTATTTTCGCTGCCGATCGATACAGAAAGTTCTGGGCAATGTATTTTCAAGAAGTGCCTTCTCAACAAAGACATCGGGGTTATATTTCTTACCTCCTCCCTCCCCCCCCCCCCCCCAAATAATTACTTGTTTGTATAAATCATTAAAAAATGACATATAAATAAAAATATAAAGTTCAACATCATTGGGTCATTGGGTTATTGGGTTATTGGGTAATTAAAAAAAATGACAATCTCTAATGAATTTTGTATTTTTACTTATACATTTGGTAATTATTTCACGATTAATGAAAACAAAAAAAATAATTTTTTTGGGGTTATAAGTCCCAGACATCGTATATGATGTCCGTCGCTGATAGCATAAACTTGGAAGCATAAAAGAATTGCCGTTAAAATAATAAACGAAATAATAAAAAATAGTTTAACCGTTTTTAAACTATGTAACTATATATATGTCATAAAATGCCATGAAAATTTATTCGAAATTTTTTTTTGTTTTGAATCAACACACTGAAATCAAATATAATAATAAATATATTATTGCTATATCTCTTGATTATACCAAAAATATAATAGAATTTTTAGAAAACAAAGCATATCTCGAAAAATTCTCTTTCTACATTCACAATACAAACGTTGAAATATAATGGTAAAAATTCATGCAAGAGGTGTACAAATGTGATGTAAACTAATACCTTATAGCTCGTATTGTACAACAGGTATATTATATACACGAGTTTACACATGATATGTATAAGGATGATTTTACGTTGTAAATTATTACTTAAATCTCTGGGAACAAATAAATAATTTCTTCGCAATATTATAATTAATTCACTATTATTTTGCACTTTCAACAAGTATTACTGACATTTCAATTTTTAAATAAATATGAAATTTGAAATACACATACAAATACAAATAGTTATACTTATTAGTACAATTTTTTTTTGTAAGCGAAGGGAAAATAAATGTTTATACAGTATATCGTTCTTTCGTATATTATGTTTCATTGATTCGAAAAATGTTTTGAAAAATAGCTAACAATACAATCAAACTAAAATGCAACATTTATTTGTTTTCCTTGTGATCATGTGATACAATGTGATTTTAACATGAATCCTAAAAAATTAACTTTTTTTAACCCAATCGAATAAAAAATACATAAATACATTTCTTATTACTTTTTTAATCGAAACATGTGTTTTCAATCAGTTTAAAAAAAATAATTAATATATAACTCAATAATCCTTCGTTAATAATCGTTATCTCTCCCACGCATTGTCAAGTATCAGGGTTATGGAGTAACAGCTGTGGTCCTTGTCTCTCTTATTAAAAATCCTATATATGTGCCTAATATCGAATGATGCAACAAACCCCTGGATTTAAAACCCAATAACGCAATAATCTAATAATTTATTTACCAATGGTTGGTAATATATAGCTATAAAACACCGATTCACGGCTGCCCGAAAAATGTCGTTGGTTTATCAATAAAAATTTTTGAAAAAATTCACAGAATATCTTGAAAGGAAACGCAACATCGTCGCAGAAATTTTTTTTTCGATAAATTGAATTCCTCGTTCGATAAAAAATAAATAATTTTTCTGCTTTTTTTGGGGTTCACATAGCCCGTTAACGCGTAACGAAATTTTATTTATTATTTTACATCACCGTTTTAGTATATATAATTTTTATAGTTACACATAATATTTTCATTCGCGATTGATAAATAATGCGTAAAAGTATAATTATTAAAGGTATAAATATCATACACAAATTATATAGATAAATTATTCAGGATTACATTTGTCGCTACAAAAATGTAACTAACAAGGAGACCCTCATATGTTTGGGAAACGGATCGTGCCCAGCTTGTAGTATATGTTTTCTAATATAAAAATATGAAAAAAGCCAGAGCCGCAGAATCTAACAATCGTTTTTTCAAAAGTTATACGCTGTTAAAGCAAAATTTCCAAAAAAAAGAGACTTTCCTTTAAACGCTTATAACTTCTGACCTATCTAATATTGACATTCAAACCAAAGTTTACTGAAAAGCTGAGATAAAATAGATACATTTTAAAAAAAAGTACGTTCAAATCCGTTAAAATGGAGCAGAGTTATAGCCGAATTAAGAATTTAAAGAAATTTAGCTTAAAAAAATCAATAAAATTTGTACTGCTCAATTTTTGTTTAAAATTGCTTCTAATTCTTAATTTGGTTATAACTCTGCTCCATTTTAATGGATTTGAACGTACTTTTTTTTAAAATGTATCTATTTTATCTCAGCTTTTCAGTAAACTTTGGTTTGAATATCAATATTAGATAGGTCAGAAGTTATAAGCGTTTAAAGTGAAGTCTCTTTTCTTTGGAAATTTTGCTTTAACAGTGTATAACTTTTGAAAAAACGATTGTTAGAGTCTGCGGCTCTGGCTTTTTTCATATTTTTATATTAGAAAACATATACTACAAGCTGGGCACGATCCGTTTCCCAAACATATGAGGGTCTCCTTGTAAGTAACGATTCTACAACGTACTTATCGACTGTTGGATCTTTAATCACGGCCGGGTAAATCGTTTAAGTATAATATCGTTCCTGATAAAACCGCGATCGGTCGGTACGTACCGACCGCGGGTAAACCTACGAAAGTATAAGCAAAAGACAATTATTAATCAATAAGCATATAATCGAACGACAAGGTTAACAAAATTCGTAAAATCCAATCTATAGCTGAAGGTCTGATTGACGGTATATATATAGGTATATTGAATTTTCGTGTCCACGAGGATATGTACGTACGCTGTATATATATAGACACGTAATGCAATTACGGTAAGGGCAACGCATGCGCAACGCGACGCGGCGAAAAACACAGCGCTGTCAAGCGGTGAGAGAGAGAGAGAGAGAGAGAGAGAGAGAGAGAGAGAGAGAATAACATACACACCAAATAGACTGCAGGCACACACAGTGAGGTATAGAAGCAAGAGAGCCGCGGCGGCTTTATACGCTGGTCAACATGGCGTCGACCGAACAAGTCGGCCTCAACAAAACTTGGGAATTATCCCTTTACGAACTTCATCGTACACCTCAAGAAGCGATCACTGACAACACCGAGATAGCGGTTAGCCCACGTAGTCTACACAGCGAACTTATGTGCCCGATATGTTTGGACATGCTCAAAAAGACGATGACGACGAAGGAGTGCCTTCACCGCTTCTGCTCCGACTGCATTGTTACTGCACTCAGAAGCGGCAATAAGGTTTTATCATCGTTCACTATCATCTTATACCCTCCCTTTCTTCGTTTATTTCATACCTACTTTTTTAATATTCTCCTTATTTCCTATCTATCACTTTATCCCTTCATTTTTTGTCTTTCTAGGTTAGTTTGCTTTATACCTTTTTTTTTCACCTTCTTATCTTGGCACTTGTTTATTTCTCGAGCATTTTTACACGTACGATCATACCTTTTGTTTATTTGTACTACTCGGTTAGAACTAATATTTTCAATTCGCGATTGATAAATAATGATAAAGTATAATTATTAAAGGTATAAATATCATACACAAAATTATATAGATAAATTATTCAGGATTACATTTGTCGCTACAAAAAATGTAACTAAGTAACGATTCTATAACGTACTTATCGACTGTGGATCTTGAATCACGGCCGGGTAAATCGTTTTAAGTATAATATCGTTCCTGATAAAACCGCGATCGGTTAGTACGTACCGACCGCGGGTAAACCTACGAAAGTATAAGCAAAGACAATTATTAATCAATAAACATATAATCGAACGACAAGGTTAACAAAATTCGTAAAATCCAATCTATAGCTGAAGGTCTGATTGACGGTATATATATAGGTATATTGAATTTTCGTGTCCACGAGGATATATGTACATACGCTGTATATATATAGACACGTAATGCAATTACGGTAAGGGCAACGCATGCGCAACGCGACGCGGCGAAAAACACAGCGCTGTCAAGCGGTGAGAGAGAGAGAGAGAGAGAATAACATACACACCAAATAGACTGCAGGCACACACAGTAAGGTATAGAAGCAAGAGAGCCGCGGCGGCTTTATACGCTGGTCAACATGGCGTCGACCGAACAAGTCGGCCTCAACAAAACTTGGGAATTATCCCTTTACGAACTTCATCGTACACCTCAAGAAGCGATCACTGACAACACCGAGATAGCGGTTAGCCCACGTAGTCTACACAGCGAACTTATGTGCCCGATATGTTTGGACATGCTCAAAAAGACGATGACGACGAAGGAGTGCCTTCACCGCTTCTGCTCCGACTGCATTGTTACTGCACTCAGAAGCGGCAATAAGGTTTTATCATCGTTCACTATCATCTTATACCCTCCCTTTCTTCGTTTATTTCATACCTACTTTTTTAATATTCTCCTTATTTCCTATCTATCACCTTATCCCTTCATTTTTTGTCTTTCTAGGTTAGTTTGCTTTATACCTTTTTTTTTCACCTTCTTATCTTGGCACTTGTTTATTTCTCGAGCATTTTTACACGTACGATCATACCTTTTGTTTATTTGTACTACTCGGTTAGAACGGGCTTTTTTCTTTCAACGTAGACCCAATTTGTTTACGATTTAATAGTATTTTATTTTTCTTAATTTTTGACTATTCAATTTACACCATTTGCAACAATATATTATTTATCTAGTACAATGGTTTATTTCTAAGATCTTAATTAGTGTTTATAAACAACTTTTTTATATAAATTTATATACATATTTTAAGCTTTTCACAAGTTACTCATTTGGTCATGTTATAAAGAGCACGTTAGATTGTTCCTCGTTTAAAAGAATAACAAAGATAAGAAATATATTAAATTTGATCTTTCTTTATATGAATGACGCTTAGATGGTTTATGAAATTTTATCAATTCTCTTTTTACTTTGTCACTTTCTTTCATTGTTTACAATTGTTTCGTCAGATATTCTTGATTAAAAGTCAAGACAAGTAAACTTATTTTCAATACATTATTATTATTTTGATATTTTATATTTTGTTGCTTCAATAATCATTCGATTAATCACCATCCTTACCTCTGTATTATCTGTCAATAGTTTTCATCAACTTGTGCAATACCATTTTTTTAGCAAATTTAATTTGTACTGTATATAATATACAACTTATACATACATCTTTATATATTTTATGTTTTCATTTTAATCAAATTAGCTATTGTTATCTAACCAGTTCTTAATGCAATTTCAGGAATGTCCAACGTGCAGGAAGAAACTTATATCAAAACGTTCTTTGAGGCCAGACCCTAATTTTGATCTGTTGATTTCTAAAATATACCCAAGTCGAGATGAGTACGAAGCTCATCAAGAGAGAGTACTGGCAAAATTGAATAATTCGCATTCTCAAGCGGCTCTTGTAAATTCTATAACCGAGGGAATCAAATTGCAAAGTCAAAATAGGCCTCAGCGGTCTAGAAAAAATGCAAACGAACCCGAGAATACTCACAATGCTTCTTATAATAACACTCCAAACGTTAGTGCGCCAGCTACTCCAAATCCAGCTGTTACGGCAGCCAATCAAAGTGACTCTTCTCAAAGTGCAATAGGACAATCGAGTAATGGTGGTAGTAGGGAAAATCATTCGATGCATTCAAATGGTGTGCCACAACCTTCTATTAGTCCAGCAGTATCCGGTAAGAAAATTATAAAAATTATAATTATCTATGGTGAATTTAAAAATAAAATAAACAGAAGTAAATTAATTAGATCATTTTCTTAGATATATTTTTTAAGCATTTTTTAAACTCTATTCAATTTTGAATATTTTTATAGCTACAACATCCAGAAATTCCACTACACCGTCACCAGTGCCATCGAATCCTAAACCAGCAAAAAGGCAAAAGAGTCTACAAAACTCAGAAAATGACTCGTCCAGTGCAGAAGCTGAAACAGGAGGAAATGAATCTATGGGTGATACTGAAGGAGAAGGATCTAGTGAACCCTTAATGTTAAATGAAATAGAATTGGTATTTAAGCCTCATCCTACAGAAATGGCTGGTGACAATTCTTTAATTAAGGCACTCAAAGAAAATAGCATTAGATATATTAAAACTACAGCAAACGCTACAGGTAATTTAATACCAATAATTAATTTTTATTTAAACATAATAACAATATTCATTTAATTAAAATTGTATAGTATAATATTTTGGTAACGAAACTAACGTTCATTATGGTAGCAAGATTTTAAAAAATTGTAAAATGTATTAATTCATGATACGAAATCTGAGAAATACATAATAATGATTGAAAATATGTTTGTATTACAGTACTTGATTATATTCAAAATATATTTTTGATTAATACTTTTACACTACAGTATTTAAAAATTCCTAATAATAAACATATTTTTAATTCTGATTAAGAAATTTTGTATGAAAAATATTTAACTACAGTGGTTTGAAATATTTTTATTTAAATTGTAATTAAACAGTAATATTGATTAAATTTATTTATAAATAACTGAAAATAGTCAAATCAGATTTAAATATTTAATCACATAAATAATGAAATTATATATACTTTTCAGTGGACCATTTAAGTAAATACTTGGCAATGAGACTGACTTTGGACTTGGATACAGAACTACTTTCTGAATCAGATAGGCTACTAAATTTCTGTATTTATATTGCCCCGACACCAGGTCAACTGGTAGTACTCAGTGGCTCCCAAACACTTCGTCAAGTAAATGATAAATTTTGGAGAGTTAATCGACCCTTAGAAATGTACTATTCCTGGAAAAAAACCTAGGGAAGGGTTCGTAAGAACGAGATCAGTTAGGAGCATTTTACAAAGTCTTCAGTGGTCGAAGACCCACTAGCAAATTATCTTTGCAGCCAGTCTGTGGAAAAATGGCTTTTTTTATTTTTTGAGGTTGAAATCTTTTTGGTGTCTACTTCTTGAATGTAATATTTGAGTATCATTCGTGCCTTAATTCATGAAAATCCTTAGATTTATTTTATTTATTATTTAATATTAGATTGTAAACTATGCGTTAAGGTAAAACAAAATAGTTTCTGTAAGTATTGTATTGAAAAGTTAATAGTGCTTTAAGTTTTAGAAATTTATTATTTAAAGTTATGTGTCACGAATGATACTCGAATGATGAAAGGAAAATAATAAATTTTGTACACATTTTCTGAAGGTAATTCTAAAATGAAGCAATAATTACTATACTGGTATCGCCTATTTCATATTGATAAAAAGAATTTCAACCTCATTTTTATTCCACATCGTGTGTACATGTTGATTTTGCACGTGTCGATATAAAAATAGTAATTATCAGTTAGGGGCCTTCGGCTAACTGTCACTGGAAATGGACTCTAAACGAGCGTAATTTTAAGAAACTTCGATGATGAAAAATAATTGTTTTCGATATCGAAATTTTTGGAAAGCGTCTCCATTGTAAATACCGAAATGTCAAATTTCAGCTGCGTTTAATTGAAATAACCATATAATTATTTTCTTCGCAAACCATTTTAAAACAGCATTTTCGACTCGACAGGTGTATTTTCTTAATTTAGATTATTTGTAAGGGCGTCAAATTTTGATTAAATAGACCGATTTTTGAAAAAGATCAAACGTCTTATTGAATTGTACATTATGATTTATTTTACTTGTACTTATTTGCGTATTTAATTTAATTATTTTATTAAACCACTCATTGACGAAATTATTATTTTGTTTTCCGAATAAATACTTTATCCAAAGTAAAGGGTATGTGTTGCATTTGTGTCACAAATATGTACGAATCTTTTTTTCTGAATTGTCGATCTTAACTTTTACTTTCCTTTGATTTAAAAAATCACCTTTTTTTTAAAAAAAAGGGGGGGGATCAATAAAGTCCATCCATATACAATTTTCAATTTATTTTATGTATTTCACTGTATATTTATATATTTACTATATATTATGTTTACTTTTCCTAATAAAATAGTTTATTTATTTTTAATCGACACTTTTCTGTGTTATAACGTTTTTTTACGCACCTATGTACAATACGTGTTTGTTTTAATTATTTAATTTACTTTTAAGTATATAAAGGTAAATAGGTAATAATTTTAAAATTTGTTTATGTGTATATAACATGAGCAGGTATACTCGACTCTCTTTAAATATAACATTTAATTAATAAATTTAATTGATAATAATAATTCTCTACAAAACTTACATATATCTCATTGAGAGTAGTGATATCAGTGTGATAAAAGCATACAAATAAAATAATTTATTTATCGTGAAATATTACATAAATATCACATATTTAGAATAATCTTCATTATTACTACGGGCGTAGACTATATTTTTCTTCATTGAAACTTATTTAAAATCATTTTTAACGCTATTTAAATAGCGAATGTTTTTTCTACGTATAAGAACGTCGAAATAACATACGACAGAAAGAAAAGGTACTTTAAGGAAATTTACCCAAAATTTGAATGTTATTCATAATCATCAATAAAATTATCAATTACGTCTTCGCGTTTATCAATTATAAAAAATTTGCGTGAATAATTTTACATTCCATCACAAAAAATGAGAACTCGAAAAGAAATGATCCGCATGCAAAAAAAAAAAATTTCGTCCATATATATAGGAAAATTGCAAGTGTTAAACGAATAGCCCATTTACATCAGCATTCTCGAAAATATCGTATACTTACCTTATACTCGAGTAGTTTATTAAACCGGTAAGATATCGCCGGTCGTCCTTCTTTTGTATCCTCGTCAACGGTTATACCCTTTATTAGATTGATATCGATATACCGTGGTATTATGTACCATCGATATTGGATAATCAATTTGTATCTTGGGAATGCGAGTACCAAGTTTTTCTTTTACACATGATCGTGCGTGCATGTTTCCAAGCTTGTGTGTTTTCTTTTTTTAGGGGGAGGAATTGACGCGAAATAGGTGTTAGTTAAATATTGAAATAGAATTTTGTACTTTTTTTTGGCAATTAGTGTGTTAACGAGTAATATTTTTCTTTTTTCGTGTTACAAGAGAGAGTTGCAGGTGTCGATGTAAAGTAAGTATTAAGAGAAATACAAAGTTACGTTTGGGTACTGAAAAATAGAAAATAAATTTGATGCAATTTATAGACAGAGATAAAGATACTGAAAGTGCGTGTTAATAAATTCATTAATAAAAAATAATAATTTAAAATATAAAGAAGATTAAAATAGAATGTGAATTGAAATAACGAAATAAAATATTTTGATTTACACGACCTTTTTTATGTAGATAAAAAGGTACCAAAAATACAAAAAAATTAGAAAAAGGTGATCTATACAGACGAGGGTAAAATATGTAGAATCACAAATATAATCTTAGCAACGTTTCGCCGGCTATTGTCTCTCGACCTTTTCAGGCATTTTATTAATAAAGAAATAACTAAAAGTATAATACATCTGTATATCTATAAATAAAAAAATGTACTGTATACATAAATAAAATGTATGTAGGCCTGCGAAGAGGTCGACAAACAATAGCCTGCGAAACGTTGCAAAGATTATTATAATACACTTGTGGTTCTACATTTGCCCTCATTCGGATCACTATCATTTACTAAATAATGAAGAGTGCTAATGATCAATTTTTCAAAATACTAAAAATACTGTTCAATAAAATCGATATTTTTTTTTTTAGTAATTTTTAGACAACATTTCCGTAATCACTAGCCTTAAACAATTATATTTTTGTAAATCGAGGTTTTTTTTTAATAAATTTCAGTAACATTTTAAAAGCAAAGTCCCTTGTGAGAATTGACAGATATTTTAAAATTCCAATGTTATTATCCAAACTGGAGATCGAGGGCGAAACGCGTATAATATCGTTTTTAAAAAGACCGTTTTTTTTTATGAAAATTTGACTTATTTTTTTTTGTTTGTCAAGTGTAGTGCGTTTATTGAAAATATACCGTCACTAAAACGGAATAGTTCTAGCAAGTTCAATAAAATATTTTAAAAATGCACAGATATAAAAAAAAAGAATCATTGTGTTGGAACTAAAAAATATTTATTATATAATTTGTCAAATGTGTTATTTTGTATTAATATTAAAATTTAATTATTTCTTAATAAATAATTATTAATTTCACAGAATAATTTTTATAATTTATTGAGGGACACGAGAAAACAATTATACTTTTCGTCAAGAACATTTTTAACATTTATCGTATAATTCGCATGCATACACGTATACACTTACTTGCATTTAGAAACATGTTTGAAATAAATAATCATTTACAGGTGTATCGACAATGATATATCCTATATAGAAAGATAGGTTTTTTATCCATCGATATATAGTTTTGTATAATCGATATATCGGAGCAGGACATGGATGTATTAAAAAAATATGTTTTTTTTTTTAACGGAAAACCAACAAGTGTTTTCAGACAAACATTGAGCGAGTACATGCGAAAAGTACAGATGGAGTAATAATAATAATAATAAAAGGATCATTGCTATATATATAACGAAGGTAACGAGATAAACGTGTTACAGCGTATCAGCAAAGCATAATCTTTCATCCGGGTGTAGTGAAATGTATCAACCTAAACAGGAAGAAAAACACGAACGAATTCTTGATTCTCGTAAGTATGTGTATATATATAGAAAGAGAGAAGGGTTTGCAACTCGGTGTAAAACGATGACACCCGTATAGTTAATCGAGCGCGCATCTTATATATGATCATCGTGGCTCGTTGAGGTGAAGTTTTATAGAGTCAGTCGGGTAGGTTATTCGATGTCATAAACCACCTTGAATGCCCGGTTGATTAAAACGTTGATCGAAAGGGAGCCCTCCTCTTTCAATTTGCGAAAACATTATCTCTCTTCTCTCTTTCTCTCTTTCCACGCAAAAGGTGAGCGTGGAAATGGAGAGGCGTCCCATAAGAGACGACGACTCGGTCGAGCTAGTCGCGGAAAGTTCGTTGCACCTCGTGCGTACAACTTGTGCGGTGTATACCTTATATACGTGCTGGTGTATTGCGCCTATATATATATGTATATATGTATACAGCTAGGAGAATATCCCGAGAGCCGCAACGAGGTGCAACGTGCGCGCGAGATCCCTTAAAAACAAACGATAATGCGCCCATCAACGTGTGCCTTGTAAACTTTTACGACGAATCCTCGAATGTACATCACTTTGTTTTTTTTTCTTTTTTTTTTCTAAACTTCTCCGAGGTTTTTTTCTTTAAAATTTAGTGACTAGGCTAAACGTATACCGCCGGTATCTCAAAGGTATCGTATCGACCTATACCGGTTTTTAAATATTTTTGATAAATCTGTATATTTCCACATTTTTTTGTTTGAAGGTTCATATATATTTGTAGAAAATGATAACAATTGCCATTACATTTTTTTTCATTAGGCACGATCGTTACACGGAAGTGCCTTATATTTTCATCATCGCAAAATATGTGATACCTCAAAAAAGTATATATTTTGACATAAAAATAAAATTTATGCAAGTTAGAACCCATCCAAACCTCTCCCTAAAATGTATGTATGGATGTGTGTATGTATGAAATCCTGTGACCAAATAACTCTGCTAATTTTTAATCGATTGAGCTGAAATTTACAGGGTATATTTGTTATAATTATAGAACTCTGTGGTCCTATTTTCAGATGTATCGCTCATAAATCGTGGAAGTTATGGAGCGTTTTACAATTTCGAAAAATTGGTTTATGCATATTATCTCCAAAAATACTGTTCTTACGTACATAATGAATTTAGACAAAATTTTCGTCTTAAAATTATAAAACTTTTTCCTATACAACACTTTCTGATTCGAACAATATTTTTAAAGATACGTACATAAAAACAATGAAAATCATTAAAAATCTACAAAAAAGCACGTTTTTTCGTTATAAATTGAAATGTATCATTTTTATATAAAAAGCGTAAATAGACAAAATATTCGTCACAAAATTACAAAACTTTTTCCTTTTCTACACTTAACGCTTAAAACAATATTTTCGAAGATAAACATAGAAAAACGGTCAAAATAATGAAAAAACACGTTTTTTCGCAATAAAACGAAATGTATTGTTTTTACTGAAAAACTTTTAATGAGCGAAATGTTCGTCACAAAATGACAAAACTTTTTCCTATTGTACACTTAACGCTCAAAACAATATTTTCGAAGATAACATAGAAAAAACGATCAAAATAATGAAAAAAGCACAAAAAAACACGTATTTTCGCAATAAAACGAAATGTATTGTTTTACTGAAAAACATTTAATGAACAAAATGTTCCTATTAAAATAATAAACCTTTTTTCTATTATACGCTTAACGCTCAAAACAATGTTTTCGAAGATAAACATAGAAAATCGGTTCAAGTAATCAAAAAAATATGAAAAAACGTTAAAAAGTTGACTTCTATTGTATAATTATTGTTGATGTAATATCATTTTCTTTTATCAGTATTTGTTGTATGTAAGTCTTTAATATCTTTCTCCGGTTCATCATTTTCGTCATCAGATAAATTGCTACCATCTTGTAAATCTGGTCCAACTATTTCAGAAATATAGTCAAGTAACGCCTTAACCGCCAATTTTTCAGTCTTTCTTGAAGTGTCAAATTTTGTACACCATTCTAAAATTAATTATATTTATGTAAAAAATGAAAAATAAATATTGAAATTATTATCATTGTTACTAAAAATAATTCCTATCTAACATTTTTGTTTTGAAGGCGTACTTTTTTTAAATTTAGGTACCCAACTAGTATGACTTCATCATTTAAATGCACTACACTTTCATACTCATCTTTAAAATAAATGAATTATTTTACAATTATTTTACAAAAAGTAAAAATTTATTTTCTTTTATGCTATAATAAAAACTTACATTACAGTACTTTTGATGTACAAAGGACAATTTAAACAAATGTTTTATACTCTCCTTCTCCTTCTCCAAAAATGTTTAAGCCATATATACTTTTCTTTCTAAAAAAATAATATATGTATGTATAAAATAATATACCTGTTAATAGACAATTACATTGTAATCTATCTTAAGATTTTTTAATAATATATTTTAATATAACAATTTCAAATTATAAATTTTATTTGTACCGTAAAATGCAATTTCTATCTAAAAATTCTGAATATATATCTTATGTAGATAAATGCACTTACCACTTTTATAATTTTTCACTGTTTCCACTTGAAAATCTTTATAAAGTTGTGGTCTGATTTTTTGTTCTATACCGTAATTATAAAATCAAAACAGACACTTAAACCCATAACAATATCCTTCACATACATCTTCATAAGCTATTGTCCTAAACTCTTCGTACATAGTGCAATTGACATTCTCCTTTAAGAAAAATGACCAAAATTGGAAGAGTGTGTTCACCTCTTTTAACTTCTCTATACCAAGTTGTTTACGCGCTGAAATAAAAAGGGATTCCATGAATTCTAAAGTGAATGACTTTACGTATATAAATAATGAATTTAACAACATGATTAATATCAACATGATTTCTTTAGCTAAGAAAAGAAAACATATTATAATAATCATCATCAATATAACTTAGTTACAAAAAGTAAATACAAGGATTTTAATATCTTACCTTTTAAACAACGTGAATGGTATTTATGATACACTTGTTGAGTGAAACCGTTCACTTTCAATAACGAATGACTAGGATGTTGAAAAGTTGACAATGATTTCGGAGCACTACCGTAACTACTAACTAAGAAACCTTTGTTTGAACTTGCATCAGCACTACTTCTGAAAATATAAAATCAAAAGAAAAACCTATTATTCTTGTATTAGAAAATAAAGCTAGATATTCGAAAACATAAAAAATATCACATTAAGTAATAAAATTTGTTAGAAGATAACACATTAAACATCAGTTAATGGATTGAAAATCTTAATGATGTTCGCAAAACACTTTAATTAATATTGCATAATTACATAATTTAACAATTGTTATATATGTTAAATAAAAATTATACTGTGCTTAAATTATAAATTTTATAAGCTTATTTCAAAATTAATATCTATGTAATTTATATATTTACCCTGAATATGTTCTCGGTCTTAATAATTATAAGTGCCATTCTTTTAAATTATTGTATTTATTATAATAAGAACTTTAATAGTAAAATAATAAATACAACATTAAATGCAAACTTAATGTAATTTAAAATAAATTAAAAAATGTAATAATAAAATGTCACAAACCGTTAATGTATACCAGATTAACCTTGAAAAAGATTAAACATCGCCAAAACTACCCCAATACAAAACAAGAGGCTCGTGGTTATTGTTGAACGGAACCATTATTGTTCGACTCACTACCATTGTTACTCTTGTATTAAAATTGACTAGTAGGTGAATTACTCCTATAATTCATAATTATCTTATATAAATTATCTTTAAATTAAATTATAATGTATTCTACAATTTAAAACATAAATAAAATGTAAAAAAATAAATATTACTTAGTTATTGACAACTTACGGCAACTTAATATATTCAAAAATAAATAAAATATAAATCTTATACAATAAATAAATTAACTAGATAATAAATAAAATTATTTACCATCCAACAATAGTTATTCTATTATTTTCGAACACTGCCAACATTGGACAAATACTGGACAAGAGCTTCTGCTATTTTGTAATGCTCACTTAACTTTATATTAGAATAACTAATATCATACAGTAAAACTTCATGAAAATCATATAAAAACTATGTGTATACGTAATATATATACATAATGTATATACATAACTTTATATACACAATAAAATAAATAAACTAACGTTATATTTATTGTCCGTTTAAATAGTGCCATCAGCGCCATCATATACACATAAGTATAATGTATATCGCATTTTATGTAACCCGCGTCCCGTATCCAAATTTGAATTTCAAATTTTTTTTATTTGTTTACAAAAATATTTATTTATAACAATTCTTTTTTTTTATTTATTTTTTAATACAAATAATCGAATAAAAAAAGAATTATAATAAAAAATTTTATTTATTAAAAAAATCTAATATTTTTATAACAAAATTTGATATATAAATAAATAGAAAACAGTAAAAAATATTTACCACACACAAAAATAAAATTTTGAAAATAATCTGAACGTCAAACCCTGTAAAGCATGTTTTCAATATGTCCAAATAATTCTAAAATTTTAAATTAAAATTTAATTAAAATTTTTAAATAAAATTAAACAAAAAACTTTGTTTTTAAACTTGAAAAATTCAGACTTGAACATTAAATAAACATAACGAATTTATTGTGTGCGCGAATTCTAAGAATATATTGATTTTATATTACTTAAATATATTTGTCTTTTCAAATATTATAATAACTTTTTTCTTAATTTTTCTAAATTTATTTAATAAATAAAAAAAAGAAATCATTAACGTTTACATGTTATTAATAACATTATAATTTAATATAGAAGTTAATAATTCACTCTTCATGTACATATTTCAATTTATGACTTTGTTCACTGAGTTTTTCACTTGACAAATTCATCAATTTAAACATAAAGTACATATAGGTACCATACACTACTCTAAATATACTACCAAAGAGGCACCCGATAACACATCTTTGGGACCTAAATTAAATTTATATAATGCTCCAGCAACCATTCCACCAGCTGCATAATAAAAAAACAAAGCTTCATACAAATGAATTTCTTCAAGAATTTACAAATTTAAACAATATACATGAATGCTGCTGTATATCGAATAAATAAATTAATTATATTGTTTCATATAGACTAATTTAAATTGTACAATATTTTATTACATTTACTTACCTTTACTGTCCAAAAATACGTCCCATTAATATTGTTTTACCAAATATTCTTTAGAAGGAACATTAATGTAAAAAAAATTATATGGTTTTATATAAACATATATGTAAATTATGTATATATGTATTTTTTTCACATCACGTTACCTCTTCTTTCAAAAATGTGTTTCCTATTACTTCTTTCTTGCCAAATATTTTTTTTTTTAATTTTTGAAATATTTGAGGAACAACACTTTTCTCTTCAATACATTGATATTCAGAATATTAGAATAATATCTAAAATTTAACATCTATAAATACATTTTAAATTTATTATTAGAACACATACTATAATTACAACTCTAATTTTTATTATTATTATTATTTTATATAATAACAAAAACCACCAACGGTGCGAGCGCGAAGCGCCAGCTATAGCTCGACCCCCCTAGTATGTTAATGTTAATATTATATCTAAAGTATGACAGTCCCAAGCCTGTTTAATAGCAGAGGGAAATGTGATAAAAATTTCCAAACCATTTAAATTTCTACAAAAAACAATTGTAATGACTAATTCAAGTAATTTATGCTGTTCTTTTAAATGATGAAATCAGAAAATAGCCAGCGAAAATTTAGAGTTTTTTTTAGAAGTTTTGATTCCTTATATATTACGATCAAATTTTTTTAATGTAAATAGGTGAAAGGCACCATCAACACATAACCATTTAGTATATTATTGTAACGATCGTGCCTGGAATGTAAAAGCGTATAGCTTTTACATATTTCGGCCCCACTAGTTTTTTATATATGAAGAACATTTTAAAATTCTCTTATAATACCAAAATGTACGTATTTTTGTATAGTAAAGATGTAATCCACATCCGCATTCGTACTCTCACATTCCTCTTTTTTTTCTTACAAATATAATAATTTTATCAGAAAATTATGATTTTTTGGATTAAAATTTTATGAGTCAGCTAATACATCCAAGTTTAACGTTGCTGACACACGATAAGTTTTAGTTCAGGACATTATCTCCGTGTATACCTTCAATAGACGATAAATATTTGAAGCTTTAACTTTTTTTACTATTTTTTTATACATCAAGGCTGAGTGACGACAAATTATTTAAAAATAATTTTGAAACGTAATTTTGAGGTTATAGGTTCTCTTTACCCGCAAGAATGTGGGCACCGAACTTGTTATTCCTGATTTCCTGCGAACCAAAATACCACAATAAAAAAATAATTAATCGAATTAGATAAAATATTTGTTTGAAACCAAAAAATATTTATAAAGAACGAAAAAAATTATACGTTTAACAGCTGTGCATACAATTTCTTTATATGTTTGCAACAATGATTTGTTTACAACTACTAAAACATATATTTTATCGAATTCATTAACTTTTTACTTTTAGTACACGTAAGTATTTTAATTTACATAAATTTATTAGATTGTATAGTACTACTAAATTATATATATATATATTATCAAAGAAAAATTTGAAGGTATACTTATGTATATGAAAAGACTATAGAAAAATAAATATTTACTTTAGTTTTACTATACGAGGAATTACAGGTGCACATATACAGATAGAATTTACTATAAAACATTTTGTACTGGTATTTTGTATATAGAGCACCTTTTCAAGAGGGTGTATGCGCAAATGTACAATCTCGTTACTAATACTGCACATCAATGTAAAATCAATAACTTCAATTTTTCAGGCATCAAGTAAAGATTGCTTTTTATCAATAATGTTACATATACACTATAAATAAAAAAAAATTGATAGTACAATGAATATATATACTAGGGGGCGAAGCCCCAACCCCCCTATTTTTGGATTATGAAATTAAAAATGAAAAAAAATTACATTGAATTTTCTCCGAACTTCGGTAATTTATTATAAATTTTCAAAAAAAGTCACAGGTTACATCAAATTTATAAAGAAATTTAATGAAAATCTCCCTGTATTTGTGGATTACCAAATTGATTAAGAAAAATAAAATTTTTCATTGAATATCCCCGAATTTTGGTAATATATCATCAATTTTCAAGAGAAGCCACAGATTGCATCAATTTTTCTAAATATGATAATGTATAAAGTAATTTAATGAGAACCTCTCTATATTCGGATTACTAAATTGATTAAGAAAAACAAAGTTTTACATTGAATATACCTGAATTTTGGTAATTTATCACCAATTTTCCAATTTTCAAGTAAAGCCACAGTGCATCGAATTTTCCTGAATTTTTGATTATTTATAATGAATTTTAAAGAAAATCACCCTATTTTCATATTATTATATATATTTATGCTTACATAGGTGATCAAAAGTGGGGAATGGATATGGATTTGCGAATCGCTACGTGTGGGATTCATGGTATAGAGCCTATATGGATATACTCGGTATAAAATCTCGAAAGATGTACCGTTAAGTTTGATGCAATTTTTGTTCGGATGACTGGCGGGTTTATAATTAATCCTATAGTGACCTCTAGCTAATTCGCGATATATAACATATACCCAAGTTCAGCTATTGTATCGATCGCGTACACACATATTTTACACTCGTCGTAATAATTATTATCGGCTATTCCAATTTTTTATTCGGGGTTATTTTACATTTTGTATATATGCGTATACTTTACAATATACACGCGCGTATTCGTTTTAATAGCCCAGGTGTGTAGGATAGTCGAGGATATTTATATAATAGCCTGTTTATAAACATATTGAAACTTAGTTTAACGTAACGTTTTTATTACAGTCGCGATCAAACGGTTTTCACGGATTACATTTCAGGTTTTACCGAGCACGCGAAACCTGTATATCTCCTTTGGACATAAAAGATATGACGTTCAGATCAAAATTTTACTGGTAACAAAACTGTATTTATCTTCCTAATAATGCGTGAAAATTATTGTTCAAGCGTTCTCTTTGGTATCATTAGTAAGTGTCGTTTCCAATTCGAAATAACATTTCTTTCTGACAACAGTGAATAAAAATTGTTTCGACTTCAACGAATTTAATAACTTTGAGATAAAAAAAATTCCTTAAACAATTCTTAAGATTGTACATTTTTTGTTAATCGATCTTTTATTTCCTTATCGCGTATATGTCAATTCGATACAGAAATAATTAGCCACTGAGAAAAATTAATATGAATTTGAAAAACATTTCCATGTAAAAAAAATAATCTTGGACCGAGAACTTCAACCAATTTTTTTTAATAAATAATTTTACTAAATCATTATTATAATGATATATTAAATTTGAATACTCTGTTAAATGATAATAAATAAATACTGTGTTAAATGTATAATTATTTTATAATTAAGAGGAATTTGCGTAAATCTTGGAATATCGATCTTTTTGAGTTACACTTCCTCATTTTTTACACTAGGAAATTCCGCTTGATTATAGAAGAATTCGCTTAATTACAGAAGAATCGCGCAGAAGATTTTCTTTTTTAAGGCATATTTAACAAGAATTCCGTCTTGAACAAAAATCTATGTAATGCATATTATTTAATTACACTGGATTATTCCGTTTTGTCTCCATATCTCCCTACAATATTTAAATTCAAAGAATAGTAGAAGATGCATCGCTCAACAGCAATAAAAGCAATTTTAAGCGAACTATTAGAAAAAAAAAATATTCGTCGGCTACTTTTATTCGAATTTACCGAGTATTCTACAAATGCGTTTGACAAATACTTTTTGTAATGCTTTCATTTCAATTGCGCATCGTTCAATTACTCGAATAGCTTCTCATTTTCAACTTACCTGCAATTTTACAAATCGTTTAGAAAGAAAAAGGTAAGTATACCAGTCGACAAGAAATAGTCGTCGCTATATTTTGTCACAAAGTAGAAAGAAACTGTATTAACAAAGGTACTAATACGTACGTGAATAAATTCAATTGTATTAAAACTCGAAATGACGTGCGATGAAAATCAATGTCTTGTGACTATATTATTTCGACAAAAATATGCAAAGTATGCCGCTTTTTTTTTTTCTTTTTACAAATTATTTTAATACGCGCGTAATTCGTATACGAACCCGTTGACCTGAATAACGTTACCATAAATAATGATAAATCTTCAATAGATTTTCCAACGTTCGCAATAATAATGGTTTTTGGGGCAACCGTTGAACTTGGAAATTCTTCAAGATCCATGAATATCGCATAAAATCATTTCGCGTCTCAGGGAATAAGAAAAATCTTGGTATTCTAAAGGTTAAGCATTTTTCTTTTACGCTACACGTAAAACGCGTAATAATGAAGAAGAAAAAAAAACCTCTTTATTACCAGTGCGCGTTGAAGCAAGTTAAATGTAATTTTTCTTCAACTAATTAGCCTACAAACCGAGATTCGTGGCGCTAGATACAACAGTATAAACGTAAATGACTAATTTAATATTCTATGTTAATACGATCTACCGCTAGATTGTTCAGTTGGCATGTTCCTTTGGAAATTTTTAATCGTGGATATATGTACTGTTGTAATTCGCGTATTTTGTTGTTTTGGTATAGCTACCCGTGAAAAAATGATTGCATGAAGAATGCATGTAAAACACATGTATGCTACATGTGGTCAGATGCATGTAATCTACATGTGTTTTGTGACCGATTTCTGCATCTATAGTTCATCAATAAAGGTGTAGTTTTTCGTGTACCGTTGATGTAGATGAGGTGTAAATGTAGTGTAGATGTACACAAAATTAATCTCATTAATGCTGCATTTTCACGTTATATATATATATATATATATATATATATATATATCAAACTTCATGAAAACTACATCTTTAATAACGTACATCATATGAAATAAATGTATTTTATATGAATTCTTCATATAAGTTCTTTATGAAACATTTACATGCATTTTACATAAATTTTGCATGTAACTTGTTAAAAAATGAATTTTACATCAATGTCAATGCTTTTAATTTATTAAGAAAATAGAACATATTATAACTTTATATAATGTAAGTAATCACATTTACGAAATCAATAATGATGTTTTTTTCGATATTTATCATTTTCTCTTGATTTTGATCTTTCTTTGGCTTTTCTATCGAAATGATACTTTCGCCTTTTTTGTGTCTCATAATATCCTTCTCTTTTTCTTGAATCTTTTCTTCCTTTTTCGCTTGAAGATTTCTTTTCGATTAATCCTTCTATTTTAACTTTGTCTGCATCTTTTTTCCTCCTTTTCTACATATTTTTCTTTACTTTTACTCTCAATAATTATTTATTCGTAAATAAATTATAATTGATTACTTTCTTCTTTTAGGATAGTCTGATTGCGGGTATCTGGAAATAAAAACCAAACACAAAGTATCGAAATATTTTTTTTTATATTTAAAACAACGGAAAAGAATTTATGGTAGCAAGAAAATTTTCGATACAGAAAATTTAAGGTTAATAGGTTATGAGACCTATAACCAAGTCGTATTATTAAATCTGAAAGACTTTTATATTTTTAAAGACTTATCTGAGTAATCTGGTATCAATCATCTTCATAATTTAGACCTGGTGCTTTAACTCCGACGAAGATTTTATTAGCATCCGCAGCGGCAGCGCAAACAAATTCTCAAAGTCCGTCACACTGAAGTTGCATCGATGCGAAGTCAAACACAATGAAGTTGCATAAACATATACTTGCATCTTTATTAGTTTAACGTTTGACTTCGCATCGATGCAACTTCAGTGTGACGGACTTTGAGAATTTGTTTGCGCTGCCGCTGCGGATGCTAATAAAATCTTCGTCGGAGTTAAAGCACCAGGTCTAAATTATGAAGATGATTGATACCAGATTACTCAGATAAGTCTTTAAAAATATAAAAGTCTTTCAGATTTAATAGTACGACTTGGTTATAGGTCTCATAACCTATTAACCTTAAATTTTCTGTATCGAAAATTTTCTTGCTACCATAAATTCTTTTCCGTTGTTTTAAATATAAAAAAAAATATTTCGATACTTTGTGTTTGGTTTTTTATTTCCAGATACCCGCAATCAGACTATCCTAAAAGAAGAAAGTAATCAATTATAATTTATTTACGAATAAATAATTATTGAGAGTAAAAGTAAAGAAAAATATGTAGAAAAGGAGGAAAAAAGATGCAGACAAAGTTAAAATAGAAGGGTTAATCGAAAAGAAATCTTCAAGCGAAAAAGGAAGAAAAGATACTGAGGCTAAGAAGAAGGAAAAGGAAATAATTAGAAAAAGACCAAAAGGACCAAGAGAGGTTAGTAGAGAACATTCAAGAAAAAGAGAAGGATATTATGAGACAGATAAAAGGCGAAAGTATCATTTCGATAGAAAAGCCAAAGAAAGATCAAAAACAAGAATAAATGAAAAATATTACAAGAACAGAAGAGAAAATAGATTTTACTACAAAAGATCAAGATCAAGATCTTACGAGAGAAGGAAAAGTCAAGATAAATATCGAAAAAAACTTTATTGATTTCGTAAAGGTTATTACTTACGTTATATAAAGTTATAATATGTTCTTTTTTTTAATAAATTAAAAGCATTTCCATTGACGTAAAATTCATTTTTTAACAAGTTACATGCAAAGTTCATGTAAAATGCATGTAAATGTTTCTTAAAGAACTTATATGAAGAATTCATGTAAAATACACTTATTTCATATGATGTACGTTATTAAAGATGTAGTTTTCATGAAGTTTGATATATATATATATATATATATATATATATATATATAACGTGAAAATGCAGCATTAATGAGATTAATTTTGTGTACATCTACACTACATTTACACCTCATCTACATCAACGGTACACGAAAACTACACCTTTATTGATGAACTATAGATGCAGAAATCGGTCACAAAACACATGTAGATTACATGCATCGACTACATGTAGCATACATGTGTTTTACATGCATTCTTCATGCAATCATTTTTCATACCACTGCCAAGAAGTAGAATGTAATTAATTATTGTAATATTATCTTTATCAAAATGAACGAGATTTTTACAAATTAAAAATTACATTTTGGAACAATGCGTTGCGTGTGCTTTTATAATATTTTTAGTGGTTTTAGGTTTAAACTATAGGTATTTTGTAAGTTATAATAGCTATTAATAAGTTACATTTTACAGACTTTCAAACAAATGCCGAATTTATATCAACAAAACAATTGTGATTTCTACTGGGGTATAGAGGTGAAAATCCTCAAGTATAATTGCGGATCAGATAAAAATAATTAACCAAACTTTTTCATTAAGGTAATAATAATTATTTATAACATTTCTTGCATTTTATTTAAAGAATCCGGCAGAAGCGTAAATGCGAATGCCTGCACATAGAATCACAATGTACAATATATAATATACGCTACTGCTCAAAAGATTCGATTGATTAAAATAGAAATCGACCAAACTTTGAAATTTAATACCTTTAGTTCAAAAACAACATGTTGGAGATCACTCGAAAGGTAATTCAAAAAGGTTTCGATCGATCTGTAACTTAAGTCGGTTTACGAATTTCAAATTTATTTAATAAAGAAAAGCTTGAAACAAGAAAATTAAAATAAAGCTTTACTTTACAAACGTCTGCATCTGACAAGAAAATGTGTATATTAAAAATTCATGCCATGAAAATTTAAGCTTTTTTAAAAAGCTTTCAATTTGTTTTTTTTTTTTTTAATTTTTATCTAACATTATTTTTAAGGAAATTTCGAAAGTTTTTATATAAATAAATATTTATACTTATGACATAATACATTTTTACTTTAGTAAACCGAAACTTGAGCGATTATGTAAATTACTTGTTAGTTTAAATTATAATTAAACTAAAAATTTTAAAAAATCTCTCCGAGGCACAGTCATTTTCGCACTTCTCTATGACATTCTACAATTAATAGAGTAAACCAAAAATCTTAAAGGACATTTCGAAATTACAATGAAAACTTGTGCTTTTATTTCGTCATATTTCTGAAACTAAAGGGCCCAAAATATGTAAAAGCTATATGCTTTTACATTCCAGGCACGATCGTTAAATATTTTAAAAAATAATATTTAGAAGTTAATATAAAAATAAATTTTATTCAAATCGGTAGAAATTGACTGAATTTTTCGATTGGCTTGTTTACATACATAGTAATATACATACAAACATACATACATTTTCAAAAACGTTTAAAATGCCTTATTTTACTAATTATTTATATTTACTAATTATATATAGGTGATATAATTATGTATGAGGAATATATTATCCAAGAAGAGTAAACATACAAATTATACGTGTTTTACTTCTGATCTATGAAAATGAAAAGGGATCGGACTTTTCTTGATAGCTTGCTTTTCCTTCTCTATTGGTATTGTATACAATAAATCCTCGTTTAGAACCTTTTTTACAATCTACATAAAGATAATAAAATATACATAAATGATACATAAATAATAATAAAATTAAATCTTAGTAATTATTATATTAATTTTTTACATTTATATATTATATTATTTTATTATATGTATTGATTAATAATAAATTTAAATTTTAATAGTGAAAGTGATTTTACGATTGAAATAGGGCAATGTAAATTAATTAATACTGTTAACATTTATTGTTACAATATGGCTTAAGTATATATAAAATATTTTTGCTGGCATTGTTTTGGTAACGAAACGGTCACAGTGACGGTCACACTCCATCAGTCTACACCTATCTCTCTTGGTTCATATCGCGCAGAAACACGATTGTTTCCACTTTCAATCTGTTTTCAACCCTTTCAACTGTTGTTTAATTGTTGTTTTATATTCTGATTTTTCAACGGAGAATCGTCGAAAAATGGTGCTACGGCGTCACGTTTCTCAGTTGAAAAAAGTTGCCGTAAACAACGCACAATTTCACTATACTTTTCAACGCAATACACAACTTTTATAAAAGTATTGCATTTTTTACAACACGGCTTGATAGTGCAAAAAACTGTTATGTTCAAAACGCAATATTTATTGTACCATATTTTTTTGTAATTATGGTGTAACGGCCGTATGCTATACACATTCTTACAAATCAAATGTTTTTCTATATATAAGTGTATAATAATATATGTGTTTTTCTTTTCTTTTATTCAACAGAGTTATGTAGCTGAATATTTTGATTTCACGATTTTGAAGCGGTTCAAATTTGAACGATTACTTCCATATATGTATCTTCTACGTATTTTTTAATTTGAATTATGGACCGCAATATTGGATGAATAATGGTTAAGTAATATTACTGTATACTTATGCATTCGTGTTACTTATTTTTGATATTTGTTTTATTTACTTATTTATTACTTTTGGCTTTGGCATATTTTTTACTTTTTGACACAGTGTGCGTAAAAGGCAATTTTACGCACTGCTTGGATTTTAAAAATCGCATTTACGCCCACGATATCAAAAAATATTGTTCGATACACGAGCGAAAAATGATTTTCAACTCGCGCAAATATTACCCTCGCTTTGCTCGGGCGATAAACTCGCGCTCATTCGAAAATCAACACTGTCGCTCTTAAATCGAAAAGTACTATTATTCAATTTATCAAAAATAACTAAATAATAATTTTACAAATATACTTTTTACCATGTGCAAAAAGTAAACAATTTTCTTTAAAATACAACACCTGCACCTTCTTATTTTTCTCGGTTGTAAATATATCTCATAAATTAAAAAATATATTTGTAACATAGAATTTTTATTGTCATTTAGTTTTTATATTGTCCGAATTATAAACTTTTTTTCTTGTAAAACAAATAATTTTATACTTTGTACTTTAAAAACTTGCCAATTGATTTAGATGTGATACATATGTTTTTATTTCTAATTGGTCACTATTGGCAATATATTTTTATTAGCAGAAACTACGAAATAAACTTATATTTCATATTCAACATGTAGTAATGCCGAGGAACCTGTAGCTGAGTAAAAATATTCCAAAATTTGAAGACGAATATAAAGTTAATTTATGACATCGCATTCACAACTTCAGGTATAAAAGAAGTTTTTATGTACCCATTATCAATTATAAAAACTTTGATTTTTTAAGGAAAATTAATCATTCCTTTTTAATTTTAGACATAACATATCTCGGGAAAGAAATCTATCAGATGGGTCCTGCTACTATTTTATATAATAATAATCCTGCTAATATTATACATAATATTTTTTATATATAATTTTTGATGTTCAAATTTAAGTTAATTAATAATATTTTGTTATATATTTCTTTTTTACGTCTAGTACTAGAATATTTATATTGTAATTATAGTAAAAAGACTTTCTCAAATTACAAAAATTTCTATTAATTATTCTGCTCTTGTCATGATTAAACTTATATTCATTTATTTTTATTCTGTTTAGTCTAATTAATACAAATGGATCTGTTACTACTGGATCTAACACTGATAATGCAACAAAGAGAAACGAGTGAATCAATGAAGCAGGAGTTGCTGGTCAAGCTGCCTTAATCAGCAAGATTCGAATATTTGATAACAGACTCAAAATTAAATACGTAAATTCTAATAATATATTATTTAAATATTTAAATACATACTTGCTATTGCAAAATTAAAATAATTGTAATTTTTAAATGAGTTCTATATAATTGAGTCAAGAAACGAAAACTATATATGACGGCTGTGAGTGGTGAATATTGTAGTAGTCCATCCAACGAAGACCAATACTTTAATAGAATACATAAACTTTAAACTGCTCATTGGATGATGAATCTGACTTTTTAAATAATTTATAAAAATATCGAACTGAAATAGTTGATTATCACGTAGAAAACCTTTACAAATATTTAAATGATATTTTAAATGACTACAGTGAAAAGATATATTGGATGATTGAAATATCGAATAAGGTCTCAAAAGCGTTTTTTTCTATTTGTAAAATCGGCGGCTATTTGAATCGCTTTTATATAATTAATTTATAATATCAAAGTGAGTAAGAAATCTGCAATAGAAAAAAGTTCTCTTTTATTGTGATAAACATTTCTTACCTTCAAAATTTATACGTATAATCAATATTTATTCATGATATAAGGTCCGAAAAACGTCTTTTTATTAGTATTATTCAGAAAAAATATCAATGTGAGTAAGACACGTTTGATAGAAAAAATTTTCTTTAATTTCTTTAAATTCTTACATTTAAAATTTGTATACGTAAAATTAATACTTATTTAGATAATGTCTAAAAAGCGTCTTTTCTTGTACATTTGAGGCTTTGTCAATCGATTTTTGTACTTTGTACTTTAAAACTATTAATCTAAGCAAAAAGTCTTTTATATAAAAAAGATTTATCTTATTGAGATGAAGATGTTTTACATTCAAATTTTTTACAGTACAGTTAAATATTTGTCTTTATAAAAACGATTTTTTTGCACTACTTTGACACTTTTATGCGTTTAACTTGCCAGTATTTAGTTGTACATAAAAAGTTATAAAAAATTATCACAGTCATATTTTATATTTAAACATTTTCCATATTTATATTTTAGATTATTTAATTTTTTTGTATAATATCGTAGAAAAACGTTTTAGCGGCATTTGAAAAAGTGCTACCTTTCAAGAGCTTTTCAACAAATTTGGTCCAAAATAGGAAAATATCATAAAAATGTCAGCCAAATCGGCTCAAAATTGGCAGAGTTATTAGATTAACTTGACTACATATATACACACATACATACATTTTCAAAAACGTTTAAAATGACTTATTTTCTAGACAAAATATGTTTTTGTGTATGAATAAACAATCATTTATGGTGTTACATTTTTCACGATGATGATAATATAAGGCACTCTCGTGCAACGATCGTGCCTAAATATAACGTAATATCAGTAAAAGTTAATCTTACGAATCTACCACCGTAATTATAATTTAACTTCCGCACAAGTGAATGATTCAATAATTTTTCAAACTACCGTTTCTCATTGGAATGAAACAATTAGTATGAATTAGTTCGAAGCGAGGTTCGCTTGTAAAAATTATTAATTACTCGCGCGAACAGTATTTGACCATATCAACTCGCGAATCCATTGAATTCTAATTAATCTTGCAAACTATCGAAACGACATTACGATATAAAAGATATAATAACAGTTACATTATAATTAAAATTCAATTTACCCTGATTATTCGTTGAATAGATGTTAAAATCAACGTGTATATATATAGGTAGTGTACACACGGGTGGATCCTGGCAGGTTCCATACTGTACGAACGATAATTGGCAGATTGAAATTAAAATTTCGGCGCATCGATCTCCTCGAGCCAGACAATATAGAAGAGGGTGGTACGTTACACTCACCGAGTACCCTATACCGAGAACCTCGACTAAAATCGCCGCGAAAATTCGTTATTATCAATTACCCCCGTTAGACTCGGTGGCACAAAGGAACCTAAGTTTTCCTTCAACGTAAACTTGGTCGTTTTCATGCCGCGAGGCGAAATTTGGTATATACATCAGGGGATGCGATATAAAGCGCGTATCGACTTATCTCTCTCTCTCTCTCTCTCTCTCTCTCTCTCGAAGATATTCTCGGCACCGGTCTTCCTGTATATATCGCGTTACAAGGCTTTTCATCCGAACGGAGGGTGGAAGCCAGAGGAGCGAACGTAAAAGGGGGATGTGAGCGGATTCGGTGACTATATCCACGATGGGGCTGAATTCTTTTTTTTTTTTTTATTTCCCTCGTACTTTTTTTAAGGCTGGTGTTATCGTAATGCTCCGAGATTATCCTATGGCTCGCTAGGGGATGTTTAAAGTAACATTTTGGTGAAAGAGGTGCTTTTGGAATGATTTACCCTTTTTTCCTTTTTCGTTTTTTCGTCGTTAATGCCGACGCTAAGTGGGTGCGTATTAATTTGTATTATTTAATTTTCATTTACTCACACGGGGATATGAAGACGGGTAGTTAGGTGCTTTATTATTTTATATAAGAGATTTTGGTGTATAAGTACGCGAGGATTAGATATTTACAAAATTTCAATACTATCTCTGAATAGTAGTAAAAAATTTTTTTATTTGCTAAATACGGCAGCTGATGATGAAGTATTTTTTCATCTACTTTACAACAAATTAAAAAAATACGAATAATACTTCCAGCCTTGTTCGAACAGTTGAAAATCCTTACAGATAATTCAGATGGTTTTCTAATGAGTCCATGTAATTTGTAATTCACTTATGTTATATTTCCAGTAAGGTAAACCGTCCCACAGTTAATAAACGTTTTTTGACACATTTTTTGTTTTGTTCTTATATTACAAATATGGGTAAACTATTCGAAGTAGGCACCCTTCCTACAAATAATAGTTTATCTTAATTTTTTAATTTAAAAGGTTTTAATAATTATTTTTTTAACCCGTATGTGTTGTATGTCAAAATATAATATATAAATATAATATATATAATACAAAAATATAAAAATATGTCGTAATACTCATCTCTTTCACTAGTGAAAATCAAAGCATTTATATAAAACGTTCTTTTATCCAAAAATTGGTCGGTTTATCGAATATGGTCAATAGCTTTGTAATTAATCTCCAAACACTATTTGCATACTTAGATTAATAAAATTTTACACGAACACGATTGAAACTGCTATGTTATTTCATTTAAACATTATAAGGATAAATCTAAGAATTTTATCTGTTTTACGTAATAAAATATAAAAGCTAACCCTCTAGAGTGTAGTTTTAAAGGTTAAGTATAATCAATAATAAATACGTAACATTATGGTTTGATAAACACTACAAAGCGTATCGATTCAACTTATTCAATACATTTCTTATAACTTATTCGATTCAATTTATTTTTGTTACGTTGAATTATCAAATACGCTTAACGGGACGTCATACCCGAGTTACAGGGAATCTACCCCTTTCAACATAAGAATTATCTTGGAAATATTGAATTAAAAATCTGAACAAAATTCATATGGATAGTTTAAAACAAAAGCAAGGGCATAACGTTTGGATATTTTAAGAAAAAATAAATTTGTTAATAATAATTGAATAAACAATTTTCGGTCAGTAATTATTGGTCTAAAAAAGTATGAATCAACGCAAAAATCAAAATTAAATTACAAATTTAAAAATCTCAAAAAATTTGAGTATGTTGTTTAAAACATGCCTAAGGGCATGGCGTTCACGATTTTTTAAAATATTTATTCTTTTGTTTATAAAAAAAGTATTAAAAATGACTATTTTTTGAGTCCGACATCCCTTTAACCACACATTTTCATAGATATCGGGGCAAGAACGAAATATAAAACTGTGAATAATTGAAAAGTACACAACAAATGTCGAAATTAAATATTCATTTATCATATTTTGATTTTTATAGACATTAAACATATTCTTTTTTTTTAGTTACGATTATAAACATATATACATATATATAGATGTTGATTTCGAGTATTCCAAAAGAGGCACACATTTTTCGAGAAGTTGATTAACTGGGAAGTTTATTTTAATTATAAAACGAAACGTGATTTTATTATATTTTATACTTATTCATTTTTAATACACATTTAATATCACATAACATATATAAATTTAAACCTAATTTATACTTATAAGCTGAAAAATAATTAAAGATTAGTATTGTATTCCAACAACTGGTTGTATAAAATATGAGAAAAAGTGCTTGATCGGAAGGATACAAAAATTTGGATACATTTTTCACTTATTCTTCGCCAATCTTCTTCCTTATGTAAAAAAGTGATTGCCGAATGTTGTGAAGCCAAGTGAAACGGCTGTGTGATTGGTTTACGTTTTGCGCATGCGTTTAAAACATTATTATTAGATTTGGCAGCGCGGGAAAAACGTAATATTCGAATCTTCTTGACAAAATCGAAGTATAATAAATCATGAATAAATACATTATTAAAAATTGTTGTTTTAAGTAAATTAAACAGCGTACGTGATATTTGAAACTGTTAAAAAACGCAAGAGCGTGCAGAGCGCGCATAGTTAATTCTAGTTGTATTGAACAATCGACTAATTAATACTCGTTTAATGAAATAAAGAGTTCTAGTAGAATATTACACAATGAGAATTGTCTTATAAAAATAACCCTGACAGCACGATGTAAATTGTAACGATTTCAGTACAAATATTATGACTTTTTAGGATAATTTTTCTCGAATCGCTAAAATTTACGTAATATTTATTCTATACATAAGTGAGAAATATTGAAATAATTAATTAACAAGAACTGCTAGCGCATGTATGTATGTATAAGCACGCTTCTCGTGCGATCATTTTCAATTATCATTTATATTAGTGTAGCGTTGTATTACTATAATTGATGAGATTGTTCGCAAGATACTCAGAAGGTGGGAAATGGAATTCTCGACTAACCAACCGAAGCTAAGGAGAAAATACTATTGAAAACATTATAAGTTGCTAAACTTTTATTAATTTTGACGCAAGTGTATTTAAGTAAAATTTACTTGCGAACTTTATATTGAGTATACAAGTAAATTTTATTAAAATCTTTATATTTTAAAAAAGTCAAAAAAAAAACCTTTTAAGACACCGATTAAATATTATCATTATATTGTAGAGTTTGATGTACATGGGTAAAAGGTGAAACTATCCTATTATTTAACAAGATTGTAAGCGTTTTAGACTAGCTTAAGAAATATAACTGACTGTAGGATATAAATTATCTAGTTTCACGTTTTGCGACTCTTTTACAAAAATAATATTACAATAGTTGGTACTAACAATGAAATGTTGAATAAACGAAAATGTTATTATTCCCTGAGAAAATAGTTATCTTTACTGATCAGCATGTAACAACATAATTACTTGTTTCAAAACACAACACGCTGTCTTCAGCATAATCATAAGAAAAATGTGACATTGGTGTAAATGATTCAAAAGCTAAGTAACGCAGCAGTGTGTCGTGGAATAATTTTAATGTATTTATAAATATTTTTGTAAATGGTGACAATATCAGAGAAGAATAAGATCGTGTTGGTCAAGGTGTCACTAAAGAAAAACAGCTGCCAATTAATATAGCTTCCTCAAATTAACATGTCGATCCTATATGTAATATATCTTACTCAAATATATAATGTTATTTAATTATTTAAAACAAAATGTTATATCATTTTGGAAAATATTGTTATTTTCTAATTGAAACTTATATAGCTAGTTACCGTCACATACCCAATTATTGATCAATTAAGGCAAATTCGTACGTTCATAGAATAATTTTATGTTAAAAAGGCTAATAGCTGTATATATTTTGATGGATACAGAAAGTAGCCATCTCAGAAAAATAAAATAACTGCTATTTTTAAAGTAAATACCAATTTCTGATCAGTAAATTTTCGGTGCGTATACCAATTCCTAGTTAACTCTACTAACTAATTATTGATTGTTTAACCTATAATTGTGCGTAGCAACATTTAGATTTATGTAATTTTATGTTATAAATAAATTTAACGGTCTGTACGAGCCAGAATATATAAATATTCCTAATCATCAGTCAATAATAGGATATTTAAAAGGGCCCTACGTTTTGATTTTTAACGAAAAAAATAAATTTTGTTAATAATAATTGAATAAACAATTTCTCGTCAGTAATTATTGGTCTAAAAAAGCATGAATTTTCAACGCAAAAATCATAAATTAAACTACAAATTTAAAAATCTTGAAAATTTGTAAGTAATGGTTGTTTAAACTATGCCCCTAAGGGCATGGCGTTCCGATTTTTTAAATATTTATTCTTTTGTTTATAAAAAAATATTAAAATTACTATTTTTTGAGTCCGACATCCCCTTTAACCACACATTTTTCATAGATATCGGGGCAAGAACTAAATGTATATATATAATATGTACGACCAATGCAACTCTTGATAAAAAAAATAAAAATAAAAATTTTAATAAAAATTGTAATACAGTGACTAAAACTGTGAATAATTGAAAAGTACACAACAAATGTCGAAATTAAATATTCGTTATCATATTTTGATTTTTATAGACATTAAACATATTCTTTTTTTTAGTTACGATTATAAACATATATACATATATATAGATGTTGATTTCGAGTATTCCAAAAGAGGCACACTTTTTTCGAGAAGTTGATTAACCTGGGAAGTTTATTTTAATTATAAAACGAAACGTGATTTTATTATATTTTATACTTATTCATTTTTAATACACATTTAATATCACATAACATATATAAATTTAAACCTAATTTATACTTATAAGCTGAAAATAATTAAGATTAGTATTGTATTCCAACAACTGGTTGTATAAAATATGAGAAAAAGTGCTTGATCGGAAGGATACAAAAATTTGGATACATTTTTCACTTATTCTTCGCCAATCTTCTTCCTTATGTAAAAAGTGATTGCCGAATGTGTGAAGCCAAGTGAAACGGCTGTGTGATTGGTTTACGTTTTGCGCATGCGTTTAAAACATTATTATTAGATTTGGCAGCGCGGGAGAAAACGTAATATTCGAATTTCTTGACAAAATCGAAGTATAATAAATCATGAATAAATACATTATTAAAAATTGTTGTTTTAAGTAAATTAAACAGCGTACGTGATATTTGCAAACTGTTAAAAAACGCAAGAGCGTGCAGAGCGCGCATAGTTAATTCTAGTTGTATTGAACAATCGACTAATTAATACTCGTTTAATGAAATAAAGAGTTCTAGTAGAATATTACACAATGAGAATTGTCTTATAAAATAACCCTGACAGCACGATGTAAATTGTAACGATTTCAGTACAAATATTATGACTTTTTAGGATAATTTTTCTCGAACCGCTAAAATTTACGTAATATTTATTCTATACATAAGTGAGAAATATTGAAATAAATTAATTAACAAGAACGCTGCGCATGTATGTATGTATAAGCACGCTTCTCGTGCGATCATTTTCAATTATCATTTATATTAGTGTAGCGTTGTATTACTATAATTGATGAGATTGTTCGCAAGATACTCAGAAGGTGGGAAATGGAATTCTCGACTAACCACCGAAGCTAAGGAGAAAATACTATTGAAAACATTATAAGTTGCTAAACTTTTATTAATTTTGACGCAAGTGTATTTAAGTAAAATTTACTTGCGAACTTTATATTGAGTATACAAGTAAATTTTATTAAAATCTTTATATTTTAAAAAAGTCAAAAAAAAAACCTTTTAAGACACCGATAAATATTATCATTATATTGTAGAGTTTGATGTACATGGGTAAAAGGTGAAACTATCCTATTATTTAACAAGATTGTAAGCGTTTTAGACTAGCTTAAGAAATCTAACTGACTGTAGGATATAAATTATCTAGTTTCACGTTTTGCGACTCTTTTACAAAAATAATATTACAATAGTTGATACTAACAATGAAATGTTGAATAAACGAAAATGTTATTATTCCCTGAGAAAATAGTTATCTTTACTGATCAGCATGTAACAACATAATTACTTGTTTCAAAAACACAACACGCTGTCTTCAGCATAATCATAAGAAAAATGTGACATTGGTGTAATCGATTCAAAAGCTAAGTAACGCAGCAGTGTGTCGTGGATAATTTTAATGTATTTATAAATATTTTTGTAAATGGTGACAATATCAGAGAAGAATAAGATCGTATTGGTCAAGGTGTCACTAAAGACAAACAGCTGCCAATTAATAGGCACGTAGCTTCCTCAAATTAACATGTCGATCCTATATGTAATATATCTTACTAAATATATAATGTTATTTAATTATTTAAAACAAAATGTATCATTTTGGAAAAATATTGTTATTTTCTAATTGAAACTTATATAGCTAGTTACCGTCACATACCCAATTATGATCAATTAAGGCAAATTCGTACGTTCATAGAATAATTTTATGTTAAAAAGGCTAATAGCTGTATATATTTTGATGGATACAGAAAGTAGCCATCTCAGAAAAATAAATAACTGCTATTTTTAAAGTAAGTACCAATTTCTGATCAGTAAATTTTCGGTGCGCATACCAATACCTAGTTAACTCTACTAACTTATTATTGATTGTTTAACCTATAAATTGTGCGTAGCAACATTTAGATTTATGTAAATTTTATGTTATAATAAATTTAACGGTCTGTACGAGCCAGAATATATAAATATTCCTAATCATCAGTCAATGGTGTGCTACAATTCGTAGCCTCTACGCCAAACTGAATGAGCATAAATAATCTAATTCTGGAGACTAAGTACATTAAATTGAAAATATTAATATATAAATAAAAAAATATTATTAAATAACTTTATTAAATACAGAGATAAACAAAATGTATGACAAAATTATAAATGTAATAAATGTTATGTAAATTTTATTATTTTATTGAAATAATATACTGATCAAAATTGGTTCATGATCAACAATTGGATACCTTACGGTATTGTCAGCTAAAAAAAATTAATATGTTGAATTAGATTGAATATTTCCCTAGTAGAAATCGAAAAGATTTTCGAGGTAGTAAATAGGTTGTTTGCATTGAAATGCGTGAAAAATGGAATCAGTTTTCAGGCATTTAGGAAACGATTTTTCTCGTTGTTTTGGCGCATTAAATGCTTTGGCTTCAATTGTTTCTAGAAATGTTACGCCTGAACAAGGCATTTTCGAGCATAAAAAATAGTTTTCGCTTGGTAAGATTAGTGACTCGTTCCGGGCTATGAAAGACGCATTAATAATGCTTTTGGTGAAATTTTGAAAAAATTAGTAAAACTCAAAATATCTCGGAAATGAGGAATTATTTGCTAGAAAATGATCGAAATTCGTGTATAAATGTAGAAAAGCAATAGAATAAAAGAATATTTGCAGAGATTAGAGTCCAATTGAACCGAGAAACTGCTGTTAAACAAATTTAGAGGTTATTTCCATTCCATTAAATGCGTGAAAACAACGAGAAAAAACGTTTCATCCTACCCATGTCCTACCTACTTTTCTTACGTTGTTTCTACCGAACCAGCACATTTTAAATATTATCATTTCTATGCAACTGACGTAAAAAACTTTTGATGGTATCAGTTAAAAATATAAAAAATTATCTTTTTTGCTTTTCTTTGGATTTTCTAAAAACATTTTCTTCCAAAAATATAGTTAGTTACACATTAGTTTACTTTAAAAGTAAACAAAATTTTAATGATAATTACATTTTAAGATGATAATTTTTTTCTCAAAAACTATTCCATGAAAAAGTTTGAAATTTTTACAGCTAATGCTATATTATGATCTATTTACACGAGTTTTTTTCAACATATTTCATGAATTATTTTTAGAGATATAAGCAATCGAACATTTTGTACAAAAATAGATAATGCTTAATAACTTAGGTAAATCATAGATATTTTGAGCTGAAAACAATAGGGATCTAAATTTACCCAAATGACTGTTTCTTTCCCAAAGATCGACATAAAAACTCCAATTTTTTCATATTTTAATTTTTTTAATCAAAACTAATCAGTATAATTCTTGAAATTTTTACAGTTTGTGGCCATTAGATGGTTCTTTCATCATAAATTTTTTCAGCACATTCGACTGATTAATTTCTAAAATATAAAATATTTAAAAAATCAAACTAGATATTATATAGATATAGATATTTTTATTCTCTATAAAGTATATTTTGTCCAGTTAAAGAATTAATAATATTATAAAGATTTTTGAAAAATTAATTTTACGAAAATTGTTTTTAAAACAAAATTATTTGGGAGATAAATAACCAAAATCTTTTCCGGAATTTGGAAAATAAAAAACTAATTACATATAAATAAATAAAAATTCGGAAAATAAAAAGCAATCTGAGCGACATTTGACAGAGTATTTTCGAAAATCCGGCGATATACGTTCATACATACACACATTCATCTATATAGAGATTTTCTAAAAACACGTGATTTCACATCCTGACATGTGAAAACATACTTATAACATGTTTTAGCGAAACGAAAAATTTTATTATTACAAAGCTAAAAGCGGCTGTGTACAAGAAAAAAATACACCCAGATTTTTGACCGTATCAACTATGTTAAAAATTAATGAATTAACCAGATATAATTATAAACTTATGGAGTTTTTTCTGACATAATACAATCATTACATCATTTTCATGAAACTGGCAACAATAAATTAACAATATATGTAGCGTGCACCTTTGGAGCGTGACTTTTAATATGATAATCGATCAACAATAAGAATATGAAGAATTATATAAAAAAAACAAATTTTCTAGGTCTTTAAATATTTTTAGCAGTCTGGTATTTAAAAAAAACATTTCACCAAAAAGCATGAAACCTAGTAGAAATTGAGCATTTTTAAGTTAATTGAATTAATTTTTTTGCTATATTTAAGACTTATTGACCATTTTTGATCGAACGGCTTTGTTTTCGTCTAAAAAAATGTTTTATTAATGCTTTGAAATCTAGTATGGAAGTAACTATTAAAATATCCACGCTGATAAAAAGCAATCTGAGCGACATTTGACAGAGTATTTTCGAAAATCCGGCGTATACGTTCATACATACACACATTCATCTATATAGAGATTTTCTAAAAACATTTTCTTCCAAAAATATAGTTAGTTACACATAAGTTTACTTTAAAAGTAAACAAAATTTTAATGATAATTACATTTTAAGATTATAATTTTTTTCTCAAAAACTATTCCATGAAAAAGTTTGAAATTTTTACAGTTTGTGGCCATTAGATGGTTCTTTCATCATAAATTTTTTCAGCACATTCGACTGATTAATTTCTAAAATATAAAATATTTAAAAAATCAAACATAGATATTATATAGATATAGATATTTTTATTCTCTATAAAGTATATTTTGTCCAGTTAAAGAATTAATAATATTATAAAGATTTTTGAAAAATTAATTTTACGAAAATTGTTTTTAAAACAAAATTATTTGGGAGATAAATAACCAAAATCTTTTCCGGAATTTGGAAAATAAAAAACTAATTACATATAAATAAATAAAAATTCGGAAAATAAAAAGCAATCTGAGCGACATTTGACAGAGTATTTTCGAAAATCCGGCGTATACGTTCATACATACACACATTCATCTATATAGAGATTTTCTAAAAACATTTTCTTCCAAAAATATAGTTAGTTACACATAAGTTTACTTTAAAAGTAAACAAAATTTTAATGATAATTACATTTTAAGATTATAATTTTTTTCTCAAAAACTATTCCATGAAAAAGTTTGAAATTTTTACAGCTAATGCTATTATTATGATCTATTTACACGATTTTTTTCAACATATTTCATGAATTATTTTTAGAGATATAAGCAATCGAACATTTTGTACAAAAATATATAATGCTTAATAACTTAGGTAATCATAGATATTTTGAGCTGAAAAACAATAGGGATCTAAATTACCAAAATGACTGTTCTTTCCCAAAGATCGACATAAAAACTCCAATTTTTTCATATTTTAATTTTTTTAATCAAAACTAATCAGTATAATTACTTGAAATTTTTACAGTTTGTGGCCATTAGATGGTTCTTTCATCATAAATTTTTTCAGCACATTCGACTGATTAATTTCTAAAATATAAAATATTTAAAAAATCAAACATAGATATTATATAGATATAGATATTTTTATTCTCTATAAAGTATATTTTGTCCAGTTAAAGAATTAATAATATTATAAAGATTTTTGAAAAATTAATTTTACGAAAATTGTTTTTAAAACAAAATTATTTGGGAGATAAATAACCAAAATCTTTTCCGGAATTTGGAAAATAAAAAACTAATTACATATAAATAAATAAAAATTCGGAAAATAAAAAGCAATCTGAGCGACATTTGACAGAGTATTTTCGAAAATCCGGCGGTATACGTTCATACATACACACATTCATCTATATAGAGATTTTCTAAAAACACGTGATTTCACATCCTGACATGTGAAAACATACTTATAACATGTTTTAGCGAAACGAAAAATTTTATTATTACAAAGCTAAAAGCGGCTGTGTACAAGAAAAAAATACACCCAGATTTTTGACCGTATCAACTATGTTAAAAATTAATGAATTAACCAGATATAATTATAAACTTATGGAGTTTTTTCTGACATAATACAATCATTACATCATTTTCATGAAATTGGCAACAATAAATTAACAATATATGTAGCGTGCACCTTTGGAGCGGTGACTTTTAATATGATAATCGATCAACAATAAGAATATGAAGAATTATATAAAAAAAACAAATTTTCTAGGTCTTTAAATATTTTTAGCAGTCTGGTATTTAAAAAAAACATTTCACCAAAAAGCATGAAACCTAGTAGAAATTGAGCATTTTTAAGTTAATTGAATTAATTTTTTTGCTATATTTAAGACTTATTGACCATTTTTGATCGAACGGCTTTGTTTTCGTCTAAAAAAATGTTTTATTAATGCTTTGAAATCTAGTATGGAAGTAACTATTAAAATATCCACGCTGATAAAATGGAATGTATGAATTAGTAGATGTATTATTAATCGCGCGGTATATAAACCTATGTTATTCGTCGCATTTCTTCAACATAACATGAATGGATTTGATATTTTTGAGCAGAATACCTATAAACGACATACATTTAATATTTTCCACTATATGTTTCTACAAATTGTACAAGAGGATAAACTCGTAAGAAAGGTGAGACAAATTTGTCAATCTATATACAAGTTGTAAAACACTCGTCTGACAAAGGTATTTAAGGTTCGAGAAACAACTTAATTCATTATTTATCATCTTCGACTTTCTCCCTTTTTGTCGTCGTCTTGGGAGATGAAAAAGAAACTTGCGTATCATATATATATGTACTTTTACGCGCGCGCGTATATCGACAACACCAAGTTTTTGCAACCGCAAAAGTAAAGAGTAATCAAGTTTTAATTGAACTCGAATCACTCGGTACTCTGAATAATAATGTATACACTTTCGCGTTACGCATATAGGGTACGTATACGTAGACGCAAGTTTTATTTATTCGTACGACGTTTCTTTTTTTTTTTTTTTTGCAAATGTGTCCAGTTGATTACCTTGTACGACCAGGCGAATTTTATTTGTTTTGGCAATTAGTATCGTTCGTTGTAAAACCTGGATTTCCTCTCCCCACCAAGGTTAAGCGTTTATGCAGATCCTCCGAGTATTTCGAATATAATTACTATTTAAATGCCTGTTATCGGATTTTAAAAAGGAAAAGAAAAATTTGCGTAAAAGCATCTAGCACGTTAAACCAATTACTCTTGGTATATATGTACACGGAGATTTTCTTACCGTACGTTCCACCTTATACGCATCTTTCTCCTTTTTCACGAATAAGTCGTTTAATTACCGTCGTTGTGCATTAGATGCTTAACGTGCAAACAAGTTTTAACGTTGCGATGATAGTTAACCTTAAAATAACCTTCGGTCGAGTGCGTTAACTTTGTTAATAATAATTCTGTATTATAATCTATATATTTCTCGAATAATTTTTGTTATCACGTGTCGTCTAGTGTAATGGTGTATCCTTTATTGACTGTGTACGACAAGCAAAGTGTTGTACTGGATTACTTGAGTGGTATTCTATCGTCGATATAATGGAGACGATATTTAGTTAGATATTTAAGTAATACATATTTTTAACCGTGTTTGTTAATATAACCACTGTTTTTCAAATGAAATCGAATCGTGACAATTTATTAAATTTTTTAAGAACCTCGGAAAAAGGAGCTGCCGATCGGCTTATTCTTGCAGAAAGTGCTAATTCTGGGTGGGGTCCGATTTGTCGAAGGTTCATTCAAAATGTGTGCGACATTTCGAATTTTAAAAATTAGAATAGTGTTTTTTCATTATTTCGAACCGAGAAAATAGAATGATCATTATCTCGAAAGTAATAAAATCGTCAGATATTTGGTATTAGGTGGAATATTTCGAATTCCAAATAGTAGATTAATAATTTTCTACATTATTGTCTGTTACATCAAGGTGTTAATAGACAAATATTATAAAAGTTATTTATCTAAAGTTCGAATATTCGGAACAAATATAGAAAAATTGAAGAATGCATTACTTTCGAAATTATGATATTTCTGTTTCTCTTGGTTCTAAATAATAAAATTGCATTTCTAATATTTGAGATTTGAAACAATGCACACATTTTGAATGAGCTTTTGACGAATCGGACCTCACCCCTAATTCTCTCATACAAACTTGTCAATCAGTACAGTTTATATTTTTCAACCTGAGGTAAATTTTACTCAGCTCCGCGGGTGTGATATCAAGTAGAGACATAAAAATCAGAAATACCAGCATCAAGTTCCCAAAAAGAAAGTGTCGAACGAGATAGTCCTCTTCTTTAGACTCCAGCGAATTACCCCGTTTTTTAGCCCAATGCCAGATAGTGCATTTATGAGCTAAGTTGCACTGAAAAAGTAAGTTCGGAAATTAAATCACAAGACACCGTACACTGTAAGACAACCATTTACGTAGCTCAAACATATTCCCCTAATGTTTTATCCTTTCTATTAATATAATAATTCGAAACTCTAATTATAATAATTTTGGTATATAACTCGAAAATTTATAAACAATCTAAATATAATAATAAATGAAATAACGTTATTTACTTCTGTCCAACTATCACACCCAATTTTCATTGTACTTTGCACATATGTACTTTGCAACCACAAATTATTGATTAAAAACCTAAATAAGAAGTTCATATATAGTTTTCAATTCAATGTAGTCCGACTTTGCAAAAAAAAAAACACTTTTGTAATAGAAATTTATTAAACCATAATTGATTGGTGATATCAGTGAACAAATAAGTATGACACCAAAAAAATTGTACTCAAATAATTAATTTAAAAATCTAAAATTTTCCGATACTTACATCATTAAAAAGTTGCAAGTACAAGAGCTGTATGGTAAGTATTAAAAAAAAAACATTGCTTGTATTTACAAAAAATTAAAAGTACGCTTATTTTCAAGATTCGACGCAACTGTGTAAGTAGCGTTAAATTATATATACTTTTATACAATTGGAAGTTATTGCGTGAATCTATACCAGGAAGCAATGTAAATATATATTATTTTCAACCGTTTAAGTATGCCCATTCACGTACTCTGGAAATTATCCAATTCACTGTAAATGTTCGATAACTCTGTAAAATTTACTGTTTTATAGTAAATAATGGTGTTACAATCCAAAAAATCTTGAAATGGCAAAAGACGAGCTGTTGTTCAACTTTTTGAAGGAGACTTTACCTCGATATAGATGTACTAATAACGTTAACTTCAAACTTTGAACGCCTAATACTTATAACCGAATACCGCTTGCCTTTTGGAGTTTTATCAATATTATTTTACGTACCACATTGAATAATAACATTAGTTTTTTATTAAAAATCCATAATAAATTGTTAAAGATATTAATAAAAATGTCAGTTTTAAAAGGAAGCTCTCATAATATTCATTAAAAAAATGAATATTGCTATACCTGTGGGAATATGTTTTAGAGGTGTCCAGTAGTTCTTCCGAATTTTTTCAGATATTTTCGGGGCCATTATTTTAAGTTACAGAGAGTCAAAGTTGCCATTTAAGCACTTTTTTGCATTATATGCCCATTTTCATGAATTTGTAACTCCCAGGGGATGTATTTTTCACTAAAAACATAAGTATGACTTTTTTTGTAAAATTTTCCGAACTTTTCATTAAAAATACTTTTAAAGACATAAATGTATGCTGTCACACTCTTGTAAGCCATTTAAATCTTAAATAGTGACAATCAGCAATTCTGCTCCGGACTCTGAAAACCTAATGCTGTCTAAAAGATGTCTTTTTATAGTCAGAAACTGTCTATAAATTTCCAGAGTGGGTCTAAATCATTAAGATCACTTATGGTTAAAATATCTGGGAAAAGTGCCCGAAATATTAATAGAAATGTATATTTGTTGCCTTATAACGATGAATCTATTAGGATGATCATTGCAAAAAAATTTCTTAGAGTGGTAGAAAAGCATCTTCACTTTTTTCAGTATCAATCTAATCTCTTGTAAGCTGTTAAAAATACAAATATTTATTATACAATTATAAAAAATTAATTTTTAAACATTTATAATGCTGAAATTTTAGTTTTGTTACCTTTAAAAGAATTATGATACTAATCTGAAGAATTACTATTAAAGTATCAACATTATTATTATTATTCAATACATTATTTGAATTTTACAAACTTGTCACTGTCTATTAGTCATGTTACTCATTATAATCTCAGATCTGATTTGTTGATGTATTTTTTGTATTAAATATGTATCTTCAGTTATTATAATTTTCCAGTTTTTCCAGACATTATGATAAATATTTGTCAGCTTCTAATTTTTATCGATAATAAAAAACGGTTTTAGAAATTTTTTGCACCAGATGTCAATGCTTTATTAAGTTATCAAATTTTTGTCCAACTGTTGAGCAATAATAAGGAAGAATTAGCGTGAAATCGTAATTACTATGCAACACAACTTAAAAATCCCTTGTTATAGATGTGTGCGTCACAATTCTACACGATTCTCTGGCAACGGATTTAAACCAAAATTTGACAGATTAGTTGTAACATCCTCTTAACCTTTGAATAAAACAAAGGTATCTGGTACTGCTGATTGATGATAGAGAAACACCCGATCATGGGGTGCTCCAATTTATTGGCTTTCCGTAATACCCCTCCTATTGTTAAAAATTTCACAATCGAAAAATTAATTTGTTTAGTAGTAGATAACGTATTTGTAACTATGTGTCTAATGCAAACAAACACTGAAAAGAAAAATTTGTTGAAACAACTACAATTTGTAGTTGAAGCGAGAGATTACAATGTCCTATAAAAATAACAACGAATTGCTGAAGAATGAAGGAGAAGATAATAATAAAAAATACACGTCTTATTAATTTAAAAGAAGCAAAGATTAATTAAACAAAAATATTATTTTATTGATTAAAATTTAACCATGCATGAGGATCAACAGTATTATGAAACAAATAATATTTTATAATATTAAAATCTATTGTTTCTTTTTCACTTCCCTGTTCAAATTTATTTTATTCCAGTGATCGTTGTAAGGTGTAAATGTAGAATTCATATAAAACAAGAAATTTTAGTTACGAAGCAAAGAACTTATAGTTTATTTTAATCGCATTATATAGTGGTCGCACGCATAGATTGATAGTACGGATTTCGATATACACAAATATCTTTCGGTCAACTCGCATTTTTCGCTTTATTTATAAAAAGCTCTGAAATTTCTTATACACGAACCAAGTGAGATATTGTGCGCTTGCGTGAAAATCGCGATGAGGGTATCCACCTATTGTTAAGTTTGGAAACTACTGTGTACTGAGATACATATATTTTTGTTCAATCCTTTTTTTAATCATTTTAACGTCGCTCTTTTTATGCTCCCAATGTGGTGCTAATCTTATGTGGATATCTTTGTTAAGAAAGCACTTGAAAATAAATTCCCCAGTGGTGCTTCGTATCAATTAACCGGGGCCGGGAATCGAACCTGGGACCTCCAGATTACGAGCCCGACGCCTTACCGACCAAGCCATCGCAAATTTTGTCGAAAATAATTTTCGTAACTGCACATGATCAAAAAACGGCCGACTAAACCCGAAAAATTAAAAGATATTTTAATATATCCTCCTGAGACAATATAATGTTTTTTTATTCATCTAATTCATGGACCCTGTTCGATCAAAGACAAACAATGTACGATCAAACACGAGTTTGGTGAAATAAATAACGACTTCGCTTTAATTTAATACGATTTACATTAATTAAATAGAAAAGCGCGTTAAATATAATTTCATCACAAAGTATTAAATTAAATTAGCTACGACTTGTATCGATTTAACAAAAAATTATGTTGATTTAATATCGATTTGTATTTATTTAACAGCGATATGTAGTGGCTCAAATTTTACTAAAAATTCGTAGTAAAACTGATAGCGGGTATGTTGGTTTAACTACGAGTCTGTTCATTTTACTTCAATGCCATTCATTTAACTACGATGCAGTTGATGTAATCACAATATTGTTAAAATAACTGCATTGCTATGTTAAATGGATTGTCATAGCAGTTGCATTAACCATATTTTTTCCGTGTAACCATGCATCGAGTTTACTGATGCAAATAAGCTAATAACAAGCTTTACCAAGAGGAATCATAATAACAATTCACAGATATACCGCTCTGGTAATGACAATTTGAATAAATCTCTCGGATCGTATCAATTTCATAGAATATCCAAAGTGTATCAATGGGATTATTTTGAGCGGGATATAGAATATATTTTATGACAATGCTCATGAATCAACGAAAAACGCAAAAACTTTATTATTAAGCAATTTTAAACTCAAAAGTTTATCCTGACACTTGCATCCAGAGTACTCTATCTTCATAATCCGACAACAAGAATGTGTAAAACTATCTGTATCTTAAAGATTGTAATCTCCTCCTGGACATACCACACACTGTGTGAGTTAATGAACACAACGTATAATAATCTTAATAAAAGTTAAATCTTCTTAAATAGAAACCCTAGTAGAGATATGGCAATTTCAAATGGTTTGAGGTTAGAAATAGCCAACTGACCATCTTTTAGAAATGCCTTGTTTCTACTTTAAAAATCGTTTCCATATTTCTACTAGGGAAAAAAAACAATATATTTTTTGTACCAATACTTACGATGATAGCTAGTTTTTTTTCCCTAAAAAATCGTTTTAATTCTCATATATTAAGATAAGTTAATTACCGATTTACACGTGAAATAGCGAAAACTTGCCAAATAAACGTAATAAATCTCAGAGTAATCTTTGCCAGTCGTAAAACAATATAATTCAGCTAACAATACGTATATATATGTGTGTGTGTGTGTACACAAAAGAATCATTACACAATCTTAAAATCATCTCACGTCCGAGTTACCTTAATTGCACGATGAAAAATGATATGTTCATTAATAGAATCCTCAACAAACGAAGTTTACAGTAAGTAATGAAAGAAACTGTATAATATATATATGCACACACATGCACACATACACACGTGCGCGCTCACGCTCGAGAGATAAATATTAACCAGGTGTTAATTATTGCAATACACTGAATTTAACGTATAAAAGAATATAGATATGTAATAATAATAAAAGAAGAAGAAGAAGAAGAAGTAGAAGAAGAAAAGAAAGAGGTGGAAGAGAGAAAAAGAAAACGGTGCTCTCGCGTAGAGGAAGCAATTTCGTTAATTAGACGAAAGAATCTTCGGTTCTGTGCACACACATCTATCTACTACTATACTACTTCTTCTTCTTTTTCTTCTTCTTCTTCAACTTCCTATCTTCTCACCTTCTCTCTCGATTTCCCTTTTTCTCTCTTACTCCTCTTTCCCTTTGCACACTTAGTTAAGTATCACGGTATATCTCTTCCCTTTGCTCTCTTTCGTTCCTCTCTCCTTTTATTTTATTTAAACTTTCGTGTACATTACACGCACACACACACACACATTTCCAAGTTTAAATATTAAATTACGGGAGTACCCTGTCTTCCTTTTTTTTTTAAATTAATCGCGCTAATTTGAGATTGGCTCTTCCTATATCGTTCGTTTTAAAAGTTTGTGATAGACGTTGCGATTGCGTTTAGTGTTATTTATTTACTTTTTTATTTTAATTAAACCTGCTTTTTTTTCTTTTCGGCAAGTCGTTTTCAAAGTAATTTTCAACTCGTGGAAAGTTTGTGTCGTTGGATATACATAGACTCTTCGTATATATATACGAGGGGTGAAAGTTGCGTAAATCATTTTCAGATCGTTCCACAGACTTTTGTATTTTTTTTTTCGGTTAGTATGGAATATATATATATATATATATATATATATATATATATATTCATTGTCAAATTGTTTGCAAATTTATCGATAGTTTTCTAATGGCTCGCTAGGGAGTTAGTCGCTTCAACACTTTTGGTTTCAAGTTTATAATTATTTTTAAACATTTTAAAAGCAAAAGTTTTATTAATTCTTTTGCTTAACGATCGGCGTTGTTGTAATTTTATTTCGAAGTTAGTTTTATTTCCATTAAAGATATTACTTTGAAAAAAAAATACGAAGGAACAACACTACAGTTTTTTTCATCTATACTTATCAAGTCGTTACCGCTTGAAGTTCTTCGTATATAAATTTTACGACAGGTATATATGATGTTTCCGAGTTTTTAATTTTTTTTACGAGTTTCATCATGCAACATGATTTTTAATTCTAGTTATTATTACATGTACGTTGTTTAACAGCAGAGCCTGCATGATGATCTTGTAACTTAATTAATTCGATTATTTTAATTAATTTTTATCAATATACAATTATTACGCGTTAATTTTTTGGATTATAGAGCGACACATTAGAGATACTATGGAAATTATGAGAAAAGCCACATATGTGCATTAATTTGACCAAATAGTGAGTAATTATATGTAGATATATATATGCAAAATTGTAAAATGCTGATGTAACAAATGATTGTTTCAATAAAGGTATAGCCTGATGAGGATGGAGGACTTCCATCGAAACGTCGCCAATTAAATAAATTAAATGGTTAGTTCACTAAAAATCGATAAAACGCCTCCTTTAGAAATAGCCATGTTTTAGGTCATTTTCTGTCGATCTTTTAGAAATGCCTTGTTTCTACTTAAAAAATCGTTTTCATATTTCTACTAGGGAAAAAAAACAATATATTTTTTGTACCAATACTTACGATGATAGCTAGTTTTTTTTCCCTAAAAAATCGTTTTAATTCTCATATATTAAGATAGTTAATTACCGATTTACACGTAAATAGCGAAAACTTGCCAAATAAACGTAATAAATCTCAGAGTAATCTTTGCCAGTCGTAAAACAATATAATTCAGCTAACAATACGTATGTGTGTGCGTGTGTGTGTACACAAAAGAATCATTACACAATCTTAAAATCATCTCACGTCCGAGTTACCTTAATTGCACGATGAAAAATGATATGTTCATTAATAGAATCCTCAACAAACGAAGTTTACAGTAAGTAATGAAAGAAACTGTATAATATATATATGCACACACATGCACACATACACACGTGCGCGCTCACGCTCGAGAGATAAATATTAACCAGGTGTTAATTATTGCAATACACTGAATTTAACGTATAAAAGAATATAGATATGTAATAATAATAAAAGAAGAAGAAGAAGAAGAAGAAGTAGAAGAAGAAAAGAAAGAGGTGGAAGAGAGAAAAAGAAAACGGTGCTCTCGCGTAGAGGAAGCAATTTCGTTAATTAGACGAAAGAATCTTCGGTTCTGTGCACACACATCTATCTACTACTATACTACTTCTTCTTCTTTTTCTTCTTCTTCTTCAACTTCCTATCTTCTCACCTTCTCTCTCGATTTCCCTTTTTCTCTCTTACTCCTCTTTCCCTTTGCACACTTAGTTAAGTATCACGGTATATCTCTTCCCTTTGCTCTCTTTCGTTCCTCTCTCCTTTTATTTTATTTAAACTTTCGTGTACATTACACGCACACACACACACATTTCCAAGTTTAAATATTAAATTACGGGAGTACCCTGTCTTCCTTTTTTTTTTTAAATTAATCGCGCTAATTTGAGATTGGCTCTTCCTATATCGTTCGTTTTAAAAGTTTGTGATAGACGTTGCGATTGCGTTTAGTGTTATTTATTTACTTTTTTTATTTTAATTAAACCTGCTTTTTTTTCTTTTCGGCAAGTCGTTTTCAAAGTAATTTTCAACTCGTGGAAAGTTTGTGTCGTTGGATATACATAGACTCTTCGTATATATATACGAGGGGTGAAAGTTGCGTAAATCATTTTCAGATCGTTCCACAGACTTTTGTATTTTTTTTTTCGGTTAGTATGGAAATATATATATATATATATATATATATATATATATATATTCATTGTCAAATTGTTTGCAAATTTATCGATAGTTTTCTAATGGCTCGCTAGGGAGTTAGTCGCTTCAGCACTTTTGGTTTCAAGTTTATAATTATTTTTAAACATTTTAAAAGCAAAAGTTTTATTAATTCTTTTGCTTAACGATCGGCGTTGTTGTAATTTTATTTCGAAGTTAGTTTTATTTCCATTAAAGATATTACTTTGAAAAAAAAATACGAAGGAACAACACTACAGTTTTTTTCATCTATACTTATCAAGTCGTTACCGCTTGAAGTTCTTCGTATATAAATTTTACGACAGGTATATATGATGTTTCCGAGTTTTTAATTTTTTTTACGAGTTTCATCATGCAACATGATTTTTAATTCTAGTTATTATTACATGTACGTTATTTAACAGCAGAGCCTGCATGATGATCTTGTAACTTAATTAATTCGATTATTTTAATTAATTTTTATCAATAATTACGCGTTAATATGCACGTACACCTTTTTAATTTTTTGGAGTAAAAAGTGACCCATTTAGAAACAAAACTGAGTGAATCAGTAATCAAAAGTAAGATTATTTTATTGTAATATAGTTAAAAATTAACACACCTAAAATGTAAACATTATGAATTCAAACATAAACTTAATTATCTATTTTAAGGAATAATTTAATAAAATTAAGTTAAAAAATATTGAATTCGATTAAAATTTTTACTCAAAGAATGTAGACTATTTAGTTTTGACGGCATCTACATGTTCGGGTGCCAAAGGAATTTTCGTGAACTCTTTGAAGTCGCAAATTGGTAAGTTATACGTTGGATCTATAGTTCGCTATACATTTTAATTATCTTTACAAAACTTTAAAAAGTTCATTAAAAATGTAATAAATATAAATGAGATGAATCTTTTGCTAAAAAAAATTAGAAGCGTGTAAAATATAAGATATATTGAATGGCATGTTAAAAGTTGCAAAATTTCACGAATAAATGTCGTTTCCAGGGAAAGTTGCCAATTTATCTCTGATTTATCAATGTTTTACTATCACGCTGAATAAACAACGTCCAACATTCTCCAACGAAATCGTTACAAACGCAATTTCCTATTTTTACTTACAAGGAAAATGTCACATTTCGTAGGAAACGGATTTTTACCAAACTTTAAGATACTATTTTTACTATAAAAATATGCAGAAACCCAAAGTTATAAATTTTAACATCCTTTTTTGATTGCTTATAACTCTGAAACAAATAGAGATAATATGTTATCAAACTTAGGTCCAGAAAAAAGCTGAGATCGAGAAGATTGGAATTACAAAAAAAGAAGTTTAAATTTCTTGATATCAATAAAATCTATGGAAGAAAAAGATTAAAAATTTAATTTGGCCTAAAAAATCAATAAATATTTTAATTCAAAATAGTCATAAAAATATCGTTAAATTTTTATTTCTTTCATAATTTTTAGCCAAATCAACGATATTTGAACTTCTTTTTAAATTCAATCCACTTAATCTCTGCTTTCATCTGGACCTCATTTCCCGCGGAGATGTGATACCCCGCGTAAAAATCCGAAAGTTTGGGCCAAACTTCGCTCAAGTTTATGTTTGTATAAACTTGGGGCAAATTTAGGCAATGAGACTATGCCAAACTTGACAACTCACGCATTCCAAGTTTGAGAGAAGTTTGCAAAAGTTATGCCAAACTTCCTACAAAGTTTTTATAAATTATTTTGTTATTGGCTGAAATATGGGACAAATTTGTCCAAAGTATGGCGCAAGTGTAGGATTACTTTTGCTACACTTTATTTTTAGGGTATATTAATTACAAAATTTGAAAAGAAAATAAATTAAAAATAATTTAATATTACCCGGTTTACACCTGAAAGAAAATGCATACATATTTTTCCAAAAGATTCCAGGGTCCTCGGTGAATTTCATCCTCTTCATCTAAGTCGTCGCAGCACGTCATTTCAAGTCGGCGTTGAGGGTTAGACTGATGCATCGGCGTCAAGAAAAATTTCTTAGTGACCAGTACACAAGAAGTCATTTGATTGCTGGTCGTCAAGCAAATTTCACAAACGTCCCATAGTAACCAGCAATCAAATGACTTCTTGTGTACTGGTCACTAAGAAATTTTTCTTAACGCCGATGCATCAGTCTAACCCTCAACGTCGACTTGAAATGACGTGCTGCGACGACTTAGATGAAGAGGATGAAATTCACCGAGGACCTTGGAATCTTTTGGAAAAATATGTATGAATTTTCTTTCAGGTGTAAGTCGGGAAATATTAAATTATTTTTAATTTCTTTTCTTTTCAAGTATTACAATTAATATAACCTAAAAATAAAGTGTAGCAAAAGTAATCCTACACTTGCGCTATACTTTGGACAAATTTGTCCCATATTTCAGCCAATAACAACATAATTTATAAGAACTTTATAGGAAGTTTGGCATAACTTTTGCAAACTTCTCCCAAACTTGGAATGCGTGAGTTGTCAAGTTTGGCATAGTCTCATTGCCTAAATTTGCCCCAAGTTTATACAAACATAAACTTGGGCGAAGTTTGGCCCAAACTTTCGGATTTTTACGCGGGACTCTCCTTCTTTATTTCCATCTATTTAACGAAATTAATCTATTGCATCAACAAAAAAATTCGAGTTGGATTTTTTTTTTAATTAAAGTGCGCAGGTTAATCGGAGTAAGAGCGAATATACCTTTAATTGATCGTAAACTGGATGTATAACGGCATCGTATCGATGCAGAACTGGATCTGCATTAATTACATTGTCAAATTAGCATTACATCAGCATTAACGAAACTTCTCAGCAATTCTAAAGGTCTTTTTTCAATTGCACTCGAATCAGATAACTGAAATGTATAGAAGTATCGTCATCGCAGTGTTAGTAGCTTTTTTATAATTTTCAAGAGGAAACAATTCTTTGCTGTAGTCACTTGATCAATTAAAAATAATAATTAAAAATAATATGTAACATTATTTTAACATGTAATAAAGAAGCATCGTCGTTTGTTAGTAATGTATATATAGACATTGTACTTACGGTTGTTATACGAAGTTCGATTGTATTTTTATATGTGAAACTTATAGCGTTTGAACTATATTCTTAGATTCCTGCACGTACTCTCGAATGTAATTGAAAAGAGATTTTTAGAATTGCTGAGAAGCTTCGTTAGTGCTGATGTAATGCTAATTTGACAATGTAATTAATGTAGATCCAGTTCTCGATCGATACGATACCGTTACACCTCCAGCTTACGATCAATTAAGGGTATGTTCGTTCCTCCTTCCACTTTATCTGCATTTCAATGAAGAAAAGACACTTTTCCATCTTGAACTTTTTCCGCGTCTAAGATATGTCTTTAAAATTTTATTAAATTTCTATGAAAATGTTTTTAAAAGTGAAATGTCCGATGCATTAGATTCCGTTAAATTGATGGAAATTTAAGCAAAAAAATATAGTAATAATTGTGTTTGTAAAACGACTTTGTTAAAGTTAGAAAAATCACGTTGTTTATCTATAGGGTGTTAATAAAACATTGACAAATCAGAGATAAATTGCCAACTTTCGCTGAAATTTACTCGTGACATTCGAATTACTTATATTTTACACACGGATAAATATGTTTAATTAATAATTATTATACTAATTAGCAAAGAAGGGATCGACAAACTGTGAAAATATTAATGATAAAATTTACTACACATATTCTAATTTTTGTTACACCTTCTATTAAATTTTACCATACATAATCGTAAGTTTTCTCATTTTGATAATTTCTCCTTCTATTACTAAAGAGTATAGTAATTTTTAATTAAATATTTTTCTCGATGCAGACTTGTAATATTTTCAGCGAAAAGTACATCGATCATTTACATATATTAAATTATTTATGAATCTCTTATAGTTTTATAATGACAATTAAAATATATATAGCGAACAACTGATATCATTAACTAATTTTGAAATTTTTGTGTTATCGGTTTTTCTCGATTATATATACGCGTAACATAAGTTTCTTGAAGCGAAGTTTCGTTATTATCGTGTACATTTCCCAGAGGTGCGCCAGATCCCATAACCTCTCTAAGGAAAACTAAATAAATTATTTATTTCTAAGATAACTAGTTGGTTTTCGATGTGATAACGAATCTCTAATTTATTGAAAAACAATGTTAAGTAAATAAAAAATATTTGTAATTAAATTAAGTCTCTAATTTATTAAAAAACAATGTTAAGTAAAAAAAACCGTCAGACGGTCACCTTAAACGATTAAATTTGAAACTCCCTTTCTCCATATTTTCAATTTTACAGTGACTGAACTTCGATTTTCTTTTCAAACTCATTGATTTCTAATCGGAAAGCGAACTTTTTTCTATATCAATGTCCCTGTTTTTTATTAATTGCTTCTGTTATTTTTTTTCCAATGTAAAATATATATAATACGTGTAATTTTGCTTGAGTCCAGTCACTCTAATTTAAAATGCGGCGTTTTAATTAGATCGCTAAGTGTAAATTGTTTATAAATTTATTAGTAAATAAAGATTATTTTCAAATTGTCATTTACATTTGGAAACTACGTAATTTTAAGCTACACAATGAGAATCCATAGATTTCTAATCAACGAGTAAATTTAAAGAAAGTCTGCGGAGAGTCGAATAAATCAAAATTATATACACGCAAAACATGAGAAAAGGCGGTATTTCCACTGCACATTGTATCTAAGACAGTTCTTCTTATTAATTTCTAAATTTTAACAAAACTATAGGATATTGTGTATAATTGTTTATTGACTTAATGAGGCATTAGTAAGTAACTAATTTACATAAAATGTGGATAATGTTTACGAAAAGAGATGTAATCGATTTTAATTTAAATAATAGCTGTGATGAGAATGGAGAATGTCCATCGAAATATTACCAAATAAATATTGCGGTTAGTTAATCAAAATCGCCACAAATTCCTTCTTGATTGTACTTTAATGGTTAAAAATTCATTTTTCTTGTTTTTCTTATATACAGTGAAAAGAAAAATAATTTCAAATATATATACTGTAACGTATGTATCCGCAACACGCGTAAATTTTACTCTTACCCACATAATTTTCCGAATTGATTAATTAAAAAGAAAAACGAACGTTTTATGCTAATAGAATATTTCTGGAACATTTGACTCGCGAGACGCCGGGTATGAAGGACGTACATATTATAGACCCTTTAATAATTCGTCGTCGCATAAAGAAGAAGCTGAAGAATATATATAAAGAAGGTAAAGAAAAGAGGAAAAAAAAAAAGAAGAATATTCGCGCGGTATAGTGTGTATATCCCCCCTCACGGTGTGATTCGCGGTTCACTTCCGCCAATCGGTGGACTCCGGGATTCCCCCGCCTAGTGGGCGCTCGAGACCGCTCGCGCGCGCAACCTTCTTCTACACGAGCTTGCGAGGATCCACGAACAGGACTGCAGTCTTGGACGCGCGCTCTCTCAACGAGGATCCCATTTTCGACCATTCTTACCGTCTTCTTTTGATACACATCACCGCGCAGTCAACTTGGAATTTTATCAATTGCACGTTGGAGATTTTTGTTTTCGATTATCTGGGTGGTACGATGACGCGCAAGGCTCTCAGGTGAGGAATTTTATTTTATGTTTCTTTTTTGTTGAACGTATAATTTGGACTTAACGAATGTGCAAAAGGTACCGACAGTGTTCTTTTTTAATTTACAATCGTAACTATTTTTTTACACAGGGGTTGATCGCTCAAAGAAATAATGTCTTTGATAATTAAGAAGTATATTAAAAAATTTAAAAAAATTTTACTGACTTTATCATACTTGATATCGTATGATTTTATTTACGTATATCACTAATACTTTTTATAATTATTAAATTATCATTTTAATAATAACCGTCGTAATTAAACGTTCGTGTACAATATTAATAACTAATCATACGATTTAAAAAACAAATGTTATTTAATACAACGTTTCGTTATTCAAACGCATAATCATATTTTAGTTCACATATACTCGTTTTTTACTATTTCACCAATTATTTAGTTGAAAATGATTGTTTAGTTTAATATTAAACTAAAAGAACACCGAAAATTCATATTTTTCTGTCAAAAAATTCGCTTTAAAAGTTGTCGCTTGAAAACTCGCACGCACCGTCTAGAGAATAAGAGAAAGAGAGAGGGAGAGTAAGTCGCAATGTAACGGTATACCTCGCGTTCACGATTACATTTTGCGAAATTTAACATTTACATTTACGAGAGTTTGGCGTTTATTCGCGTCGTATACACGTAAAAATGATCGAACCACGGGATGTAAATCATTAAAGTCTCACGTTATCCAGGAATAAAGCAACAAAGATGCTTGTAACGCGGTTCTAACTAACCTTTTAGCAGAATATCGTGTTGAACGAGTATATATATATATATATATATGTACGATTGAGAGGAAGGTAAAGTTAGCTCATAGTTTAAAACCTACGTACATTGTACTATAGAATATTTTTTTTTAATTCGAATACTTAATCGATTTATTCCACTACAGCACATTTATTTCTCATAGTGTGTGTCAAGTCGGAATTTGCGTAAAAAGAACAACAATAACTTCTGTTCGGGTTTTAGAATTTTTTTTTAACGATTTTTGATAAAAAAAATCTATCTTGTTTGTTGGTGTTCGATTTCCCTATATAGTGGAAATAGAAACAACTTTTTTCTGTTTAAACTAAAAATTTTCGTACTATGTAATTACTATTTTATTATCTTTGAATATTAAAAATGAGGGAATTTCTATAGTGGAGTATATATATTTAAAAGTTTTTATTTAAATCTATATATCTCTGAACTTTTACTACTTTACGAATATTAAACATATATTTGTCCTATTTTATTCTCGTTTCACTCTCGCTCGTAACGTTCTTGTGCAAAGCATTGAAATAAACGTAATGTTTTCACGGTGACACGTTCAAGTGAAATTTCACGCGCCTTATAAATATAGTATCAAATTTCTAATTTTCATTTATATATATTGAATGCATGTGAAATCTCGATCATTATAATGTGGTATAGAAAACGGAACAAAATTTATATTACAGTAAGAGAAGAAGGAAGACACTTCTTATCAATTGTAAGCAGACTTGCATATATATATATATATATATATATATATCGTTCAAATATAAATCGACTGGCGCACGATTAAAAAAAAAAATAAATAAAGCAAAGGATTAAGAATCGAGCATTATGCAGAAGACTTCTGTAATCCAATAGTTTTATTTCCCCCATCATACATGCCGTCGTGTAAACTGTAATTGCTTAATGATAGATCGCGAGTATGCTAATGAAAAGTCAGTTATTTATGTGACATAAAAGAAATATTTACGCTCGCTATATTTTACAATCTAACGACACCTTAATGGGATTTAAGCTTTATAATTAATCAGGGACAATATTCAGTAAAATTATTAAGTTTTTTTTTTTCTTTCTTCCTTTTTGCTTTACACGTGTAGGATGATGCATATGACCATTTAAACAGCAGTAAAGGTAATTGAGTTATAAAGTACCTTTAAGGTATAACCTATAAATAAGGAGAATTTAAGATTCACGCGTATATTATATATATATTTAATGCACACGCGTAATGGGTCAGGTTAGTTACACTTTATTCGAAAATGTCGTTTCATATAGTTGACTAGCAAATCGAATTGAGTGTATATCAATGTTTTTTTTAGAAACATTTTTCAACTGCGCGTTTATGCAGACTAGTTCGTTGTATTTTTAAGTGTCTCTTCTTTTTTACTTGGACGTACTTAAGCCAAATAACTGTAAGAAATATATGGTTTGTTAAAGTTTTAAAGTTTCTATTATACCTTAATTTTTTTTAAAGATTTTCAATTAAACCTAAATGTTTTTTATTTATTAAATCGTATTAAATTATATTCTGAAAATGTCAGACTTAATTTACATTGATGGATATGTCGTTATTCAACTGTTATCGTCAAAGCGAATTGAGAGATTAAGCTTGGGTAAAATGAAAACACTGTTACCATTCGTTGGCGAATTATCAGTGAACTAAGTTAAATTTGAAAAAAAATCGATTGATTAAAATTGACTTAAATCTACCATTATATGTTTGGAAAAAAATTAACTATTTAATGCCACTTTTAAATGCATCATTATTTTTGTTACAATATTTTGTATTCACCACAGTGTTAGACAATACTCAAAATCGCAATGTTGTTTTGGTTTTTACCATAATTACCCTACTTATTTAGCTTGAATAGATTTTTCATCTTGATGAATTCGATTGGTAAAACTTAGTTATCAATTTAAATAGTATTTTGAAGGTAATACCTATTTTTCCGACGTACATTATCAATCGATCAATTGTTACTTATTACATTTTACTTAGAAAAGTAATTTGTTCTTGAATTTCACTATACTATATATACTTAGGGCAATTTTCTAATTTTTAATATAATATATAAATAATATTATAATAATAATTAATAATAATCTGTATGTATTAATATTTTCAATGTAATTTTAATCGATGAAGGAGAGTCCTTGTGAATTATGTCAGCCATCTCTTTAAAATACGTTTGTATTTGTTAAAAAATTATAAATAACCTATTGAAAAAGAATAATATTTAATTGACTATACACAGAATACATTGAACCTTACATTTTAAATAAAGTAACAACCCGACACGTTTCACATAAAATCATATTATTAGTACGATAGATTTATCTAAAAAAACATAACGAAACCTTTTATACTATACAATAACGATAAGCTTTCATTTTCGATAAAACTCCATGGTACTATACCGTTAAGATTATTTTGTATTTCACTATACTGTCAAGTTTATTGATTGATAAACTACTTTTTTCGTTTCTAACTTTCTTTACGTTACGACCGCTTAAATGCATTGTTAACAGACGGCGAATATTAAAAAATTTGTATTAAAAATGCGATTATTGTATATCGTAAAACAAATAGATGCGTAAAGACATTATTTACTACGAGACTATTATTTTTCTTTTATTTCTGAAAGGTTGTAAACACTGAAATTTTTATGATTTTCTTTTTGGGAAACGTATGTTGGATAATCGATTTGCTATGCGTAAAAAGTTAAATTATTTATAGTAATTTTATTCTAAAGATGTTTAGTATAAGATATTTTACGCTCTGTAAATTTTTTATGAACTCGAGGATTACTAAACTTTCCACGTGCCAATTTGTTGTTCGATACGTTGTTCTTACGTTGTATCTTGAAAGATGGCAATAATTCTTAACTATTTATCTTTTTTGCACATAAATTCAACGTGAATTCTTTTTTTTTTGCAATTTGTAAAGTAAGCTTTACTTGACACACATTTTTTTTTTAAATAAAAATTTATGAACTTTGTAGTTCGTTGGAAAGCGCTTTGAGGGAACATTCGAGTGTATCAAAGCGATCTTATACGATCTTACCCTTTTACCCTAATAAAATTAATCGTCATTTTATTAGGAGGGTAATTTAATGTCGACTTGATGTACGAAACCATAATCTTAAATTATTTTGGTAGTTTCGATAAATATATACGTTATATTCTATATTTTATATGTGTATCCAATTGCAGTCAACAAGTAAACAACAAAAACGAAAAAGGATATTATTTAAAAACATTTGAATTTACAGGAGTATAATTATAAGTATATTAGAAACACTGATTTTTGAAAGTTAAAAAACACTTTTATTCGTTCAAGACCAAAAACAGCAAAACTTTGAAGTTTTATAATATCTCGATTTACAGTTATCACACTAAACTCCATGAGATTTTATTGGCATAAGCTACTTCTTTACCTTTAGAACTTTGATCCGAGTTCATTTTGCGGGAAGTAATTGAATGAAAATACTACACGCATAGATTATTTGATATAGCTCTTTTTAAAAGCTACGAAATCAATTTACCAAAAAATTTACTAAATGGTGTTTTTATATATTATATAGTATTTCACGCAAAAACAAGGCTTATTTTAAATGATTGTGTCTTTGTCGATCTCTAAATAATGAAAAATTGCATTTTGCAAGAACTACCGATTTATAAAACTCAATGATAAAAATTATTTTATTATTTTAGACTATAGTTTTATTGATTTTGGTTCGAGGTGAGTAAGAATGACTGATCGTCAATGTAACAATCATTTGATAATTATAGTTCGTATAATCATTTTTATAAACCCGAGTATAAATTTAATTATTTTTCGTAACCAAATTCTAGGGATCTACCCTTTTCAATCCAAAGTATTCGTTTGAAAAAGTAATTTGAATATCTAAAAAAAATCACCAAGACCCGATGGTTCGATTTTTATTAAAAAATTATTTATTTGATTACAATTGAATTGAATAGGTGATGTTGTATCGATAATGTCGAATAGCAACAATTCCAACCCAAAAATCACGTTGAAATTGTTAACTAAAAATTTTGAAAAAATGTACTACATTTGTTTAAAGCAAGGGCCTGACGGTGTTCATTTTTTTTAAATTAATCCCCAATAAATTAAAAAAAATTAAGAAAATTACTATTTTAGGGTCCGATATCCCTTTAAGCAAAAATATAATTTCGCTGTAACGGAGGTACATTTTGGTATTTTATATATATTACCTCGCTATTCTATCGTCGAGTAAACGTAACACTACTTACAGATCACTTATCTCGGAATTTCTACTACGGAATGAATATTTATTTATAGATAACCACGCTGCAGTCCTATTTATTATTATTATTTATTTCTGATCAACCAATGCAAGTTATAGTGGTAATGGTGCGTATACATCGACGGTTCGTTAAATCGATTGTTTATTTATTAAATGGAAATAATGACAATACGAGACATTCGTATACGATGATCGTAGCAATCTAAATGTCAGATAATTGTCGATAAAATAATTTTCCCGTAATTTTCCGCCGTATAATGAAATAAGTATAATAATACCAAGTTTCCTTGTCGCGACATCGCGAATGAATTGAAGTAACTATTTAATTGGCAATTTCGCGTATTCTCGCACGATACGACAGCTCCAGTCGATTCGTTTATCTCGTTTCTCTCGGTGCTTCGTAACGTCCTTTTCATTTTTCCACCTCGGTACAGCTGACGGTCACGGTTGATAAATAGAAAAATCTTGGAGATTCTGTCGGAGAAAATAGTTTAATATATCTCAACGAAAGGGAAGTTGTTTATTATTTCACAAGTTGATCCGTCGTACGCGTTCCTAATATTTTTATACCTTTCGGTCGTTTGCATATAATGTACAATCACGTACCTAGATATTTGTGTATATATATATATATATATATTATATCCATACCTACATACACATACATACATATATATGGTAACATACAAAACTGCGTATAATCAATATAAATTCGTATCGCGAATCGAAAAGAGAAGAAGATATATAGTATTTGATAAAAATGTCCAGTTATAAAAATGAATTTCCTATAGGGGAAACCAATCAAGCGTACCGGAAGATGTTGAACCGTATAGCGAAATGAAAACAAAACACTGCACGTCTAACCCACATCGAACCGATGCCAAACGTCACTCGCGTATATATCTTGGCATCCACGAGTTTACGCCCACCACTAAGTACGACAGGTCGAAATGAATCTCTCTCTCTCTCTCTTTCTCTATCTCTATCTAAGGTACGTCGTCTCCAAGAGAGAACTGCGAGTTAACCTGTGCACGTGTGTGCACTCGATGCATTTGTGTCTGTGTGTGTGTGTGTGTGTGTGTGTGTGTGGATATAGCGAGTCATCTCGCGTAGCTTACGGTACCAGAGTGTCGCACCCTCGTTTTCATGCTGCGCCTAAGGCAGTTCGCCGTTATCACACGGTAGGTAAGACCAAGTGAATATATCTCTTGGGGTTTTCATCATTACCGGGATTTTCCTTCGTGCGAGTAGATTGTCTTTGGTTTTCTCGGTTAAGTCAATTTGAGGTTTGAGCATTCTCAAATTTTTACGACCTTTCTTCTTACCCGTCTGTTCTTTTCTTTTTCTTTTTTTCGTTATTCCTCGACGTTCCTCCGCTTTTGGTCAGGTAATTACGAGGAAGTGATTTAGGTTCGGTGGTACTTTTTTTTTTAACTTTTAGTTGAGGTCCCGTCGAACCTCGAATATGACCGGTTATTTTTTATTCTTTTTATAATCAGAAAATAGTTATTCTTTTTGAATTACTTTACATTGAGTTCCCCGGTAGAAATATTATCACGAATTGGACAGTTATCTTGAAAAATTGTCATATTTTGCCTAGTCTTGAAGAATATTTTCGAGTAATTAATGTGTGGTAGCTATTAAGTTACCGTATATTTTTCGTTGAAGAGATGTTTCTTCTATCGATTAGTAATACGTAACCATTTTTTCAGATATTTAAATCTATACGTATATACACAAGATTATTGAAATACTTTTCGTATCAATTTTCGACTCGAAATTATTAACCATCCGTTGTTTATTAAAGAAAATATTTTTTTTTCTTAAAAATATCAGTTTACATTCAAAAATTTTAAATGTATACCGAGAAAAAGTTTTTGGTAAATATGACAATGTTATTGAGAAACCGAGAGACACAATAAATTATAAAAATTCTTATATTTCATATTATTGTAAAATTATAAAATAAAAAAGATACTGTAAACATTTATTAATATTTACTACATATCGGATATAGTTTCCTCAAAATTGCAGGAAATTTTCTTATAATTTTATTAATTTTTCAAGTCTGCCAGTCGATCACTCAATAGCATTATAATATTTATACTGGTATCTTTTCTCTTTTCGTGTGTAAATATAGAAAAAAGCACCCCCTTAAGCATACGACTCGACTAGATCGTAATCTGGTATTTATCTAAAGTTTAATATTTATCAAATAAAGAGTGAAAGGAAAAAAAAAGTGAATTAATTGCTAACAAATATTTGTATATTAATTTTACAAGTTGTGCCTTTCATTAATCTTTCTAACTGACGGTACATCTGGATAAGCTAGATCGGAGCTACTCAAACGCACTTATCGTTTAAACCTGCTCGCTCGTTTTAAAATATATATATACGCTGCGCGCGCGGTTTTTCTTTTCCTTTTCGTAAAGAGCAAAGAATTTATCAGATATCTAAAAATAGTGAACTGAAAAATTCACAGTATTTTCTGTATATATACAGCGTATTATGGTTAAATTTTAACATTTACAGTGTGGAGTTGCATGCCAAAGGAAACCGAGGACTAATAAATATTAATGAGTGTACGCGATCGTACCTTATGCACGAAAATGAAATTAAAAAAAAAAAATAATAACGGTATCCGGGTCTCTTATTCAACTTGGTAATTTAAAATTCGCAGTCAGATTCTTTGGATTAAAAATATGATTAGAATGTGTAGTATGCGTTTATCGATTTTGAGTTGGAGAGAAAAAAAAGAGCAAAGCGAATATTGCGCGTGGAGAGAATATTATCGCGACGATTAACGAGTAGAGGTTGACGTTAAATAGAGCAAAAATTCAGTAACGATCTGTGAATATTCATAAGAAATTAAACGAAAATTTCTCTCGAGTGGTACGAGATTTCACATTTTCTAAGGATTTTTTTTTTATTTCTAATAAAGGAGACATACCTTTCCTTTGCTCTTGAAAAACTACGTTTTAAATTGGATTTTAGATATAATTTTTGTTGTTATTTTAACGTATAACATTTCTTTGTTGTCCAGTATTTTGTTCATAACGAGAAGACCGTTCGATGAAGTAATATAACTTATAATTGATACTGCAGGTGTAATACAATAATATTCGTAAAAATTGCCGAGACGTTTTGGGTATATTAATAACATTGATTTTTAAGATAAGAATTACATACAAAAAGGTATAACATTATAAATATAAATAAATTATTAAATTTAAGTTTAAATATATTTATTCTTATATATTTTTAATTTTTTTTCGAAAAGTAATGATAATAATAAGAGTGAATTTTCAATTTACTGGAATATTGTACCGATACATGTGGAGATCAATAACATTTAGAATTTTTTTATAAAATACTCCTGACAAAACAGTTCAATATGTTCAACATCATTTCTCCTAATTAATTATAATTCGATGGTTCTTATTCATCCTCGCCAGATAATTATCGCATTTTATTAAATAAATAAGTAATAGAATCTACTTTAGACTAACAAGGAGAATGTCACATTTGGAGAGGAGAATGTCTTTTTTACAATAGGTATAACCAAATAACGAAAAATTTCGCAAAAAAAGCCCTCGGCTGTGATCACTTATTATTCAAAAACAATTAGAGATACGCAAACCTATGTTCACAAGAATGTTGAGATCGAGTAGATTAGATTTAAAAAAAGAAGGTCAAATATCTTGATTTGGTTGAAAATACGGAAAAAATAAAAATAAGAAGATAATTTATCTTAAAAAATAAGTAAATTCTTTAATTTAAAATAGTCATTAAAATATCGTTAAATTCGTTTTTCTTTCATATAACTTTGGACCAAATAAATATAATTAAGCTTCTTTCTTTCTTCGTTTGATCACTTATAACTATAAAAAACAAATCGAGCTAGATACGCAAAGTCAAGGGTATTTTCGGCAAAATTGTTCGTTATTTGGTTATATTTTCTTCATATTTTTAGAGTAGTACACATATCCTTGAGTTTGGTAAAGATCCGTTCCCCGCGAGATATGTCACTCTCCTGGTAAGAATAAATAAAGTAATATTTACTTTTCTTCGATATTTGTATTTATAATAACCCAGTTACGTAAAAAAAAGTAAATTAATAGTAGTGAAATATATAAATAGTATAACATTATTACAAATGTAATTGTTGTTAATATCAAATGACGCAAACTTATATACTGTAATATGAACGTGAATGATCTACATATGAAACGATTACTTTTTAGTCATATTACGCAGAAGTGTATAGTGTTACAGAGCAACAAAAAATGAACATCGAAGTAATAATTTTTTAAGTAAAAAATCTTTTAAAAAATCGTAGTATATTTAACGAGCACTAAAATACGTCTCGTCGAACGTACATAATAAGTATATATATACCTAAAACTCGAAATTCTTAGACTAAGCAAATAAACGTCCCTTTGTTATCTCTTTTTTTCTTTGACTTAACGTGTGTGTGTATATATATCTATATACATACGCGTGTGCATGTTTTTTTAGTTAGGTCCCTTTATTTCCTATAGCCGTGAGCACCGTTATGCAATGGCCTTTCGCCTCCTCGCTAATTCACTGGGTAACTTGTCGGGAAGATACGCGCGAGAGTTGCCTCGGGCGATCAGGTACGTTTTAATCGTCGCGATTAAAATCGTTACGGGCTCGTATTATATACCACTGTCGTTCTATACGTATACATATACATATATATATACACATGTATACCTATACAAAATGAATTTGCGATTGATTTATGAAATTTTAATGGGTTCGTGCCTTTCAGCCGTGTTCTATACATTCGTTTTACAGTTATTGATTTACAAGTTTGGGAATTTTTATTTTTTTTTTATTATTATTTTTTGAGGTGAATTTTTTCCGATCTCCAACGGGCTCACACGTTAATTAATAATAAGGTATCGATTGAACGATTGTACTTATTCTTATGCGTTTGCGAATTCTTTTTCTTTTTTGTATATACTGTATAATGGATGGTCCGATTGGAATCGAGTGTCGATTGAATTATAAATTGGATGGATAATACTCGGAAATTTAATATACTTGTATTATACTTATATACTTGTTTCAATGAAACGTCTCACTAGTTATTTATCGCGTGAGAAGAAAAAATAAATTTCATTCAAGTATAAAGCGTTTTAGAAAAATAATAATATTAAACTTCAATTGAAATATCAAAGTTTTACTTAAATTTTTAGTTGATATCGTGTCTGAAATTCACCGAGAGAATTGTCTATTGCCACCGTGGTAAACTTGAGACGTTTGACGGTAACGCAAAAATTACCGTGATTCCATGGTGCAAATTGTAACGATTTCTTTTAAAATATCTTGACTTTTTAGGTTACTTTTTGTCGAACAGCTGACACAACTCCCAGATTCATCCGTGTACCGTCACGGTCATTTTTATTCTATTCTCTTTGTGTTGAAAATAAACAACCTATCTTTAAACCAATTTTTAGGTTCTCACATTTATACCCATTTTTTGACTAATCGATAATTATTTAATTGTTAACTATTCCTTAAAAAATCGAATTTCAAAAAATGTTTAATCCCAAATTTTTAACAGAGATTTTAGATCGCAAAGTATATAAGAGTCCCTCATCAATCCTCTTAATATAAACTTGTTTTACCGAAAATTTCGAGAATAACCTAAAAATGAATATAACGAACGTAGAGGATATCGTTGTAGTTGTATAAAATAAACGAAAAATTGAAATAGAAATAAAATAAATGTTTATCCATCGAATAATATATCCTTAGGCAACAATGTCTGACAGGGTGTCTCTTATTTCAAAATGAAAAACAGATTCCCTTCGTCTGGTTGGAGTGTCTCGGCATTTCTCTCGTTCGTCGCAGTCGTCTGTTATATACCCTCCTCTATATATATATATATATATTGCGGTGCTGTGCACTTCCCACGATTTATTCTGAAGCCAGATAAAATGGAATTTTACGCGACGATGCCTTCAAGGATTTCTTGACTACTGCGTTACGCATGACTTTCGTTCTATATATATATATATATGGATAAATTGCTTTTTTTTCTCCACTTTGCTGTTTAATATGCGCGTGTATATATACGTATATATAGATCTGAATTGACGTTATTCCGCGATGTGTGTTATTTAATATCTGTGCTGGTTTAATCAGGTTATACACATTCATTCATCGTATAATAGTGGTTAAAATTGAAATATTTCTCGAGAGGTATTGCGTACGCGTGGTTAATTAATTAATTATATCGACCGGGTGATTATCCATTAAACGGCTTGGTTATCGAGGGAAATTATTTGACTTTACAAAATTACGGTTAATCACGAGAAAGTTACTGTTTCGATTAAACGTATGAAACACTTACCAATCGAGTCACACGATTTTCTATTTCGAATAATTCTTTTGCGTTAAATTGTTCGCTCCCACGTAAAAATATAAACTATTGCCAAGATATTGCAGGGATATGAGCAATAGATATCGCAAACATATTGCCAATATAACGCCAAACCTCATCCTGCCGCATGTTGGCAATATATTGGCAATAGTTACTATCTACCCACTTCCAAACTATCGCCAACATATTGGCAATAGTTGTTAAATTTTTTATTTCTTATTATTGTAATAAATATGGTTAAAAATTGAATCGGCACTTAGCTAGAATAAGGTAAATTTTAAAAAAATTTAAAAAAAAGTTTATCAGCCCCGGGAATTGAACCTTTGATCTTTAGATCCGGACGCTTATACTTTACCACTAAGCTATTTTGTTATTTGGATTTTAAGAGTTAATTACAGGTTATAAGTAACAGTTGGAAATTCGATTGAAAAATTTTGTAAGTCCAAATTTTATTAAATCAAATATAATTAATTTAAAATTTGATCAAATTAAATATCATTAATGATTATGGTAGGACCTCGACTAGCACTGTGAATTTTATCAGAAAATGTTCTAGGTACCCGAAAAGTTTCATCTTGATTAGTTCGGCAATGTAAAGTAGTAAATAATTGAATGGTAACCCAAAAGTTCGTATAAAACATTTCGGTGTCACGACAACAAAAAAGACGTACATCAAGTCAGTTAGGTCGACAAAACTAAAATCCATTATTTCTCGTCGTGATAAAATATTTTTGTTACCTGGTGACAACTGATATTGTTAATTTTTCGTTTCCATATGCATATACATTAAACAGTTATATCACAAATAACAACAGAGCAAATTTATACAGAAAGTAAGGGCGATTTAAAAACAACGCGAATCTACTACTGCTGCGTTACAAAAATATAGTTATAACAACCAACTTCAGATTGTCTATAATTTGAATTTATTCATTGTCAGATTAACGTTGGTACTCGGTGCAATACGTATAAAATATTTGTATACTTATGGAAAATCTGAGTGTTATCAGGTGTAAGATTACGCAAGCACGGTTTCCCGAATATTCCCTTCCCGCGTATAGTTGAGAAAAATCAACAAACGGCGCGTCTAATGCACACGCACGCAAGTATATATACGCGCATTGTATACTATAAAAGTTGTCCTTTTCCTGCGAAATAAGTCACTTTCCTAAGTACACAGAGTCGATCGTCTTGAGAAGAGAGTCGCAGCTCCTAGTCCCCCCCGACGTCTGGTATAGAGGTTCGCGTGCTTTGAGCTCGCAAACTATGTGTAATGTACACAGACACGAATGGAAAGAGAAGAGAGAGAGAGAGAGAGAGAGACGAGGGAACGACGATTCTGACTTGGCTTATCGCTTCTGCGACTCCCCTGCGTATATATTTCGCTTCCCGTTCTCGCGCTTTTGTGCTCCTTCGACGACGTCGCTGCACATAGTGGTATAGTATAAGCCCACCTCTCGGGTTTTCTACGCTCGATTTTAATCTACGTTTATTGCTAACAGACGGGATATTATCTATACATACGCGATCTTTTGATCTTGCGCGCTCCATCTTTTTATTCCTCTCTCGTATACCTATATATATATATATACATATATACCTGTCTATACGCACGTGTCTTTTTTCCTTTTTCTTTTATATATATTTCGTTAACAAATATATATACAGTTTCTTTTATTGATTACCCAAACTTAACTGCACGATTGCTCAATTTTGCTGGAGCGTTTGCCAGTTTTGTTTACGATGAAGTAACGTAGAAACGTAGACAGTTTCTCGGGTGGTAACGAAACAATTTTTTTTGGAATAACTGACTAACAAGAAGAGTCCACACCCTCTGGAAAACGGATCCTTACCAAACTCTAGGATATGATTTCTACTATAAAATCATGCTGAAAGCCGGAGTTTTAGTCCATTTAAAAAAAACCGTTGAGCTTCATCGCTTATAACTCGGAAACAATTATAGATGTAAATTTAAACTAAATTTTAAAAGAAAGCTGATATCAAGTAGATGCGTTTTGAAAAAAGGAAGCTCAAATATCTTAACATGGTCAAAAGTTATGGGAAAAATAAGAATTAGCCAAAATTTTATCGAAAATTTAAAGTTATAATTTAATGATTTTTTTAGCCCCAAATTTCGTTTAATTTTTATTTTTTCCATAACGATTGACCAAACTATGTTTAAATATGTTTAAACTTCCTTTTTTCCAAAACATATCTACTCAATCTCAATTTTCCTTTAAAATTTGGTTTGAATGTATAACTTTACTTGTTTCGTAGTTACCTACGCCAGTTGCCTAAATCTATTTGATTTCTAAGTCACTTTTTTCGATTACTCGATTCCCAGATTTATGCAACGTTATTTTATGAAAAAATTATTTTAATTTGGATTCGAATTTTTGACCTGCGCCAGAATTTTACCCTGAATATTTCCATAATTTATATTCTTTTTTAGGTATAATCGTTACACGAGAGTGCGTTGCATATTTTCCCACTATATCTAAAATATCTCTATGTTTAAACTAATAGTGGTAGAGCACACTATAAAATTTATAGTTTTTTGTTAAATGTCAACAGGAAACAAGAATAAGTGTCCAACTTGTGATTCTCTATATTTTTTCAACAAATCTTATAGGTTTTACGTAAGATAAATAATTTGTCTTTTTTTCGTATATTATATGCCACATGATTTTCAACTTATATTATAAGTGAATTGATAATAAGTAAACTTACCATTAAATTTACCAATAGTTGGATTATATTGGATTAAATTATTATTAATATATAATTATTGGACAAAAAATTGGTTATGCCCATAATTTTAAAGTGCGTATGCGACGAGAAGTTTAAAATTAATGGTGCCCGAACTCCGAAACGATTCGATCGACACTTTGATACTCGAAAAGCGAGATGAAACACCGATATCACACGAGGGGGGTTATCCTCTTTTCTCATCCTCCGAGAATCCGAAAGGAGAGACTGTAGGGAATGAGAAAGATAGGAATACCCAAAGGACAAAAGTCAAAGGCATTCCGGCCGATCCAACCAAACCGACAATTACAAAGCTCTCGAAAATGTTCCGGTATACCTTCGAGATTCCTTGACCACACGCGTCTCAGTCGCGTCCCTTGCCCCTCCTTATTGCACGATGGCTATCAAGCACTGAAAATCCCGGTCGAGCTCTGACGGGAAAATCAATCCTGGCTATATACTTGAACATTCATTAATCAGGTTGTGGACTCTATCTTACCTTATCAAGAAAATCCTCTTGCGGATTTGATTTCGCGGGATGAGTAATGCGCGTATACGCGTCATACCACTCCTCGTTATATCTATTTTCCATCTACTGTATACATATAAGGTTTTGTTTTTGTTGATCGGGGTGAATATATATTTTTTTTTTCTTTGTAATCACTCGTGCTCGTTGAGCGAGATTATTTTCGTGATTCTTAATTTTTGTTTACGACACGCTCGTCCTCGAATGAATTCAGGATCCCCTATAATAGGAAGTGGTTTAGTATATTCGAATAGCTGTCACCTAGTCTTCTGATTTTATCTTGACGAAATTTTTTTAAAATGTTCACCTACGTTTACAAGGATTTCGAGGATCCTGCACCTGTTACGCATCGATCTTTCGAGCTTCGAGACTATCTTGACACTATTCGTAGAAAAGTAAAACGAACCACAGGATACGATATCCGTGCTATATAAAGTACACACGCGAAGGAAACGAACGTTATTACATTTTTCTTTCTTTTAATGTGTACTGTTTTGAACGGGGAACACGTAATTAAGATATCATTGTATTAAATATTGTGGCGCTATGGTACAAATTATGTGAAACAAAACACATCCTCGAAGTTTACTTTTCATCTGTGAAAATTGATTATCAGCTACTATGGTTAAAATTGTCAATCTGTTTGTCACTTTTTATATAAAGTTCTGGACTAACATTGTAAAGACAAGCGAACTTTACCGTTTTATCCAGAAGATTCAGGATAATTTTTATTCAACAATTCTCTCGCGTGTACGAATATAAAGTGTACAAAGTAATTTCTTATATATATTAACATTAACATTTCTTTATATATTATCTCGTACATTAATATGTAACATATGTCGCTGTCATTTTAAATATTAAAAAATTTTGGAAATTCGACATTAAATTAATGACCACCAAAAGCTTACAGAATCAAATATTTTTAGAAGTAATTTATTTTACAGAATAATGCGTGAATTGAAAAATCACTTCTTATAAAGGTGTGGAGAATTGAAACTTATTCCTTATATAAAAAAGTGATTCCCGGATGTTGTGAAGTTAAGTGAAATGGCAATGTGATTGGTTTACGTTTTGCGTATATGCGTCTAAAACATTGTAGGTTAAATTTGACAGCGCGGGAAAAACGTACTGTTTGAATTTTCTTGACAAAATCGGAGTATAATAAACCATAAATAAATATATTATTAAAAAATTTTGTTTTAAGGAGATGTGAGACTAAAAAAATTGGAATCCTTATTTATTTTTTAATTAACAGTGGGTTGTTTTTTCCCAAAAAAATCTCTAAGTAACGCTCTTCTACTTGCGTTGAATGGTACGTATGATTTTTTCTAAAATTATTTATCACTCGAATGATCGAGATTTTCGTGCAGCTGCAAGGATCAAATTTTCACCTAATCATTACCAACGAAAAGTGGTTATTCATTTTTAATTAATTTAAAATCAGATATTTCAAAAAAAATCTCTGTCAGCTTATTCTATATTACTCAAGTGTCACGTATTAATTTTTTCAGATTTTTAGTTCGATAATTGTAGAAAATTTTAGAGTCTTTAAAAGTAGATCCCTGTAACTTGGCATATGAGACAGCGTAATATTTCAAATAATGACTGTTAAAAAACGCAAGAACGCGCATGGTTAATAAAATATTAAATTTTGTAAAAAGAGTCGGTATAATACATCTCGGACGGTAACGTAACATAAGTTTGACGTATACATCCCCTTAAAATTCTTAAAGAGGTGGCATACCCGGTATGTTATCGACTGAGCAAAAAAAGGTAATTATTTTATTTATTTTAAAAAATACGCAATTTTATGTAAAATACGAATACATAAGCACTAGATAATTAAATAATAACTCATTCTACAATGTTTCAAGTTAATACAACAAAGACACCGAGAGACACCTTACAAAATTTCTGCACCGAAAATGTATGATGTTCCGTGATTTTCCGGTGCAGAAATTTTGTAGGGTGTCTTTGTCGTATTGACCTAGAACTTTGTAGAATGACTTATTATTTAATTATCTAGTGCTTATGTATTCGGGTTTTACATAAAATTGCGTATTATTTTAAAATAAATGTAATAATTACCTTCTTTGACTCGGTCGGTAATCCACCGGGTAAGCCACCCCCTTAAAATCCAATTTAAACGTTAATACTTCCTGAAGCATCGACTTACTGATTAACGAACGTCCACGCGCATGTTGATCACGCTACGTTTAATAAACCGAGGATGTTCAAATTCGTTTTATAGATCCTGTATCAGTCGAGGAATTAGGGTATCCGAAACTTGGCTTACGCACGACCCCAAGTTTATAATTGGCAATAGCCAAATTGTTACGAGTTACGAGGGAGTTTGTTAACCCGCTAAGTGGTACGGAACCAATCCGATTGGTCGTCACGCCCCTCTATATATATTTGTTTTTTCTTTTGTTTTCATTCGCACGCGAACCAGCCGCTTTATGGCTTAATTCGCCGCGCGCACCAGCTGCCGTTAGGGATTTTATTGACGTTCTCCCTCTCTATCTCTCTCTCTCTCTCTTTTTTCAAGAGGATTACGAACGATTTTGTAGGTATACACACTCACACGTTCACAGTAGGTAATTGAAATTTGTTAGCTTTTAACGGGGGTTATTAACAGAATGAACCTTCGATTATGTTAATTTATCGAGAGATGCACCTTTTCGAGATAAACTCGTTTTCTTCTTTTACATGGCTTACAAGAATCTTGTACACTGCTTTCTTTTATTTTATTTTCATTTTCTTCTTACACGCGACGACATGCTCGTTCGAGATCCTGAAATTAAGTTGGTAAGGCTAATTGAAAACGAGAAGTGATGCGTTTCCATTTCGAGGAAACCTTTCTTTTCATTTTTACTAAAATTCCTGACTATACAAATATTAAACATTACTCGCGTAATATACGTGATTCTCAAAGTACTAAACATTTCCATTAAAAATCATTTATTTTTATTCGATTTTGTCTTTCTTTTCACGTTGTGTTATTTATTTTTCGTTGTTTTATTTACTTATCATTTTATGTAGAATTTAATCGTTCACGAATGATTGTCTTGAGGTTTTGTTAATTATTTATCGCTGATTGTTATAAAGAAAGTGGTTTTTATTATGAATTGCATACGGCATATTTAAATGTAAAATAATGCGACATCGTAAATGATAACTTGATATTAATAGTGTTATCAACCTACTATAAATGTCAGTCTCAGATGTAGATAGTAAAAATTGCTATATATAGGAAATGGCTTGTGATGAAACACTTTCTTGTCAATTTCTTTAGCCTTTGAAAAAATGAACAAACCTCAAAACATTCATATTACTTTCCCAAATTTCTATGAATAGTTAACTTTCTATTAATTTGGCTCGATTTTTAAACTGTTTGTTTAATTTTTAATTCATTCCCATAACCGTAATTGCAGTAATTACAAAGATAAATTCAATTTTACCGTATATTTGTAATAGTACCGTAAGGTACCGAATTGTTGATCAAATAAAATAAAATTTACATAAATGTAATCGTTGTTACCTACAATTTAAAGGTTAAACAATCAATAATTAGTTAGTAGAGTTAACTAGGAATTGGTATACGTACCAAAAATTTACTGATCAGAAATTGGTACTTCCCGCTTTTTTTTCTTAAATTGCTGCTTACTTTAAAAATAGCAGTTGTTTTATTTTTCTGAGATGGCTACTTTCTGTATGCGACAAAATATATACAATTAGCCTTTTTAACATAAAATTATTCTATGAACGTACGAATTTCCCTTAATTGATCAACAATTGGGTATGTGACGGTATACATTTATGGGGCAAAACTAAATTGAAACTTAATCCATTGTTTACAAGCTAAAAAATGGTCGAAAACAAGACTAAAATTGAATTTTACACGATTAAAGTGATCAAAAATATGTGATAAAACGATTAATCGAGAGGACGAAAATGGACACACTTTTGGCACATTATCCACCCATTCTATTAAAATAATCAATGTTTATTACATATTAAATGGAATACGATTTCCACTAAGGCATTAATATTAATGTTGACGAAAAAATAAACAATGAAACATGAAAAGTTATAAGAAAAGGAAAAATTGTTACTTACAATACGACAATAAATTTTTTCTTATTAGTGAAATAAGATGTAGGTTGAAATAGAATTAATTTTCTATTAACAAATTCGCTTAAATAAACAAAAGTCTAATATTTCTTTCGAAAAAAATCAGGCTATTCCCAATTATATTTACGAGACGCGTATAAAAGGACATTTTAAACACTATTTTTCTTTTTACTCGTCGTGTATATACAAAAACGCGTAAAATTATATATTTAAAATCCGCGTTCGCTCATGGCACTCCCGGGATTAGCGAATGATAATTACTCAAATTTTTCGAAAACGCTAAAAATCTCGGAGAAACCCGTTTTTCATAAAAGATACGCGCGTAAACACGATAATTTCCCCCAATTTTCTGAAAGAAACGAAAAAGGAAGAAGACGAAGAATGAGAAGAAGAGGAAAATTAACCTTCTAAAAAAAAAAAGATTTGCTCTAATCGTCCCAAGGCAAGAGGTATACGTATAGTTCCTAAAAGCCTCCAACTAAGGTATACAGGATATTATGCGCGTACGCGTGCGAATTACGCTGTCTTGCCTTTTTTTTTGTGCCGCACGTATACGCGAGGCCATTGACGGTTCTCCTTCCGAGGTAAGAAGCCACGCAGCTTCCAAGACGGGTATAGAGAAAACGATGTAGATTAGACTCGACCCTTTAACTTCTTCATTTAGATACCTTTTTTTTTCTTCATTCTCGAGATACGTACTCTCTTGTTTTGTTCCCGCTTCGTTTAAAACTACGAGAATTTTAAGTGCCAAGTGGATTCTTTACCCTTCTTCTTCAGCTTTTTTTTTCTTTTAAAATGGAATATATGATTGAATGTATCGCGAGGATTAAATTTACACGGGATAATAAATTTTAATTTGACGCGTCGCAACGTGGATGGTGATGAACGAACGGGTTTTCTAAAAAAAAAACGTCTTTTATAACGAATCACGACATTGGATGAATTAATAATTCATTTTTTATACGTACACGTGCGAATCCGATAAAAAGTACATAATTCATTTCGAAATGTGTATAAGTACCTGAATATTATCAGTATGCGGAATTGAAAGCATATTTTAGTTCGGTCGTACCGTTATCCTCGTAAAATGTTAAAATTTTGCTCTTTTAGATTGTTTTACAATTATCACTATAAAAGTGCTAGTGACATTCCTATTTAAAAATTGCAGTGACTATAACTGTTATCCTTTCCCACAGAAGAATTTTACACTCATATATTTTTTTTATTGTCGATCAGTCATTGAAAGCATAGTACATTGCGTACATTTAGTTTCATAATAGAAAATATTATTTAATTTATTACAATAGGCAAATAATTATAAGAAGGTCGCCAGATTTTCAGAAATGTTGCAATAGAGATTGCTGTTACAGATTTAAAAGGACATATGCGACATTGCCTACGACATTCGTTCTCCATACACAATCGGCTAAACGATATATTTACATTAAGGGTAGAGTATGGTTAGAAAAATATTTTTGTAATTATTATAAAATATTATGTGAAATGTCATCTTTATCAAATATATTATAAAAAATATTCTTTATCGATGATTACTAACACCCAAATTACGTAAAATATTAAAATATTTAACAAAATAGGCCTAAAACAGTTACAAATTCAAAAAACTCCTTGGAGGATAAAAGTTATCAAAGAACTCCGATGAAAAAGTTCGAACTTATGCATATAAGAGCTTTAACTTTACACAGCGAATAAGGTTTATCTACAAAAATGCACTTTCTGGCTCGATAAACCTAATTAGTTTAAATAATTGCTTAAAAGATGTCAGATTTTTCATTAAAAAAATAGTAATAAAATGTCACATTTAATTTTAAACAAAAAAGGTTGTGAAATTGTAGGAGGCTACGATAAAAATTATCCTGCAAGTAATGTTTTAAAGGTATAAAAAGTTTTTGAATTATTTAGCTTTAAAGTCTAAGATACACGACTTATTATTGCATTAAGTGAAGATTATCTAATGCTGAAATTAGGTAGACACATATAAGTTTTATAATATTAAACATTATTTACGCACATCTGACTATACGTAACATTTAGAACTTGTTTATAAAATAAAAATAAATTGATTTTTTTTTAAATTTTCGACCATATACTCTACCTGTTAATTAAAATTTTAATTAAAATTAATTATTTTGATTCCGTGACAGTTAGATACATCGAAAATGCATGTGCACGTGTGTAGCTTCATAAAAATACAGGGATACGTATATATATTGAAAAATAAATTTTTTAGCCGGTCATCCGTAGAAAAAAAAATCCTATACTGTTTATTTACCTTATATATATACCGGTAGTTCATATAGATAAACTTATTTTTTGTCTACGAAATATAAGATTTTATACACCGTTTCACCAAAACAACATTTAATTATACGTCGTGATAGTAATAGGTGCACTTAAAAAATCGCTTTACCATATATATAAGTGTGATAAACATGTAACATGCGAGGACAATATTGTTTATGCAATATATGGGTTGGAGATACGTATAATCATTTGAGGGTAAACCTACGATATTAACGATACACCATACATTCAATGTCATAAACCCTTGAAGAAAACGGCTAATATTCCATATTTCTTCGGAGTTTTTTTTTTCTTCGCGTTATTTATGTTCGTGCGATTCGCGGGTATTAACGGATCAAGTCCAAACTAATCGCCAGGCTTGATATTCTCAAAGTAATCCTTCTTAAATAAAATAACGTTGGCAATCTATAATGTATGTATATGTGTGCGTATATGTATATATATATACAATAGGGAATCCGAAAGAGGATGACGATGATCAGAGGGAGGACCGCGTAAATACCATGGTAAATCGTCTTAAATCCAAAGGAACGTATTTTTGTTGACCGCACTCGAAATCCGCGAGGTTAATATAAAAACAAAACGGGATGGATGGATGGTAAAAAGAGAAGTAATAGGGAGGTTATCCTCTCATTATATATCGACAACTGGTTGTACTATGGTCAATGGTTAATGGGGTATGTACAAGTTGAAAATCCATCGGAGCGTAAAATCGATAAGCGTACCGATTTCGAGTGGCTAGAAAAGTGTACTCTATTACTTCATTCTCGTAATAACGACACGGGCCATTTGTATACTTAACCCCCGGGGTATGTGTGTGTGTGTGTGTGTGTGTGTGTGTGCTATCAATGCGCTCGCGTAAGGAGCCGTTCGCCAAAGGAAACAAAACCGACCGTAGGAGAGAGGAAAATAAAAGAGGTTACGTCCTAAGAACAACGAAGAGTTGGGGTACGAGTAACAAGTGCCCCAACTCTTCGTGTCCGTGTGTGCATGTGTACACGTCTGCTTCCCCATTCCACGTCCCTTCCGTCGAGGAAGCACAGCCGCGATTCAGTTACGCCATTGATGTTTCCTTCTTTCTTTTTCTTTTTTTTTTTTCCTTTCTTTCTCTTTCTCTCTCCTCCACCTCCTCCTCGTCCTCGTCCTCGTCTCTCTCTCTCTCTCTCTTTCTCCCTGATGTGTATACCCAAGTCTGTTGGGTCGCGCGATGAGAAACCGGTTCGCGATAACTAGCGCGGCTACCGAGCCTTTTCCGCGTGCTCGAGATTCAAAAAAAAAATAGGAGATCCGGCGAACCTCGTCACCTCCGCAGCTTCTTCTTCGTTTCTTTTCTTTTCTTTTTTTCTCCTTTATACCTTATCTACCGTGATGCGCGCTCGGAGCGATATATGCGTGCGTGCGAGCGCGCCTCCGTGACTTTTTATTGGACCGATCTCTTTGTTTAACAACCGATTAATCAATTATATAGAACGTTTCTCCCCGCATTCTCCTCGTTTTCCACACCAAGTGGAGCTTAGACTCTTTCGACGCGTGTCTATACGATCGGTGTATGTATACATACACCTGCGCGCACGCACTTTACTTTTCACTAAAATCGGTATATATATATTGGTTTCATCGAATTTTGCATATACGAACGAGGTGTATACACCACGCGACTCGACTCGGTATTTCGCCTAGGTCCCTGTATATGTATATACACACACGGTGCAAACAGGTTCTTTAGGAGAACGGATGATTCAGATCGTAAGAGGAATTTCTTCTACTGGAATGCCGCGAATGCATCCACTCGATTAAGCTACTTCCCCCTTTTTTTTTCTTCTTCTTCTCCTTTTTTTTCCCCACCTCGATCTATTTTCTTCGACTCATTTTTACTTTTATCGGCCTAAATTCGTTTGACTCGTATATAACGTCGACAAAAAGAGATTTTTCAAATGTATAAGCTGATTTATTCGTTTATAATGCTCTTAGTGGAAGGTGTTAAGTAACTTGGACATTTTTTTTTATATATGTATATACGAATATGTTCGCTACCCGCGTAAAAATGTAAAACTTAATATCAACTTGATATAAAGTTTATGTTTGGCAAAAGTTGATATCAACATATGTAATGAGACTATCCCAAACTTGGAAAAGTATTAATTAGACCCCTGGTGGAAATTCAAAAATATTTTATAGTCACCAAAGTAGTTTATAGGTATAAAATATAGAAATCATAATATTTAGTAGAAAATGTCGATTAAATACCTATTTTATTGGTATAAAATAATTATACTATATTAAATAGCCAAAAAATAGACACAAAATATGCTATTAAATTTAACACTAGTTTTTATATCTATAAAAAAGCTATAAAAAATATTTGTAAAACTAACCTAAAATTTAATTTTTAAAGTTCATAAAATTAAAAATATGTATTGTCAATATACATTTAATGTATAATTATTTACTTAAATAAACTGTTAAAATTTTTTCTTATATATACAAACACTATTTTTAATAGGTAGAAACTAGGTATAAATAATAGCTTAAAAATAGAACTATTAAATACTTAGAAACTTTCTATATTATTTTTAAATAAATAGTTTGAATTTAAAAATTAGTATTATTTATTTATTTATTTGTAAATAAATTTATATTAGAAGAATGCCCTTTTACATATAGTAGCAAAATAATATATTATGTTTTAGGGTATAAATAAGTATTATAAAAGTATTCATATGCTTTTAAGAAATGATAATAATATAGAAAAAATGAAGAAGATATCTTTTTGGTAGACATCGTTAAGACCATCACTATTTAAATTAGTTAATTACATCTTATGTATATAGATTAAAGAATAAATAACAATTATTAAGATATTAATACATGGATGATCTGTATATACAAGTTCCAAACATTTGTATATGTAAGCGTTGCGTTAGCTTAGTGGATAGAGCGTTTGCGTTTGGTGCGTGCGTTGCGGGGTTCGATTCTCGGTTAGGGCAAACATTTTTTCAGCGTTTTTCTGCGTCAAATATATGTAATTAGTGTAAATATATAAACTAAAACAATATAAAAATACCTATAAGTTAATTAAAAATAATAATAAGGTTCGCGAAAGAAAAATTCTTTTCAATTTTTTTTTGAGTTGTGTATATATAAATACTTTTTAATTTCTGCATTATTTTTGTATTCTTTAAAAATGCTTTAAAAATCCTAATTGCTCAATTTATGAGATAGGTAAATTATTTTATATTAATAAAAAATTGTTTATAACTATAACATAATAACGTTTAAGTAATTTATAAGCCTGAAAAATATAAGAACAAACTTATAACTATTTTATAGGTAGAAAATGCCGAATCCCAATAGACCATATTTAATGTGTTATTTAGGGACCAAAAAACGTTACACATATAGAAATAAAATAGCTATTTTTTATACCCAGAATATTGGTAGTACAGTATAAAAAATTCCTAGTTTATCGGTAAAAAATTGTTCGTATTTCCACCAGGGACATTGGTATAATTGGTATAAAGTTGAGATAAACTTTAAATAATCTCATAGATAAGTTTATAATATTATTTTTGAGTTAAGTAAAATTTTATTAATAAAAAAAAATGTTATTACGAGATTTGAACCTCCGAACTTCTACTTTGAAATCTCTCGCTCTACTTTATTGTTTATGTCATGATATTAAGGGGGTTCCATACTCAATTTTTGATGATTAATTAATTAAAAAGTAGAACAGTCTGTGAAAAAATAAGAGAAGAGGCGCCTTCGTTTATTGACAATCTAACTGTGTGCTGAATTTTAGATTAAAATATTATTGCGTTTTCGAGAAAAGTCTTACCAAAAATATCAAATCTTTTCACCTCGTTGAGGTTAGGTTCACATTTTTGGTAAGACTTTTCTCAAAAACGCAATATAATTTTCATCTGTAATTCAGCACACAGTTAGATTATTAATGAACGAAGGCGCCTCTTCTCTTATTTTTTCACATACTGTTTTATTTACACATTTATTACTAATAATCACGTATGCCGATAAGGTAGGGAGGATAAATATTGACTATGGCACCCCGTTAAATTTTAGTTATAAAGAACAATTGAAACATGCTTCTATGTTTATAACCTTATTGTAATTTATGAAATATTAACAATAAAAATAGCTCAGTTGTTATAGCGAGAGACTCCGAAAAAGAAAATCGGAGGTTCGAATCTCGTAATAACATTTTTTTTTATTAATAAAATTTTACCCAACTCAAAAATAATATTTATAAACTTATCTAAAAGATTATTTCAAATTTATCTAAACTTTATACACCAATGTCTAATTAATATTTTTCCAAGTTTGGGATAGTCTTATTGCGTATGTTGATATCAACTTGTGCCGAACATAAACTTTATATCAAATTGATGTTAAGATTTATATTTTTACGCGGGAAACGTATAGGGGAAACGATTTCGATCGCTATTATATCTCTAACCGTATATATTTTCGTACGTTATAATAAGTGAAATAGTTAATGCTTTGTATAAAAAAACATGTTCAATCGTTTAACTTTAATGGCTGATACTATACATAATACCGATTTTACAACTAATACATATCGATTATAAATCATTAATATTATCTCATTCACTTTACTAAACCCGGCTGTCGAGTATTCAGAATTATTTAATTTTATCTCGTATAAAATGATTATTTTTTTTGGTTTTTAGTCAAATATTTTCAAACATTCGCTAGATCTTTTATATTTACTAAAAAAAAAATTTTATTATAATAAAAAAATATGCCAATCGAAGTAGCCCATGATTTATTTATTTGCCAAAAGTTACCAATCGCGTAGATACATCAATGGTTAACAAAACGGTTAATCAAATTGTAGTAGCGTGTGAATTATTGTGTAATTCATAGTAATTATATCGAATAACAATTGTAAAGAGTTATGTATATCAATAATATCAATAAATCTTATTCTACGTCAAGGTATAACGTCTGCTCGAATATTTTATATCTTATTACATATGATATTTGTATTTTATTATTAGTTTAGTTACCAGATTATTATTAACTAGTTTACCTTAATCAAATAATTACATATTTGTTTTGTTGGTACATAGATAATATAGATAATAATCTGATGGATCAAATATTTTATTAACATTTATATCGAATATTTGTTTACATAAGCAACTTTATTTTATTAGGTTAATTATATGTAGATATCTAGATTTTAAAAATAAAATTTTGATAAACCTCATAATATGTAGAATATTACGCGTGGTTACGTCATTTTGGTTCAGAAATTTATATAAAAATTTGAAAATCAGACTGAATTGTTTTTAATATAATGGAGATCTCAGACGAGACGCTTTAACGTATTCTATTTCAGGATCTTCGCCATACTATCACTACAATTTTAATTTGAAACATTTATAGATATTTCTATAGAAAACTTTTCTTTTCATTTTTATATATATTAGAATTGCCAAGCTTTTCCTTACATTCTCTATTTATAGTTAATTTTACTTGCACGCCACTTTGCAATGTTAAAAAATGTGTTTAACTTTAATCAATAGCTGCGTATTATTAATATCACTAATCGAATAAATGTTTTAGCTTTACGGAAAATATGGTAGGGTTATATTTTAAAATGTTTTGAATCGTCTATCGTGTCTAACACTAACGACGTTCAATTATGTGGTATTATTGAAAAGTGTAACCAGTTGATAACGACAAAGAAGCAATACCTCGAACGTTATTAGAGAATTTCCATAATGAAATGTTTTACTCTAGGATCGATATCACTTATCTTTCACGAACAGTTTGACACTCGTAAAAAAAAAAACGAAACGCGCGTACCTTTCAATTTCCATGAAAGTGGCTTTCAATTTCTCTGTCAGGTATGTCTTATTAATACCCAAAAGAAAGGCCCCGCACGGTTTCGTTATAATTTTGCAAAAACGGTCGGGGTACAGAGCGAGGATCGATACCATTTCTCTCGGTGGCCGACAGCATCCCACCAGTCCGAGTAAAGAACCCAAGTTTATATACCTTTACAAATGTTATGAAAATAGAGCTCGTTCTTGCAGTCGAGACAAACCGTTTCTCTTTCAACCCAACAACACGGTTTTCTCTTATCGTAATGACTCCGCGGTTCTTTTTCTTTCCTTTTCTTTTTCTTTTTTTTTTTTTGTTCAAAGTTAACACTCGGAATCGGAATTTCGCGACAACTTCTCCGTTCACCATTCCGAGTAAAAGCTTAAGCGTCTTGGTTTTCTCGGTAGCATGACCAAAGCTCGAAACTTGGACCGTTAGCCGCAAAGCTCTTCTCGGACTCGGAGGAAATCGTGGAAAACACGCGTGCCGATTATTTCTTTTTTTTTTCTCTCTTCGTTTCGTCGTCGTTCCATTCCCTCGATCCGGATTAGAGCCGGCTACTTTTGATGTTTTCTTCATGAGCTCGTCGAGTCTATTCCTTAAGTCTCTCTCGTTTCTTCAATTTTTTTTCCCTTCCTATACGGAGTCTCCCTCCTCCCCCCCCCCTTCGTACGAGTGTCGTCCACCCGCCTCCTCGTTCTCTTTGCGCTACTGTACGTTTCGCTTTTTGTCGCCAGGGCTTCTTCGAGACTCGACTTTTTTTTGCCACGGCCCTCGGCTTCGCTTCTCGGAAATTTTGAATTCTACCGGTGACAGCGGTTGAAATTAATTTCCTTCTCGGGCGTTCTCGGAATGCGTTTCGATATGTATATATATATATATATATGTGCGTGCGTACACGGTGGAAAATTGCCTCCACGCGCGCACGGTACTCACTTAATGCGTATTCAATCGTTTTCATTTATACCTTCAGTTTCATTTTTTACCGGTGATACACTTTTCTCTCCTCTCTCTCGTCTTACTCTTTTTCGTTCAACCGATAATAACATTTTTTTATGGCGGGATCCGTCTTCTCGCGTGCGCTCTCGCGATATATACGAGAATAAAAGTTAATAGATGAGATGTGACTTTTTTTTTTTTACTTTCTTCGTTCCATACAACGATTTCCTTTGGTAGGAAAGATGTATTTTTTTGGGGGGGTTTGTACCCGAAAAGAAAATCGAATCGTGGCAACAATGGATCCAATCAGAATCAACGGTTTACTCCAATCATAGCTCTATTCAGCCGCTTTCAAATAATAGAATCGAGTACCTGACCGAGTGTTGCTTTTCTCGATGCATGTTGGCTTGATGAAACGTTGTGGTGTATATCCCATCGGCGATGTTAATTTTCCTTGCTCTTTCCTCAAAATTATCGATATTCGGCACAGCTCTCGATACATAGCCTGTATGGTATACGAATACATCAAATTCAACGTATAACATTTGCAAAAATATTACAATTTTTTTTCCCTCTCGGAACGTAAAACGATATCCTGTATCGACGATTATTTAATTAACTTATTTACGTATTTTTTAGAGTTATAAAAAAGTCTTTTTATAAATATCAATTGTTTATGGTACTTTTTAGTGGAAGAACATGTGACATCTCAATGATGTTGTAAGTATCATCGAGATGGTTGATTAATCAACAAGTATAATTTTTATCTATGGTTATGTCGATATAACGGATGTTGTTTTTTAAAAAAATTTTTTAAATTCTAGCGAGTTTTTCATTGGAAAATTGTCATTACAAACAAACTTTGGACACGCTAATCACACATTGAAAAAAATATTTGAGTAAAAATTATCTAATTCTTTAGTACAATTTACAAATAAATTCGCATGACCATCTTTTTAAAACCCTACTCGGAAAGGTTCTCTTGAAGGACAAGCTGTTAGCGCGGTTGTAGACTAAACATAAAAGATGTTTTTCGTTAATCAGTTTGCGCCACCGAAAAATACGATTTGATTTCTTTTTTCTTGCTTTGAAAATGAACATTGTCGAAAACGATTGCTAGAAATGTAATAATAAATTAATAATATGGTTCGTGATGAATACATTTGGTATAAACGAACAATAACATCGTCAAATTCCTATTTCACGTTTTTCTCGAAATTTATTATTTACAGTAATTTACGCTTATTTTAATATAAACAATATCAATATTTTATTGAAAAGAACAAAAAAATTATACTAGAGTCACTTACACTTGAGCAAACTTTACTTGACTCTATATAGAAAAAAAACCTTTACCGGAGTGACTATATACACTCATTTATAACTCGATTTCCTTTTGTTTCGTGGACGATAAATAATCAATCTATATACGTACTCGTTTCCTATGAATTTTACAAACGACGGCGTACGTATACGTACACCACGCATTAAATATATTTTTTTTCAGGTCACCGAATTCGCTTCCCTTTTCCGCGTGTGGCGAGAAAGGAGCGATAAAGGCCGAGCCGCAAGGCAAGAAGTTTCCGCGCGATCCTTCGAGAAGAAAGGAGAGTCTTCTTAGTCCTTTTGTCGAGGAGGGATCGAACACCCATTCACTGACGCGGATTCACCGTCGTCTTTTTATTCTTTTTTTCCGGGATGTCGTAATATTGCGATTTTTGCGAATAAATACAAGGTTTAAGGAGATACTCGGAGTCATTTATATCGTTAAAGAATCTTTGGCTGGACATTAATGTTTTCTTCTGTGCGGTTTAAATTTATTAAGGTACTGCCGCGCGCGCCTCGGATAGTCCTTCTTTTTTTTTACTTTGGTTTTTTTATCGAGTTGCTACTGGTATCTTCTATGACGCCACACACACATACACGCACACGTGTATTCTCGGAGAGTCGCGTTCTCAGGTGTTAAAATTTGATCATACCTACACTGAGAAAAACGGTTATTTCATTCAAAGAAATCATGAATTTCCTAGCGTAAAATTTTACATCATTTGCACCAAATGTCGATTTCTTAATATTTAAGAAATATTCCTTTACTATTATCTTATATGAAGTACATAAATCTTAATAGTTACAGAATATGACTCGAGAAAAAAATCATTTTTAGAAAATTTAGAATTACAAGCCAATCACTTATTTGATATGAATAATAATACAAATAAATTATTACTTACAGATGTGTGAAAAATTAACCTTAATTTTTATTTTATTTTTATTTTATTTATTTAACCAGAAAAGAATTTACATAATAAAAACACATACATCATGCAAACCTCCCACAGAGATAAACGGAGTAATCTGTTGGTGGGACTGGCTACAAAAAGAAAACTTAAAACTAACTTAAATATTAAACTAATCTAATATAATAAATCTTTAACAATTATTCAAAGTAACCAAATAGTATACAATTGTAGCTAAAAGTAATTTGTGACGAATACAACAGAAAATAAAAACTTTTTTTTAATATATATTATTTTTAATCCATTTTTTAATTTTTGATTTCTTATTTTTGGTGCTTAAGATTTTCATATCGTTAGGTAACATATTAAATATATTTATTGCTTTGATATAACTATTTTTACAACTAATTGTTCTTCTTGTACGAGGTAAAATTAAATTTTTTTTCCTCGTTATGCTGTTAGAAGACATAAAATTGCTTTTTAGAGATTCGTAATGGAACATTAATGAATTTATTTATTTTTATTAATTTTTTTAAATATAATCGTATTTAATTTAAATTGAATACGTGTCAATTGCGATAACTGATTAATTCACTGAACTCGTATAAAAATCATAAGTCTTACTTGTAAATTATTTGTGCCTTAACTATAAAGAATTTAAGTATAATGTGCACCTTGCGAAATCAAGTCATATTAGTAAACTTTATTATTGAGTCATGTGCCCTTCGCCGTATATTTCAATCCACATTTCTTAACAGTTAACGAAGATTCTTTCTCCCAAATAATTACTTTTCTCAGTGTACTCTTTTATCATTAGTTAACAAAATTTAAAATGTGCTTTTTCACAGTGCATTAATTAGCGAGTGTTAACTTGCAAATTATCGTACATCGAGAAAATCGCGCACCGTCAAATAAATATAAAATACATCTAATATTTAAGAGTCGCGAAAAAAATTAGAGCGATCGAAACTATGCAGAGAGAACCCGTGAACCCTAAATGTTTCGCCTCGCGCTCGACATTAATACCGGGTAATTACATTGAAAACTATGCTCTCCCCCTCCGTAAAATCATCGTAGCATTAAAATATAAAAGGGGGGTAATTAAAGGTGCTATCGACATGTTCATCTTGAGTGCACCATACTTAAATTAATATATATGCACTGGGAGTCGGCGAACCATCAATCACCCATCAATCATACATCATTTTCATTAATCACATGTGGTCAACAATAATTGTGTCTAGTGCCCACGGATATAAAGTAAATATCATAAAGTTACGTACAGTTAAAACCAGTCGGACGTTAAGTTTGAGCTAATTAACATCGTGTATACGAGAATCACTTGTCTCTTATTACCGGTGAGAAGAGATATGTATAATACTATTCGTTTCTTACAGGGAAGGTGTTGCAATAAATTATCTTAGTTATATAATCGAATACCAATACAAATACACTTTTCATTGTCGTATTTGGGTGATGATTGCTTAAACTATTTCTCTTAAATCGCGGTGAGAGTTGTTTGGCGCCAGCTGTATATCGATAATTTAATGTTAATTAATTTATACGCTTAACGTTGTGGATTACCCGCGAATGTTTAACCTGAATAGTTTAAGATCGATACGCAACGATTATCGTTTTTAATGCTAATGATATTTATGAATTTGTGTTTATAAACACTCGTATATCGGATCGTCGTGACTTTCATACACCAATTGTATAAATGAATAATCCGGTAATGGATTTAACATTTTAAATGAGAGATGAGTTGTTTTAATTAAACTTTACCCGACAATTTCCTTATTGTGTATAGAAAATACATACCTAATATTTTTATCACATCTTAATCTAAAATTCAAAGAACATTGGTATTATATATCATTAAAATTCTAGTTCACGTTAATCAAGGTAGTGTAATTGCATTTCTCGATTGTTCAAATAACAACTATATATGATGAAAAAAAGAACGTTGAGCGAGTTGAATGAAATACTTTGTAGAATACACTGAAGAAAACCTTTTTTTTTTATTTTGAAATTGAATTTTTAATTACTAGATGAATATCTAATGTTATTTTGTAAAAATAATAGAAGATATAATGGTTTATTTCTAATAGATATTATATATTATATTTGTTGAGAACGAATAAATTTTAATTGAAAGAAAGATGATGAACTTTATAAAATACATTTTATACAATTTTTATAAAAAAAATTGGCCGTATAAAATTTGTATAAATATACTTGTATAAAATTTTTTTGTAAAAAATATATAAAAAGACTGTTTTTTTGAATACGTATGGATAAATATATACTTATATATAATTTATTAGTTTCAAACTACGATTTTATACGTATTCGAAAAATTATTTTATTGGATTAACTAAATATATTTTCAGTGTGTAAATTTTTTTTACTCCTTTTAAGACAACTCGATGAGAAATTTATGTAAGTCAAATTAAATGTCGCACTTTAAGTAAATTTTATAATAATCACGATAAACGTTAAACTTATTTGAATAAAAAAAATTGGAATTAAATTTTTACTCAATTTTGGCTGAAGGTCCAACTGATTTTTCACTCTTAACAAATATCAAAAAAAAAATATATAATTAATTATTAAAAATGATAGAGGATATCAGAAAAACGTCTATACATCTTTGTTAACTTACATATCTATCTTCGAAAGATTAATACGTGTGATTGACAAAAAGGATGTATATATGTATATATAAGTTTAACAACTTTGTTTACAAAGGTAAACCACAAGGCGAGCGTATCGTATCTAAATACACATTAATCAAACCGCGAAAAAAGATAAAATAAACTAGAATAAAATAATAATGAAAAGAAAAAGAAAAAAAAAAAGAAAGATTGAAATTGATTCCCATATAAAGGCTTGAGCAGTTAACGCTCGAGTTTCACTTATCCGCTAGTGTAGACGCGGCAGTAAAGATATCTTCCCCCTTCGAAGGAGAGTCCAGCGAGAGGTGAACAAACTCCGAGTCCGAGCGAGAGGCAACCTAAGGAGGAATTCTCCTTGCGAATTCCCGCGGCACGTTTCGGACGCGACCCTGATATCGGTTTTCCTTAGGATTTTCGGATCAAGATAGGTTATAGGTGGCTTGCTGATACGCCACCTTGCCATTTTCACATAAGCACGATAAACGACGATCCTTTAAATAATCCACGATCAAACGGTATATATATATATATATATATCGAACATTTAATTACTCGGAAGATCGTTATCGCGAGAGATATACCTTATGATTATTTACCTTCGATCCTCCTTTTCTCCATTTTATATCTCGACTCGATGGCTCTAGGACTCGGATTGGTTTTTTTTAATAACTATCGACTATACCCCGTTGTCATTTATCACGCGATATCTCGCCGTTTCGAACTTTGTCTATAACATATTTTATACGCCAAGTTTACCTTTCGACAAAATTTATGTTAACGAGACTCCGTACAAAAATTGGAATAGTATTGATTGAACGTTTGTACATGCGTGAAGTTTACATTCAATTTTAAATTAATGATTTAGACGAGTTAAACAATTTTTTTTACGTGTAAAATTTAGGATTTATTATAGGCAGATGTTATATGTCCGACAGATTGTAAAAATATATATCTGCTAGAAAATAAGTAAAATGTATTGCTTAAATGTACTAGGACTGTCGTAAAATGAATTTATAGATCCGAAAAATTATTAAAAAACATTTCGTGTATATGCAAACCATCAAAGAAATAAAATGTCATCAAATCTGAGGTTATTTTTCGACAAACTAGAGTAAATCGTAAATTAAAAATATATATATGTGTCTACGTATATCGATTTCAACAATAAATTTTAAAAATGAAACCAGAAGAGAGAAAACAATATTTTTTTTAGTGAAAATAGAAACATTATAAATATCAAAATATACTTTTAAAGATAAAATAAAATAGAAATAAAATTTATTTACTCCGTTGCTTAAATAAATAACGTAAAGAAATTAAAAATGTAAGTATTATATAATATCTGTCGGAGATATAGCATCATCCTTTATTAAATGAAATAACTGTTGAATCAGTTTATAAACTTTCAATTGTTTGTGATAACCCAAATTAAATATTATATTGATACAAAGAATGGAATAACTCATTCCGAAGTAGAAGAATTCGACGTATACAGATTTCCTTTTTTTTTTAATTTTACCTGAACTTCTTTCAAACGTTTGATTAAGCTTGTGACAATCTCGTTGCAACTGGTTGATATATCAATTTTACCCAAAAGTACAAACATTCTACAAAGTTTAGATAAACGTATATATAAATTTTTACGCGAAAAATCCATTGCATATCGTAGGAAATGATACACCGCTATCATAAAAATTGAAATATTCAATTATCAGCTTCCAGAATTTTGCGAGTACAATCGGTTTCTTCCACTCTTTTTCTCCCTAATTAATTCCATTTGGTACATATATCATAACTGTGTAAGATATTTGACGTATAGATATTTGAAGTATTATAAAATACTAGAGAATAATTTTGAATAGTAGGCGCGAGATGTAGATTCTAACGCAATAAATCTTTGATATATACAAAATGAAAGTATAGTTATTTAATGGCTTTAATGCATTAGTAACTATTACACCGTTATAACCGTCTTTCTCTATACAACGAGGGGTTCGTTATAAATTTTTGCCCGTATCGAAGCAAGAAAGTGTACAAGTTACAAACGAATTTTACAAGGACTAATGATTCGTTTTAAGAAAATCTAAAATAATCGATCGAACAAAAATATGTATATAACTATATATACGTGTCATTTAAAGGGAAATCAAAATTTCGCCTCTTCTTTTTTATTTTCTTCTGTTTTTCGAATGGGATAAATTAAGTACGACAATAATTGTCGTTCGTACACCGCAAAATGGTAAACGAATAAAACGAATTAAGTAATAACAATTATTCAAATATTCAGAGTAAAACTCTGGCATCTACGAGATTGTATAATTTTTCTCCAGAATTTCTATATAAAAAGTAAAAGTCGGATTCCCAAACGGGGGTGCACGTGTTTAATTTTCAGAATTCGTAAAGGTTAGATTTTGTATAAAATAATTAAGTGAAGTGAGTCCTAATTTTCTGGTGCGTCAACAGGCCAGTAAACAATTTGTAGTAGTATCGACAAAATCTTACCAATACGAGATAATTGTATTGGTGACAATATATACCGATACTACTTATAAGTTTTATTATTTTAATTTTTTTTATTTTTTATCTTGAATAATTAAAAACAATTTCTATGACATATACTTAGAATTATATAAATAAAGTAGAAAAAATATTTTTTTAATTATTGTATAAATGTTTAATTTAATTGCAGCAAACTTAAAGATACACATACATTTAATGTACACGTACACTATTATGATAAATATATTTTCTAAATAAAACTGATGACTCTTAATATAAGTACTACAAAATTAATTTTGATAATTGTAAAGTGGTGGATCTCAATCCATGTATATCTAATTAATAAAATATTACTTATGTCGACTGTAGTATAACTAAATTAATTATACAGTCAATTATATGGGCAATCAGATTGCCCCTACTTATAATCACCCCCGAAGAATCTATAAAAATAAAAATAAAAAATATAAAATATAAAAAATAAAAATACTAACTAAACATAAAAACTAATTATTAATAAAGCAATCTGAGTCCCTGATGAGGAGTAGCAGCGAGCTCGAAACGTCGGACATCATATTTGGGGTTAGTAGATTTTTGGTGCAGGGGGGCAATCTGATTGCCCATATAATGGACTGTAAGACCGATAAAAATATTAATTAATTCATGTCTATCTAAATTAACATTTTGTCTAATTATTTATACATACAGTAATAGGTTCGAATAGAATGGTAACTTCAATCAAAATTCAAAAGAATGTTATAAATATATTATTTAATGTAAAAATTCGAAAGATTGTTGACGTGATCCAGAAACTAATTGTGAGACCAAGGTGAGAATTGAGATGAGATCTGAATTTTTTTTTCTCGAGACCAAGACGAAGCCCTATCTTACACTACATCACTCTCCTATCAAATTAGGTCTCGTAATTTGTGCAAAATCAGGACGTGAAAGAGAATGGGCGAATTTTCTTGTTTAATTTAAAAGGTTAAGAAAAATGTTTAACCAATCTCGCGTATTTATTCTCTTTTTCCATTAAATATAAAGGATAGCTTCTCGAAATACCAGTAATTAAATCAATAAAGTTATTTTGCTCATCGCGATCCAGAACTCACGTCGGTCTGCTTTGCATCGCACACCTATATAGGAGTGATTGCAAATTGACTTGATCCTCGATCTGTAAAACTTAATTGAATAACGTCTAGGGCAATAAGATAAAGTATTAATCTTGATGGTTTTACACGTCGGAAAATTTATTAAAACTTCCTTCTTGAAAGTCGTTTAAGCGCTATACCGTATAGTTTATATATAACAGAAATGAAACGATATATAAAAAGAACCGATTTGCATGCGTAAGGTATAAACAAAAAAAATCGTAGTAACTAAAGTGTACATCTGCAGTTACGATAGTACATGTCAAAAAATTTATTTCAAATTGTTTATTAAACCTTTGACGCACTTGTCAAAGTCGTATTACTATATGAAATTCAGGATGTATATATAGGTATAACCGGTAAATTGACATTTCAGATTTTGCCTACTGGCAGCAATCGTGAGCAGTCCAGTTCTCTCGAGTCCCACCGAAGAATTCGAAACCGTACGAACGAGTAACGCTGCTAATACTGAACCGACTGGGTCTGGTACCATTGGTGCTTACCGACGGTCACCACAGAAAACGATTGGCAGGTCCAGAAACGTTCGGAGCACGCGAAGCTGCAGTGGCTGGACGGATCCATCGACACAGCGGCTCGCCTCACGACAGTCACGTCTACGTGGTGAAATTACCCGCTGGACCGCCTTACTACAGCTTCAGCAAGCCCCACAAGCACGTGGATCCGAACGTGACGGTGGCGAAACCGGATCCCGGGTTCCGTAACAATGGTCGCCCGGCCAAGATTTATCACTGGAATTTACCACTGATGAAGAAGATCAACGAAAAGAAGAAGCACCTGGCTTTGATGAGGATGGATCAGGCTCGAAGGAAAATGGAAGCGGAAAGGGAGCGACAGAAAGTCGCGGAAAAAATGAACTACTTCAAGAAGCTCGCACAGGAACAGCTGGTCGCCGAAGCGCAGAGAAAACCGAGTAGGAACAATGACAAGTGGCTTAGCCATCCGGAACAAGCTGAACCACGGTAAGATCGCTTAAGCTCTTCGACTTTTTTCCTTTTTCCTTTTTTGTTTTTTTTCCCCCCTTATTGGACAATCCTCTCGTTCGCAATAATTGTGATTTACATTTACGCTATCCTACATTACGTAATTGTTGTTGTACAAAGTTAAGTACCTTTACCTAATTTACCCTCTTGTTAACTGTCTTAAGTTACGTTGCACTCGCACTACTTATTAACACTCAATGCTATATAACTGTACCGACGATTTAAATCTTTTCATCGTAAAAATAATAGTTTGCGTATGCGAATATTCAAGTATTTTGCACGTAACTACGTCTTTTACCTTCATTATTTTCATTACGAACAATTAATAACATTCGAATTCAGAGATATTTTTCTCACAGTTTATCTTCTTACCGGACTGTCGCACCTAGCGTTTTTACTGTGGCATTGCGACTTTGACAGTGTTTTTATTTTATCCATTGATTTCTGCTAATTCTGTATAGTATGTTATGAGTAATATGTCAAATATTTATGTAAATCCGTTGGGTAATAAAAGAGAATAGTAGAAAATCATGATTGACACATTTAATAAGGTTCTTTCAGATTATATGTTTCACGGATTATATATACCTATTACTTATGATATGCTATACAAAAACTCTTCGACATCGACTATCCGTTTAAATCTTATTATCCACATTCATACTATAATATATACATATTTATCTTTAACCTTTATAACTTTAAGAGAACCTGAATTTGGGAATTGTGATTCCTTTAGAAAAAAACATAAAAATTGTATGTATATCAGAGTGAAGTTGACAGATAGAGATATTTTTTCTTTGTTGCACTCACACAATATGACTGCATTTATATATAAGATAATGGAGAATGGAAGAAACATAAATAGTAACAATATATCGAAGATATATCATGGGTCGAGACAATATATTGGCTTTTCAATCCAATAATCCAATAATGCATAGCAAATGTTAATTTTTTACACTTTGAAAATATTAAATTATTTAACTTAAAATCAAATGATAAAATAAAAAATATTATTTATATGGTAATACAATTTTAAAAATATTAAAACTTAATAATAAAGTAGAGGAGTCATTGCTTACAATTTGCTTACTGAAAAAAGTCAAAATAAATTTAGTTAAGCCTCTTGAGTAAATTTTCTGATTGTGGATTGGAGTAATATTTACTGTAATAAATCAATTTAACTAGAGTACATATACTTTTTTAACTAATTCGATTACCTGCCACCTTCCTTCATGTTTATACTGTATTTTTTGTAAGTTAATTTTTTGAAACTTAAATGTAATATTACAATATAAGTTGAAATTTTATAATTTTAATTCTTTTTATCATTGCCCTAATAGAAAAAAACTACTGCCAATTAATTGGCACGTAGCTTCTTTAAATTAACACGTAGATCATATATGTAATATATCTTACTCAAATATAGTATTATTTAATTATTTAAAACAATCATTTCGAAAAATATTATTCTTTTCTGATTGACCCTTATATAGCTAGTAAAATAGAAAAATAAATGTCATTTCGTCAATTCTTAATTAATATTATTCATAATCTTCTCTTTCAAATATTCGAAGAATTTTTCTTCATTATGAGAAAATTGTGTACAATCCAATTGAATTTTTCATCAACTGTTAACAGAAAATGTTAGATAGCATCAATTAAAAATATAATAAACTATCTTATTTTGCTTTTCTTTGGATTTTCTAAAAACATTGTCTGCCAAAAATAGTGCCACATTAAACTACTTTATAAGTAAACAAAATTTTAACAATACTTACATTTTAGATTATAATTTTTTTCTCAAAAACTAATCCATGAACGATTTTGAAATTTTTGCAGCATAATGCTATTATTATGTTGTATTTCTATGATTTTTTTCAACATATTTAATTAATTATTTTCAGAACTATAAGCAATCAAACATTTTGTACAAAAATATATAGTGCATAATAACTTAGGTAATTATAGATATTTTGAGCTGAAAAACATTAGGGATCGAAACTATTAAAACGACTATTCTTCCCCAAAATTTCAAGTGCATTAAATGCTTTTTATTTCTGAAAACGTTCGACATAAAAACCCCAATTTTATCACAATTTAATTTTTTTAATCAAAACTAGTTGATATAATTACTTGATACTTTTACTATTTACAACCATTAGATGGTTCTTTCAACATAAATTTTTCCAGCACATTCGACCGATTAATTTCTAAAATATAAAATATTTAAAAAAAAACTTTTTTTTAATAACAAAAAAACTAATAGAGATAATTTATCAAACAAAAATCGAGAAGATAGATCTTTTTATTCTCTATAAAGTACATTTGGTCTAATTAAAAAAACATTAATAATATTATAAAATTTTTTGAAAAATTAATTTTTTAACATTCGAAAATTGTTTTTAAAACAAAAACTATAATATAATTTAAAAAATAAAAAAACAATACTCTCAATTTATAATATAATTCATAATTTATATAATAAAAACATGAAAAATTATATTTTTTTTAGAGTTAAACATTCAATATTTTAACTGGTCTAGTAAAGCAAATATATAATTAATCGAATTATTTGTAAATTATTTTGATATCGTATAGTTAATAAATTAAGTAGTAATAGTTGCTGAAGCGTTTTAGTAACATCTAATCGACTATACCTTATACACTTGAAAATTTAGGAAAATTATCGACACTTTCACTTTATGCAGAGTTTTATACCAAATAGTCAAGTATCCTTTACACCATAAGCCCGTATAAAAACTATTTAATCGACGAGTCGATCGATCACTAAGAAAACGAACCGTTTTTTTTTTTGACATTCCCCAGATACAAGAACGCAGGTAACGCAACCCAACTGAAAATCCTGTCTTCGAGTAGCGACAAGGTGTACCGTCTGTCGGACAGCATGCAGATGTCGAGGAACGCCGCGGGTCACCAACACTTCAACAATTGGCACGGGGGTGCGGGTAACGAGGTTCACGCGACTCGCAACTCACTCGAAGGCACCAGGCCCAAGAAGCACAAGAAAAAAGCCGCCGTCTCGTATTACTACGCACCGGCCCTCGCGGGCAAATCCGTCTCGACTAGCATCAGCAAACATTTCGCGGGTAACGGTAAGCCCAAAGCGTTTTACGTAATGGAGAAGAGCCGGAAACCCGCTTACTATCATCAACTGTTGCCGTGAACGTGATCCAACCCAACCACGTATGGTGCTGGCACTTTCGTCGATCAGGTGTAAATTTTGGTGACTGTGATTTATTCTTGGATCTTAATATTCGAGGGCTACTTAAACCTCTGGGTAATCGATTAACCCGGTCTTCACGCGGACAAACATTTCACTCTCTTCATTATCATTATTATTATTATTATTATTATTACTATTTTATTTACCTACATTTCCAACGCATACCTGTACGACGCGGCCTCTGTAAACAAAATAACCGTGGATTACGCCACTACTCAACCCGATATTCATTTAAGTAATTTTTCGATTGGTTTGACTTTACCTTTCTCTTTGTTTTTACACGTAATTGTACAAAGTTTTGTTTTGCAAAAAACATACTCTGCGTAATCGAAGAAATCTCGATATAAATTTACCCTTGACCTTCAAGTGTAACGGATAATTATTTCGTTTTTAAATTTTATTGCGGAATTTGATTGTTCGTACGGAGAAAAGTAATTATGATTTCTTCTTTTTCCAATGTCAAAAGCAAGGGTTCCTATTTAATCAAACTCGAGTGATCTAAAAGCGATCCCTTGATTTGACTCGATGTCGAAGGTCAATTTTTATCCGAAGGGCACTGCGTACGAAATTACGTCGACGCGTAATCATTTTTACTAATATATTTTTGTAAACTTGCGCTAATAGTCAATACTACATAGAGAAAAATGGTGTATTCAACATCAGTATATCGATTAGCAATGAATGTCTACGGACTATCAGAATACAAAAAATATGCATAAAATTTAATAAAAATATTTTCATTTTTACTACGCCGTATCGTAACCAATTTCTAACGAGTTAAGACCAATTTCTAATTTCATACCTATATATATATATAGATGTGAAGAAGAAATAATAAGTTTGATATTTCTGAATAATATCTAGATGTTTTGTCTAGATTTTAGATATATCCTAAATGGTTTTGTTCTCGATAATTATTTATTGTTATTACGCGGAGAGAAAAATTTTAGAAAATTTTACTAAACTTTCATTAACACGGCAACAGACTGCCAAAATGCAAAAAAATTAATGAAATTTCAGTAAAAATTAGTAAATTCACAGTGAAAATGAGTAGACTTTTATTAACAATTGATAGATAGTTCAGTAAAATTTAATAAAAAGTTGAATAATTTTTTAGATTTTGGCTTTAGATTTACAGGAAAATTTACAGGAATTTTTGTAAAATTTACTGTAAATTGAAACACTGCTCTCCGTGTACGTGTACTAAAAGAGGATCAATTATTGAATATTCCGATCAGAAATTGGATACGATGCGATAGGCAATCTATATAATTTCATTTTTCTCAGTGTAGAATATTTGATTATCTTTAAGACGTTGAATTTCCAACACGAACGCAACAATTCGGAATCGAGGAATAACGAATTTGATCGAAACGACTTAATATTAAAATCAATGTCTTCGTACATTACATACTTAGGTATATCTTAAATCAAACGTGAGGAACAAGTCGATCGAGCGTCAAACATTTTGATACATGCAAGATCATCGATATTTTGATAAACACTTTTTACACTTTTTACACGAATAATTGTATACAATCTTTTCTATGTGAATTTTTAATATTTAATGTAATTGGAAGTGCCGGCACTGCGTTTTTACGGAATTCCACGAGGGTACTACACGGATAGTACCGACCTATTCGATTTGGGATGATGCAGGGTAGTAAGTATATGTAATACGAGGAGTCAACGGTGACTTTTGGAGAGGAGCGATATTTTTCTATACAATTCCAAAAAAAGAACAAAAAATACGAAATTTCTTTCTTCCTTATCGTAAAAATCATCGTATTCACGACGAGAAGAGGTTTTCGAATAATAATAAATTACTAATTATTTATATCGAGTGAACGACTGAGTTCGATATTAACGAATACTTTTTGTATACACGCGTCCGGTCAGAGTCGAGGTGAACGATAATATAGACTGTATACTTTTCGCGATTTTTAATTTTACGTAAATACCTTTCGCGTGCGAGCGATTTTTCTTTTTCTAGAAGACTGAAGCTTCATTCAAACCTGTTCTATATATATACATGTAGAGGGGACAAAATGGAAAAATATGTAAAACGAAAAGAAAAAAAAAACAGTAAAAAGTAAAAGTAAATTAAATAAAGAGGCAAGAGACGTAGTCTACTTTTGTACGGTAGAACTAAGGAAAAAAAAAACCTTGCGGTAGATCGATACTCTTAGATTTCAGTTTATATTTCTTAACACCGCTGACATGTGTAGATATATATATGTATACGTAAGTGTGAATGAAAGCGAATTTAAATACGATTTACGTGGTCGTACGCATGTTTTAGGACGCTTGTAACAAGAGAATATTAATTAATATTTTTTATTAATGTACGATTAATGTAAGTTTAAACGAGCTGCACAATAATAAAGTATTTATACGTATTATTATAATTTATTTCGTATGTTTATTTAGTACCTTAACACACTGAAAATCACTTAATTTATAAGTTTATTCAATCAATTATTTATACGAGTTTGAAATTTTTTTTAATTAAATAAAGGGTTATTCGTATTTTGTTAATCGTATTCAATATAACATATTTGTTGAGTTACACCAATATTTGGCTCATAATGTAGTCATTTTTATAGTTGTATTAACTTCCTTGTTTCAAATTCAAAGAAATTAATCGTTGGGCGAATGAGCCAGTGTTTGTAGAGTCACCAACGAATGAAAAATTGGAAAAATCTTAAACACCCGAATAACCATGTTACCGTATAAAAGTGAAAGTTTCTTAAAGATTTTCAATACCAGTGTTTGGATGAACGAGATAAAAAATGTATTTTAAATGCTCGTGTTCATTTACTACATTTTGATAATTTTATCATGTATTCAATTATCAAATGACTAATAACAATAAATATAATTAATACGATAAATAAGAATTAATATTATTTAAGTTTTTTTTTTCTTCCAATTCTATCGTATATATGTATATACAAATATTGAGAATTTGAAATTTTCCTCATTCGTTGATTCCGTGGATAAATCAGCCTAATAAGAATCGATAGGACAACGACCCTCGTAAAAATTTGACGTTCGTGAAACTTCCGTCAACGTAGGAGGAGGAGGAGAATGAAAAAAGGTAAGTAACTGAGAACCACTGACGATAAGATCTAGGTTCTCGGGGAAATTACGGGATGATCCTTGGTGAACGGAGCACCGTCGAGTTTACCTTCGAGGCACTCGCATTTTTCGGTAATTGCCACGTTGGTCGCTTCCTCGAACGAAAACCATTTACTTTGGCTCGTACGTCGAGGACTTCCTGTAAATATGCCGGTTGCTCTCCTGAAACAATAATCAACTCACCTGTGGGGAATCGCGGGATGCGGTATATATATATACACATGTATACATCGTAACCCTCGTCATTCTTGGAATCTCGGTGTGTACCTACTTATTTTTGGTCACTTATCGATCTTGAGGTACTGATATCTTTATTAAAATGTGATTAATGCCATATGGGTGTTACCATTATTATTTATATTTCTATTGCGTGGCCATTCGACGACTGTGTGCCGTCTGCCCTGTAATTTTATTATAACGCGTATATACCTCACGTACATTGTTTCGTAAAAATTTGAAAAGTAATAATGAACAATCAGTTATCGAGGGAATAGAAAATTGGAGATTTTTCACGTGTGTTTGTTTTCGAAATCGTGTGACTTTTCTTAAAGATAATTTATTAATCGTCTTTTTTTTTCTTCCGAGATACATTTAAGTTCGTAACTCGAAAATTTAACCTATCGAAGCTATAATTTATAATCCTGTTTTTGGATGGTAGGAGAGATTATCGTTCGTCCAGAATTTGTTAAATAACTAAAAACGTTATTGATCTCTTTAACATTAAAAATAATATATTTTAAGCAAATTTAAAATCTACGGCACACACACACAATCCAGTTACCAACAAAAAAAGTGTAGAGACAATTATTTAATCTTAGAGTTTACAATCACAATGTTACAAGAACATGGTTTTTTCTACAGTGTTTGTGCGTTTGGAGGTAAATAAAGTTTTTATTTATTTAAAAAATCCTGTTTTTGGTTTGATGGGATATTTTAATGGAACCAAGTTACAGGAATTTAGCGATCGAGTAATTACGTTGAAAATTTTGAATTAGAAATGTGAACGAAAATGTTAAATATATATAATTCTGACGCCGATTTCATAGAAAAAAATATGTTCTTAACCTTTACTGCTTTTACGTTTACTAAATGTTAAATAAAATTTTAATAAATAATCAACAATTGGTGATCTTGAAACGAAAAACTGACACGTACAATACCTCACACTTTGTACATGAATTAGAAGTTCAGAAATTTTAAAAAACCCAGGTACTTAAATATTATTGTTATAAGTAAATACAAAGATTTGATGGAAAGGATGTTGTTTGATTTTATTATCACTCTCGGTATATGTAAGATAAATGAATTGATCGATCATTCCGAAAGAAGAAAAAGAAAAAGTATAACTACAGTTTTTGCGACTTTTCGGTTGTCAATCCCACCATCTTCGTACTTGTAATTTAATCGTTGTTATCGAGACGATTAACGGTGAGAAAAATGGTTAACAACCGTTAAATTAGAAGTTTGAAGCGTCAGAAAAAAATTAAATACATACAGGAAGAAAAACGTTCTAGTATATAAATTACTATTTTATTGTATAATCGAGAGTAAGACTTGGTAAAAATTATAATACCTTTATTTATTATTTATCTATATATTACTTTATCTATCTCTCTCAATTACTCAAAATGTAACACTCATTTTTACTACAATATTTTTCTCCGTGGCTTGGCTATATAGGCAAAAGTTTAAAAAAATGATTTACTTACTATATACACAAAAATATAAGCAATGATGAATTTCATATGGTTATAGGTGAAAAAAAATTGGACAATCAATTATAAACCAAGCATCAATAATATTCTCTCTATTTACAATTATTGTAAAATATAATACGTACGCTCGTAGAAAAATACAAAAATAATTAACGCTCTTACACTAATATATATATATATACCCGACTGTGCTTCGCCAAATTATGAAGCGGTATAATAAATATATGGTATGTATATAATTTTTTTTTCTCGCAATTAATAATTTTACAATACAACAATACGCGATTATTCAACGTGTATCGCGACTACGTTAATTTGATTTTTCATCGATTGTAATAATATAATATATTATATACCACCTAGCTGTATACGTTCAAAAAAAAAGCGGTACAACTTTAACTAATCGGAGTAAATAACGAAACGACGTATTAGACTAGGAGCTAGCTAAATTAACACGTAACGTCTAACTGTTTAATGGCTAAATATCGGCCAAAATAATTGTTTTGCATGTTCTTCGTTTGAGACAATGACTGGTTTTATAAAAATGTGATTGATATTTAAAGTATAATTCGAAATGGTTTACAAAATAATGTCACCTATATATATAACCGCGATAAACAAGTGGGAGGATCGATGCTGCTCGTGAGGTCATTGATAATAAAGTCGCATCGCAGTAATACGCAAATGTTCTCCAATCGATAACTCGCGCGTATAGCTTTGTAAATCGCCGAGAGAGAGAGAGATAGACAGGGTAAAATAAAAGTGAAGTAGCAGAACGAACAAGTGGAAAAAGGAAGAGACAAACCAACATCTCTCTCTCTCTCTCTCTCTCTCTTTCTGTCCCTCCGTTGATCGAATTACAAGTCAGCCTGTAATCCAGGTATTCGCGGGCGATAGTCAAACAAATCAATGATCCAAGGCCGGGGAAATAAACGCAAGGATTTATCCGGTGCGGTTCGACCGCAAGGCACAATCCAGGTACCAAATTGCATCGTTCAATTCCCATGATGCCGAGTCGTAATTTCCGTTTTTCATTCTTGTTGCTCTTAGTCATCGCCCCCGGCTGATCATCGCTGATGGAACGAGTTTAATACACATACATATACATATATTTCACCGATTTTTCTTTTTTCCGTGTATTTATATATATATATATATACATAAACACATCTCTCGCGAGTAATCGGATCGAGAGCGAGTTTTTGGTTTATCGTTATATATTGTATATATAGTGACACGGTGGAGTTTTTTGTCCCTCGTCACCTAGCGCGAGTGACGCGGTGATATGAATCACCATCCTCGCTGTACGGGGAGCTGTAAAATCTCTAAACGGTCGGTTATACGGGTTATATGTACTTTATTACTATACTTCGTAAAACATCCGAGTTTACGAGGTGACCACTGCACTAATACCGAGTTTTCATAATTTTTCCCCCCCGTGTGTGTTCAAATAACTCGGAGTGCGCTTCGAACCCGTATACACATAAAGTGATATCGTGCGATTAATTTGTCGCGATTACATCCTAATATGGGATATTCGATTACGCGATAAGTGATTCATACACTCTCTAAACGATTTCGTTCTCCCCTGATACATTCACATTCTCATTTCTCAAAGTTTTTGTTATACTTCTTTTTTTTTTTTGATAATTGCTATATCTTTTTATTTTTTTTTTCACAAAAATATTAAAGTAAGCAACTGACGTTTACATGTAAATATTTCGTTCTCTTTGAATTTGTCGGAGTGAAAATGTTATCGAACCTACCGTCGTAATTGACGAGGCAGGGGTTCGACCTTCTAGGTCACGGATTTTTATACGACTTTGGGGTACTGTTTTCTGGCACACGAATATCAAAGTATTCGTGTAAAATTCAAGCTCCTGCGATTTTTGTCGAAAGTTATACGCTGTTAATAAAAGAAATGTGAAAAAAATGTTCTTTAGTTTAATTTGCTAATAATTTAGAAAGAATTAGAGGACACGGAGAAAAATATGTCGTAGTAAAAATGACAATGTTGTTTAGTAATGAAGAGACGGAGTTGACAAATGATAACAAATTACTAATTTTTATAGGAATAATTTACGAGACATACAGTAAACATTAATAGATATGTAGCAACATTTTCCTATAACAAAATAGTAAATTTTGTAATGTGCTAGTATGTCTCTCCATTACTAAACAATTTTACTACAACTTTTTTTCTTCGCATAAACGCTCAGACTCAAATCTAGCAACAAACTGAGATCAAGTGGATACGATTTGAAAAAAGAAGCTCAAATTTTATCTGAGAAAAAATAAGAATTAGACGAAATTTTAACCTAAAAAGTTCATTCAAATTTAAATACTACATTTTCGTTAAAATTGAGATATTTAACCTACTTTTTTTCTCAAATCGTATTTCCCTTGCATGAAATGTTAATCAATTATTAACTATTCATTACCTGATTTTGATAGTTGAAAAATTCAATTATTATTTCGTTATAAAAGATAAAAGTCTTTAACATAAACATATATTGTAATATTAATAATTGAATACTTGATCGTAATTATGTTGGAAATAGTGCTTATAAAATTACCGACCGAATTATGTTTATCTAAAATTAATGAAAAAAATTATTTTTTTTTAAAAAAGTCGCAACTTTAAGCCCTTTGTTATGTTCCAAAGTATCTTTATGATTTTTTTCAGATTTTTAGTTTCATATTTTAAATATAATTCTTGAGTCGAAAAAGGTAGATCCCTGCAATCATTTTTAGTAGTGTACTTGATCTCGGTTTTTCGTTAGATTTGAGTTTCTGCGATTACATCAAAGCATGTATTATTTTCACAATTTTTGTCAAACAGCACAAGAAATTGTTTCTTTCATATTTGCATATACTAGAAAACAGTTCCCAAAGTTGCAACGAAATCCGTTTCCCGAACGGTGGAACCTTTAATTCTCTGTTTACTATACACGGAGAAAAATTTTAATTACAGTAATAACAGAACTGTCGCTATACAGTCGCGTGTTCGATGTGAATTAAAGATATTTGAAAATTGATATGAAAAATATACTTTCCGTGAAAACATTCTCGTATTGCTTGATACCATTCGGTATTAGTTTCAAACGAATAAAATGTTAATCACGTCCTAAATTGTATTCAAGTTAATACGAATGTTCGTTTCGTAGCCAATGTATATTGACCTATCACACGTTCTGCTATGTTTTTTTTAGAAACATTACAAACCTTATACGTAATTTTTCGCGGTACGTTCATGGAATATATATTATACACCAAAATCGTTCTGGAGATAGTAGCCGAATGAAAATACTATTCTCCGTGTACATTTTTTTCAGTGCAAACTTAACACTCAAAATAACTAATTTTTTATTCGAAGAAGAATTTAAATTCGACATTAAATTATGAAAATCTCGATACCGATCAGAGTTCTCTCTAAAAATCAGTCATTTTTTCAGTTGAAAACATTTCGAGACTTTAACATTATCAGTTTTATCGAGTGTTACTATCCCGAGATAGTAACATTGTTGGCAAAATTAATCGAAACAGTATTTCTAAAAGTACATTTTAGAAATACCATCGTAAGTATACGTCGGTCTTAAAGAACTTACAAACGTTTTAACGTATCGCATCCTACAGCCATCGATTTTTATAGATATATATAGCTATCGCGCGTGGTAACGGGCAACGTATAAACATACGGCTGTCCTTCCGTAAAAGAATGATAAATAACCTCGTGTAAAATAAAAATTTACATATTGAAATAATGCCAAAAAAATGACGATGTGACGTTATGGGGTATAATAAGTTCGACTGATTTGTCAATACAAATTTGGTGTGGGTCTAGAATTCTTGTTCATCAAGTAGACCCCGCTAGGCCTGCCGTCGAAAACGTAAGGTCCACGATTCAACCTGATGATCGGGCTGTCTCGTTGATTTTTATCTTGGTGCTGGTGGTGCTTGTGATCGTGATGTTGGTGTTTGTTCTGCCATTTATAGACACCGGTAGGTTTCCCATTGCTTACGAACTCAATTGGCAGGTTGATAAACGGATTGTTCTGCGGCTTGGGTCGAGGCCTCGCGAGAGACGCGGTCGAGAATTGCGGTGGTTGAGAGATATAACCCAATCCTGGGACGTAGCTGTACGGCGTCGGCGGCAATCGGATGAAGTAGATCTCACTGTCCGGACGTTGCTTTTGCTTCGTAGGTTTATGCTTTGGCTTTTGCTTTTCCTTTTCCTTTTGCTTTTTACGTCCTGGTGCTTTCGCGTCCTTATCCTGCAAAAATTCATCGTGTCAATCGATCGTCTTTACATTTATCTTGTTACTTCACTCCAAAATGCATATACATCGATAATATCGTTACATTGGGGGAAAGAAAAAATATATAAGGTAAAGGGTAAATCAAAGTTCACATCACATTTCCACCAACATTCCTACCGTCGTGAGTTGGAAAAATGTTTATCGACTACTTTACACTCCCGAGATCAATCCTTGTATAAGGAACACTCTCGACACGATCCATTTGGATAAAAAATCGATCTATAAATTAATTACCGACAAACGGTATCACTGATTACAGAGACGGAAAATAATAAAGATCGAGAGTTTATGGATCGAGAGACGTGGCATGCACTTAACGACTATCTGGAAATACGCCGAGTGTTTCTTTTCGTTAGAGTTGAGAATAAAGAAATACAGTCACACACACGAAGAAAAAGACAGAGAGAGAGAGAAAGAGAGAATCGTTCCTTCTCGTTCCAAGTACCTGATAAACGCGCTGTACCGAAGGATAATTCACGAAGAAAGCCTTGTGCTGTCGTGACAAACTCTTCGTACCCTCGGTCTTTGCCGGCTCTGAATCTCCGAGCAGTTTCACATTTACCACTGGTGATTTACCCTCCTTTTTCGATGATTCTTGGGATATTTTCGTTGGTTCATTCGGTACCTATGTAATTCGATACATTAATCAATGGTAGTAAATTTACCATTTTTTATTAATTATTAACGATGAAAACAAAAAAAATAATATGAAGTCAAAGGTATGAAAGAAAAAATGTCGCGGAAAGTAAAAATTATTTATCGTTTTTTTCTTCTTCTCCTACACCATTACTCGGGAAGATCGATCAATTCATTTACCTTATACACAGAGAGAAATTTGTTCTAAAAATTATTTAAATTGTCTATAGATAAAAAAATCCATATAGTAAAAATTTGTAAACGAAACATTCCGTGTTTGGAAAAATTTCAATCTAATGTGTAAATCAAAATAATTATTATAATTTTTTTTCAATTTCTTGAGAACGAAGTAGGTTTCTTCATTTAAATAAAAAAAATATTAGAATTGTGGGCAATATTAATTACAGCGTGCCGTATTAATTACAGCTTAAATAAAATAAAAAAATAATTTGAGGAAAAATTAAACCTTTGATCTTTCGGTTACAAAGTTTAAACTATTTTTCTATTTTCGTCATTTGCAAAGCTTGTCGCAACTATTTATTATGTTAACCTAAATTTAACATGACGGTTATTTTCATATAATTTCCGATTTTATATCTAGATTTATTTGTCTATTATTTCCAGATTAGTGAGAAACTGATTTCCTTTACTCGGGAGAGTTATTAACCCTGAACATTTCGATAATTTTTATTAATTTTTTTCTCTTCGCGTTTCTACGTAAATTAACTGCAAATGAATTTGGAAAAAGGAAGATAAAAAATGGAATTATACCCTATTCCTCGGAGGGTCCTTCTTAGTCTTTTGAATTTTAGCAGGACTGGAGAATCTGGATCTCTCGGTGGAGTGCGAAACTTTCCGATGAGTTTCCGTGATAGTTTGCGAAACCGGTGTTGCGTCCCTCGTCACCTTACCACTCTTCGATCCGCCATCGTCCTTAGGATCGGTCAGACCAAAATTGGCAGCTTCGCAAAGCAGCTTCCAAGCAGGGTTTCCTACGCAAGGCACACCGTCGACCGTCCAGCTCGCCAGGAGCAACAGTAGGAGGAGTCGAACCGTCATCTCGGTCAGCTAGCTATACGTAACACGTAAATCGATTAATGTAATAAGATGCCCGTTACTCAAGCACATCACTCACACATTCACAATTCACACACACATATATATGTATATATAAACACACGAGCTATTTCAAATTAGTCGATCACTCGGGTTCTTTTGCCACGCATTAATTCCCTTCCACTTTATTATTTTTCGATTCGGTGATTGATGACCTACGCGGTTACTCGAACGACACCTTCCCTCTACATTTACTTCGGAAGTATACGTCGTAAAGTCGTTAGGAATCGCTTGTCACTTTTGCACCGAGCTTTTCCACTTTCGTATTTCTCTTTTTTTTTCACTGAACTTTTATTTTTTCGTATAGGTAATTCACGCAAGTGTTTATACTCCTTGGGATTTTTTGTTTCGTTAAATCGTTCCGATGTAACAACTTGGTGAAGGATGAGTTCCCGAGAATTCTTTTCTAAGAACGACATAGGACTGGTTACGGTAAATTTTTATTTTACGATTACGTCGACGATATTAATATTATACCCTTATACGATTTTAATCATTCTTACGCGCGGATTTTATATATTCATAGTCTCAACGCGATACATACGCGACATTTACATATTGATTTAAGAAAAATTTTCACTGTTACTCCGGGTGTGTGTATATATATTTATTCGTATAGTACTTATACAGAAAAGTTTGTTAATATTATACATTTACTTGATTCCTGATGATTTATCGATCATGCGCGTAAAATATTTAAATACATATACATTATTTCCGCAATAATCAATTTTTACAAAGAATTTCTTCTTTTTTCTTCTATAGTATACGGTAACTACACCCCGCCGGTTAATTGGTAAAATTAACCACATCCTCGTAATCGCCAGCGTAATTCAATTCGAAGACGAGGGCAACGACGTGGTTACAAAAATTTCCTCATAAAAATATTTACGAGAAAATGATCCATCTAAAGAAAAATACAGTGCACTAGTTGAATTACGAGGTGGACGCGACAGAAGCAAACGTGTTTGTGCACATTATACATATCGTGAAATTTCGCGTTATCTCGAGGCACAATTATATACGCGTATATAAACTCGGAAAGTGTATACGTCCAACGTAACGAGTTAACGCGAGTCCCTATTACGAAAAAAAAAAAAACGATACGCTCGCGTAAAAGCCCTTAAAATTTAGGAGTACGCTCGGAGGTTTTTCGAATTGAGACACGCTCGTAAAACCTAAACCCCCGTAGGGTGATAAAATTTATTTATTCTCCGAGGAGAAAAGAAAAAAATAATTGTTCGGGGGATAATGTTAATTAGAGAATGGCGATCTTGTATAAAGACGGAGGTATGTATATGGATGATGTACAGAATTTATGTTGTTTTATATACGGTCATTTGTAGAAAACTGCGTAAGGATTATAAAAAACTTCGAAGATTTGAGAATTCTATAAGACACCGATCGCGTGTCAACTGAATGTTTACGCGCGGCAATGTAAAAAGAGTAAATATATAGTATGTAGTTTAAATTATGTCAACAATTTCTTCAAATATTATATGATTTATTTATAAATTATTATACAGCTTTTAATGGAAACAAACTCGTGACTGTGTGTAATATGTTTAATTATTATTCAAGAGTTTTAATTTTTAAAGGTAAACGCATAAAGGGGATGTCGGACCCAGAAAATGGTCGTTTTGTACTTTTTTTATAAACAAATGAATAAAGTTTTAAAAAAACGCCGAACGTCGAGCGCTTAGGCATGTTTTGAATAATATACCCAAATTTTTCCAGATTTTTAAATTCATAATTTGATCACGATGTTTGGATTGATAGATTATGCTTTTTTGGACTAATAATTACCGACCAAGCATTGTTTACTCAAGTATTATTTAAGTAATATTTTTTTCATTAAAAAATCAAAACGTCAAGCCCTTCCTTATGTTTTAAATTATCCGTATGAATTTTTTTCAGATTTTTAATGCAATATTTTAGATATAATTTTTGGGTTGAAAGGTGCAGATTCCTGTAATTTGGTTCCGACATCCCGTTAAGATAAAGAAGAGTTTGATATATCGGCGAATCAAATGTTTCTGATAATGACAATACTTCACTTTTTTTTATTTATAGAATAATAAATATTATATTATTTTAAGCGAAAACTGGATTTGATATTTTTTTTAAATATAAAATGTGGATGCGAGTTATCAACACATTTTACATAATTTTCGTCATTATGGAAAACTATGTGTATATGGCAGACGGTTTTCTACGCAAAATTTTCAATTTTACCGTAGTAAAAATATTATTTCATTGTATTGAAGGTAAAAATAATTTTCCTATTTGAGTAAAAAATTTAATTGGAATAAAAAATAACTGAAATATAAGAGTGTTTCAGTTTTGGAAGTAGATTCGAGTAGCTTTTTCACCCTAAGGCAGATAGAAACGTATTCGTAAAATAAGTTATGAAAGGTTTGACGCAAATTCATTTAAATGTTACATTACCGTGTTATAAATGTTATAATGTATTTTTTTATTAATTCATCTTATCCATGATAATGAGACTCTCGTAGTGTAAGAAGAAGACTATACGTATCCGTTAAACACTTTTCCTAAATGTTAAAATTATTATAATTCATCCAAGCTCCTCGCTAACCGCTTCTATACGATGTAAAACATATACATATACACAAGACAAAAACCAAAGTATCGAGTCATGCATAAAATTCATTGGGATCGTGAAAACGTATATAATCCGCTTCGTCGGAATCTCAAAGAAAACAAGCGCAACACCTACACGCCCAGAGATTGATAAAAAGAAAAAAATAAAAGGAGAAAAAAAAGTGGACAGGAACTCGCGAAAACACGTGTAGAGACAAGCCGATCGTCGAAAGACAAAAAAGGATCTCTGAACCACCGGGTTTAAATGCGCCTATATATAATAGGTATAACACCACGTTGGATTTCACCTTGTACACATGATCCTTTTTTGTCGCTCATTGTGTCCCCTTAATCGCTCAATAACAAGCGTTTAACAAGCGCGCTCGCAATCTCGTTATCGATCGATCGATCCGGCTTTTTGCGATCGTGCTTTTTCTCTACGCGCTCACGACGCGTTTCGCGACTTTCACTTTCGATTTCTAGAAGCTTTCTACGAGTATAATACACACACACACACACTCGTCCCTCGATCGGACACTTTAGAAGATTATTGCGATATTATTCCGTGATATTGGAAAGTAATACGAGATGAAGGGACAAAAAAATTAATGCGATCCGACAACAACAACGCGGGTCAATTTGGATATCTCGCGTTAAGTTTTGATTTACGTGACATCTGGTGGTAGATAACCAAAGATTCTACTGGAGTTACCGATCTTCGCGATCTAACCTGACTTTATGTGGATTTTTTTACCTTTTGATGGTATACGCCTTGTCGTAAAGCTGGTACCTGTTTTATCGACGCTAAGCGGCAAATATTAATTTATTTACTATTTGAACCAAATTTATATTTATATACATCGGTTCTACGGGAAAAATAAAATAGCTGGAATAGTGAAAATTTCGGCGATAAATGTCGAAATTAATGTAAATTTTTCACCAAGAAAAAATGTAGGCAAAATACTATATATATCTATATGTAAAATAACTATTTCATTAAGTATCCTAAAGATAGGCTTTTCAAATTATAAGAAAATTACCATTTTTTATAGGTAATACGTTACTACGGATTTATTAATATTTACTGTATATATCTGGTTAATTGTATTTATAAAAACTATTCATTTTTTAATTTGTCAACTTTTCTTCTCAATTACTCAATAAAATTGTCATTTTTATTACAACATTTCTCTCCGTCTGAAATTAACAAAATGTTTAGTCTTGAAGTAAAATTTTTATAGCTCGTCTTTAATTTTTTTGATTTGATTCTATTTATTTAATTGGATTCGTTAAAATAAATAAATAAATAAAAAATAAACTATAGATAAACAGTAGAATTATAGTTTAAGGTTTGTTCGGGTAGCTAATAATCATTTATTAACTGTATCCTACCTACTGTCGTTATTTAAATTACTCATTATTGGCACTAGATAAGCGAATTCACTTTCATCCCGAAATTCTTGGGATGAAAAGTCGCTATTCTTTCTATGTTCCTGTCAATTCGAACTATTTTTTTTTCATGTTTTACAGTAGTGTCGAATTATTGATATCGATGAAAAAAAAAATTATTCGTTACCAAAAATATTTATCGTCTTCTGAAACAAACCTTTCAGAACAATTTTAAAATAAACTTATTTTTCAATGCATCTCGGTCAAATAGTATAACTTTTCACTGAAATCACTTTTACTCGACGATGAAAGTAAATACATGTAAATACAACCTACATCCTTAATTATCGGTTAAATCAAATTAATTACAACAAAAAAAAAGAAGAGAGATTTTCTATATTACCCTTCGCAAAAACTTGCTAACAATTTTTTTTTTCAGTATGAAAAATCATGATGATATATACCTGGCAGTTGTGCACCTCACAACCCCAAAAGTAAATCCCATATACGTCGCCTATAACTTTTCGCGAGTCCTCTATCCCTTTCTATCTTCCACTCTTTACCGAATAATTCACGGCTCGTATTTACATAGTCGAGCGACAATGAATTGTTTCTTTTTTTTTGGAAGCTGCCTCATTTGAGTCTGGATGAGAATGAAGGTCATCGAAACTTTCGAATCGTTACTTATTACACACGCGCGCGACTTTGACAATGAAAAAGAAGGAAAGAAAAAAAGGAAGGTGTACGTATCGTTTTCGTTCTTTGTGTCCAGTCATCGACTCCGCGCGCGAAACTTTCACCGTTAGATCCCCCACTTAAAATCGGTATGAGCCAAAAGCAAAAAAAAAAAAGTAGAAAGCAAATGTTTACCCTTGGCTGGCTGACAAAAATGACGAAGATGCCTATACTGAATTTGTTTGGGGTACAATTTGGGTGGTCTTGTCAATTTTTTTTAGGTTACCTCTGGGTAGAATCATTGTTCAGATTTATCGATATAACGAGGGTTGCATCGATCAATATTTTGATAATTGATTAAAGTGAATTTTCTTCAGATTTTTAAAATTAGTACACAATAATTTATTATTATAAATTATTATTTATTATTATAATAATTTATTACGTGCAGTGTATTTACTTTAAATGTTTCTTAATTTTATAAAGAAATAGATACATTAATAATGAACTGTTATGCGAAATTATGTTACTTAATTTATTTATAAAATAATTATTTTAATCCATACTTTCTTAACATAATGCACTTCTTTGGAACAACTTTATTGAATATAGACTAAAATTTTAACAATATAACAATAAAACTCGATTCTAGTTTATTCGAATGGGACATAATTACAAAAATTATTTAAAATTTATATTTATAAAATTTCTTATCTGTTTTTACACAATTTTTATGGATAAAAGTGAATTAAAATAATGTTTTATTGTAACTGTTAAGATTTTAACCATTTCAATAAAGTGGTTCGCATTAAGTGCATTGTATTAAAAAGATTACACGTTGAAATTATATGAAAGATGTCTAATAATTGTAAAATCAATATAAACAATAGAGACATAGGCTATAATGAGAATGGAGAACTCGCATCGAAAGTCACCTAAAAATAATTTGGTTAGTTCATCAATATCGATCAATTTTTCCATTTTCTTAAACTGCAGTGCAAGAATGAATTGCAAGAACAATTGATTAATAATAGTTATGATACTATTTGTTTAAAAAATAAAAAACTATTTCAACTCATTCCGCATAATAAATAATTTTTATTTAATTTTAAACTAGACTAATGATATCCATAAAGATAGATTCCTGAAATTTGTCTATCGTATTGCCCTAAAAAATAACTGGTAATACGTTGCAAACGCGTGGAAAACATCTATCTAAAATATATAAAATAATTACGTCACGAAATAATAATTTCACACAAACGTCATTACGTTATATAGGGAAAAAAAAAATTTTTTTGGCACTCCCGGAAATTCGACAATTGCTTGTAAAACATTATTACCGAAATCTAAATTGCACGTCAAATATTTGTGATACCTCGGAGCTCCGTAAATCAAGTGAGTAAGAAGCTTAAAATAACAAAAGATATAGAAAGCCAGGTGTTTACATTGAATCCGATGAATTATTGAAAAAGTATCGTTACGGACGTGACAAAATGACTTTCTCGTCCCAAAAATTATACATTAGTCATAAGCAAGCAGAAGAAAAAAATATGGTGACTGCGAAACACTTTATTACCAATTAAATGATCATAATTCAAATAATTTCTTCGCAATATCGACGGTCAGTGTCTCTTTTTCCGTTTTACTACCCGCATCGCAATATTACACCAACGTTTGTGCGTAAATTATTTATTTTATCGGTTTCAGGTTAGGATAAACAATTGTTAAGTTTTTTTTTTTCTTTCATTATTGTGGAAACAAAAAATTAGGTCGACCACTTTTACGAGTATAGCAATAATTTTTCGCCTGGATATATCGATGATTTATTTAAAAAGGACTGTGTTGCACAGTTTGTATATATTGTGTCTAGTTATAAACTCCCGAGAAAATCGAGATAACGTCCCGAAAAGAAAAAAAGAAATATATACATATGTATACCGTTTCGCTAAACGAATAAATTAGGTAACGTTATATACATTTGGCTAACGAGAATATGATAAACTGGACGACCTACGCGAAAAAAAAAAAGAAAAATAAAGAAGAAGAATTCGAGAAATAAAACGAAGCAATTAGAAAGATCGAAAGACGTAAAGGAGCTTACGCGATGAGAGGCGCCAGGAAACTGTAAAGCAGTATACCTTAATTTGCATTCGAGAGCGGCGTGCGAAAAAAAGTCCCGGCAAGTTCCCGGGAGGTGTTGCGGATTGAATTTGATTGATTTGCGGGGGCGTGACGCGATTACCCGAAGGCTTCTTCGGTAAGAGGTATATCTCGATCGATAAAGAAGAATCGAGTCACTCGACGCGCGCGTGTGAGGTACGACACTCTTCTTCTTCTTCTTCGTTTTCTTCTTTTATCCTTTCCCTTATACCGCTCGGATTGAAATGAATATACTTTAAAAATTACGAGCGAATGACTTTGAATTTCTGTTATGTCACAATGTAAATAATTGTGTCAGTTGCGTGCGAAACGTCGTGGGACCCTTTCTTTTCTTTCCGCTGATTCAGAGTGTAGCGTTTCGGAGGATTCTTATTAATACGTTTAATTATAAATTTAATTTCACGTAAGATATTTCACTTTGTATCCAGGATTAATTGATTTACTTTCGAGTGCAGGTATTGTTTCTACATCGAAATAGCAATAAATCTCCCTTCAGCTTTAAATTGCAAATAAAAAAATAGTAGATTTTTAGTTCGTATACATCCAGAACGCATTGGTTTACTTTCAAGCACGACTCGTTTAAAAGTTAGTATATGTTCCGATTAAAAATTCTAATGAAACAAATAGTAGATTTTTAACAACGTCATAAATTTCTATCCGTATCGTACACGCTCTTTTTTTTTTATTTCGTCTTCCAAAAGACTCGACCATTTTGATGATAATACGTTAACGTTACAAGAATGTGCAAATTCAGTAAAGCCGAACACGTTTAAACTGTAATAATTGTTGCGAGTCTCGGCACGTACGTTGTCGTTGCCATAAGAGAGAAAATTATGTAACTCACGCGCCGTGGTTAATTTATTGCGATGACACGGAAATTATGTAAAAATTCGTCAACTTGTACAGTTGCACGTTGCCTGCACGAATACACCGTAGGTTCTATTAATATAATATTTACTATTACATTACTCAACTAGATTTTTGGCTAAATACATATATATATATGGAAGGTAATCTCCAAAATTTCGAATAGGAAGAAACGCGCCGAAAGGATTATGTATAGAGGAAAGGTGCCGATTGCAATGTTAAATACGCGTTTGCCATCGTATAAGATTTTCAAGATTCCGCGTTCCTTTGGTCACGTTTCGTAGTTGTTGCCTTTTTTCTTAATCGACGGGTAATGCTTCGTTTTTTTTTTCTTCTTCTTCTTCTCCTCGGTTTAGCATTGTAATGCAATGGGATACCTTAGATAAGAACGTGGCTATTTTCATAACAATTTAAAAGTCTATAGAGTGTCGGCTCATTAAAGCCATCCACGTGTTTACAGTTACGTGAATGTTAATTTCGGTGTTTCCTTTTTATCCATCTTTCTTTTTCGCTTTTTTTTTTCTCGTTTTGGCCGTGGCGGTGCGTTCCTCACATTCGCGAGTGGTTACCTCTTAATTTCTCCCTCGTGACTTTGGTGTGCATAACCTCGTTGCATTGTTTCAGACTGCACGTTGAAATCTATTAACTTCGGATTGTGAAACGACGGGAGGAAGAGGGAGGAAAATCGGTTGGATTCATTGAATTTCTTCAAATTGGAACAGTTAGCTTGAAGGTAACGTCCGGATAGATCGTTGGTAAATTACCGAGCGATGCGTTCATTGTCAAGTTCAAATTTGTGGGAAATTCTAATTTGTTTTTTTTTCTCTTTGTTAGTTGAATAAAAAATCTATAAACACCCTACAAACTTTACTTGACATTAGATTTTACTCTTTATATATTTTTAAGGAGAAATTACTCGAAAAGCTTTTGTCATAACTGTGTGACTATATATACCTTTTGCCAATTGAACATATAATTCCTGCAAACTGATATATTATATTAGAAATCATAATTTCACTTTATTATGATTAAAAATAATGTTTAATAAATACCGATTCATTGTGTTTCATCTCTCGCTAGACTGGTCACTCGAAAAAATTTAGAGTGTATCAATGATAACGGTGACTATATGTATATCAATGTTACACTTACTTGACAAAAAATTAAGCGTATACATATAGTTAACACGTAAAAAAAATCAAAGGAAAAAATATTGTAAAGAAATTCCTAAACGTTGTTTGCCCATTATTTAGTGGCATCAATGAGATACTTATGAAATATGTTTTGAATGGATGACGCTATTACGGACACTTCTAGTCTATGTAAAGCAGTTATATATTATGTAACACCAAAAAAGAACTGTACGACTCTTTCGTGTTTAAGGTGGAAGTACATATTCCTTCTCTTATATATATATATATATATATCGAATACTCAAACGTAAACAGTTAAATTTTTTAATTGAAAGATTAATCACATATTTTAATTACTTTATGGTGATAGATACATATAACGCTTCTATGCGATTCATTAATCATTTTTCTTAATGAAAACCCTGGTAGAAATCAAAGGATTAATGAAACGTTTATTTAGCCAAAAACTAACCGTTTGACCGAAAACAGACGATAAATCCATAATTATAAATGGACAAAATACGGTTCCGACAACACTCAAAATTCTCAATTTTCCTAGTACTTTTAATTTATTTTTATAAAACTAAGATTATCCTTGGTGGAAATTGAATTAAAAAAAAATATAAATTATGCAAAAGAACAAAGATTAATAAAGAAATGCCTTTTTTTAATCCGGCATTTTCTAGAGTGGTGGTGAGACGGGGATGGCATATGAAGGGGACTGTACTCCCAAATTTACGTAAATCAACTTTCTTTTTTAATTATAATTAATTTTATGTATAATTTTCGAGGTCGATAAGGTAGAGACAGTAAAAGTTACTATTGCTCAGTACAAAGTTTAGCACGTAAAAAATCTTAATCATTAATAAACTTTTCCCGTCATCTTGAATTTAATAAAAATGTTTAGTACTAATTCGTAGTACACCTAGTGATAATTAAAAATTTTTTCTCCAACATATTGTAAAGTACATTTTCCAACATAATCCGAAGATTATTTTTATTGAAATACGAATTACTTAACAGAGCGTCAACATTGACTCTAAAACCATCGAACATCATCAATCAGTGTAGAGTATACCAAGTAGAGAAAAGAGATAGTTAGAGAGAAAAAGAGTATATACCCTTTAATACCTCCAAAGACAAAGTCTCCGAACCTTTTGAAAGATTCATCGGTGTGTTGTCCGCGGCCCCTTTTATATCACTTCTTCCTCCTCCGAGTCCCGCAAGGAAGCAGCTGGCCATCCGCCAGGGGTATATATACGCGAGTTTCAATTGGGTCGATAAATTACGTGGCGTCTCGCCCTCTCTCTCGAACATTACATTTTATTATCTTGGCGTGCGAAGCTTTTTTCTTGCGAGAAGCTTTAAAAAAAAAGCATTTTTTGTTCTTTTGTGCATTCTATTGGGGTTGCGTATTCCCGAGTATCGCGAATCGTGACTTGGAATTATTTTTTTTTTCCTCTATCGGATTGGTTTATATAATACGAGGTCTTTTTAACTCGTTATAATTTTTCCTCGGGTAAACGAAAACGTAAATAGATTTTTATTTTCTATAATGAAAACGTAATTTTTTTTATTTAATGAAAGTAAGCAAAATGGGCTTTACTGGAATGTGAGATATGGGTATAAGAAAACTGTGGCAAAACACTTTTTGTCACTAACAAGGAGACCCTCATATGTTTGGGAAACGGATCATGCCCAGCTTGTAGTATATGTTTTCTTATACAAAAATATGAAAAAAGCCAGAGCCGCAGACTCTAACAATCGTTTTTTCAAAAGTTATACGCTGTTAAAGCAAAATTTACAAAAAATAGAGACTAGACTTCAAACGCTTGTAACTTTTAACCTATCATATATTGACATTCAAACCAAAGTTTAATGAAAAGCTAAGATAAAATAGATATATTTTAAAAAAAAGTACGTTCAAATCCGTTGAAATGGAGCAGAGTTATAGCCGAATCAAGAATTTGAAGAAATTTAGCTTAAAAAAATCAATAAAATTTGTTACTGCCCAATTTTTGTTTAAAATTGCTTCTAGTTATTAATTCGGTTATAACTCTGCTCCATTTCAACGGATTTGAACGTACTTTTTTTTAAAATATATCTATTTTATCTTAGCTTTTTATTAAACTTTGGTTTGAATGTCAATATTTGATAGGTTAGAAGTTACAAGCGTTTAAAGTGAAGTCTCTATTTTTTGGAAATTTTGCTTTAACAGCGTATAACTTTTGAAAAAATGATTGTTAGAGTCTGCGGCTCTGGCTTTTTTCATATTTTTATATTAGAAAACATATACTACAAGCTGGGCATGATCCGTTTCCCAAACATATGAGGGTCTCCTTGTAAGACTATTTAATGGCATTGATCTAAATCTCGGAAGATTAAAAAAAGTTTATCGGTTGAATTGTACAGTAAACTCTACGAGTATGGTCAAATTTTGTTTGTTTCGTACGACATATATCTAAAATTTTTCATTCGTTTACGGCAAAGGATTCCTCCGAAATTGAACAAATCCATTGTTTATGTCTCTTTCGTAGTCCAATATACAAACACTATTTTAAATACCGAAGAATGTACAAAATGTGTGTCTACCTTGTTAGAAAGTTAATTAATTTTCTTAATTAAAAAGCTAAAATTCGATAAATATATAAAAATAAGATGGCAAAAATATAAATTTAAATAGCTAATAATTACCGTATTTTTAGATCATTTAGTTTTCAAAATCGGTTAAAAATAATCAATGTGCAATAAAAAAAATGGCTACTAATTAAAAATTGTTATTGTTACTAATACAAGGATAATTATTATTAATAAACAAGTTACTACATCTCTTCTTTTCAATATGAACATATATAGAACCTAAAATAGTAGCGTGTTGGAAATAACATTATTTATTTACATGCAAGCTATATTAAATTATTATTCTTATTTAATAAAATTTTATTGTTAACCTTCGAAATTCAATAAAGTATATATGTAAAATAACTCATTTTTGTACAAAATTGAATAATGGAAATAACTTTTTTTAGACCTAACATTGATACAATTAATTAAAATCAAACAAAGAAATGTTTTCTTTTCATAACGCGAGGAAAAGTGTTTCATCACTATTAGGGCGCTGATTACATGCTTTATCCATTTCTATATACAAACAACCTATTTACGATCTTCGAAATCATTATAATTTCTTCTAGAACCCTACACGTGATTATACTGAAATATATTGTAAAGATAATTCTTGAGTTCCCTCTTTATATTTATAAATAATTTATACCTCTACGACCGAGTACCACAGTGTCGGTAAATCAAAAAAAAAAAATGTTCTCTTATACAGTTGTGGAAGCCAATTTCAAATTTAAGAAAGGCATCCACGTCAATTTCATTCGCATCCGCCGGATAATTAAATTTGAAGTCAAGTCGGAAAGAAAGTAGGAAAGTGTACAATGCGAGAGTTAATTCGTAAAAATGTGGAAGAAAGAAAAAAAAAAAGACGCGCCCGGCAAAAAAAAAATTTGTATAAAAAGATCGTTATAAATGCTGGAGAATCGACATTTCGAGGTCACCGGTGAGAAATCAGTTTGACGGGTGTACATTTATTCCGAGGTATATAGTTTTTCACTATTTCGTTAAGATATCGGGAACTTCGTTTACGAAGCGTTTGCGCCCAATTGAAAATTGGATAAACGCGACCCGAAATATATTTCATTAAATCGACGCACAACGGATAAAGACGATTAAATACGTTTTTGAAATTTTTAATTTACGCTTCAATATATACAATTACAAATGCGTGTGATGCAAAAAAAAACAATTGGACTTCGAATGTCATTGTCGGAATTTCGTTTCATTTTACGGCTTACACTCGTTTTAGAACCGGTAATTTTAAAGGTTGAAACAAATATTAGTCATTTTTTTTAATCTACTTTGTGGAATCCGATTTTTAGAGTGTCATCTATATAGATTAGTATAAAGTTTCGTTTTTACTTCTTCTCCTTTCGTTATGCGAAATTGACTCTTCGGACGTGATTTGACGTTGCATTTACACGGCGCGATATATTACAATTCTCTTTTATATCTAATGTTTGTAAATTCAATCAAATACTAATAAAAAAAAATTCTTTAATAAAAATGAAACCATCTGTTGATGTATCGATATAAAGAATAGCGTGTCTACAATTCGTAACTATAGTAATTTTCTACCGATTTTTACACCTATATTACCGAAATAATCGTTTCGACTTGTACAGTGGACATTTTCTTCTATATTTGGTATCCAAATAATTAAATATATGTATATATATCAAAATAACACATTTTATCACAAAAATCAACAGAAGCTTACACGATACGTTACGCGTATATAATTACAATTATTACCCCGTCGCGGTTTCTATATGCAATCTAAACTTAACGATTCGTTATTATTATTATTATGCTTACTAATTGCTGGGAAAAATGCGCGTATTATGCGGTGGAATATGCGAATTAACACTAGAACAAATACTTCCTTATGAATTATGAGTTTACGTTAATCGGGAGATAAATATTTTTTCAACTTTGCAATAATGTTTATTAACATTTTGCGTGTATACGTAAATCATTATGGATAATTGTAAATAAAAGCAACGTTGCTAGAGAGAGAGAGAGAGAGAGGATGTTGATTAACGTTGATTAACGCGATAATCATTACTTAATGGTTATTATGATTAAATTATATTTTATTTTAATACATAAATGTTACCTCGTCGTTACCTTTCTTTTTTTACCCGTAATATATATATATATATATTTATATAGACATACACGTCTTTCTCGCGAACGAGAAAAATAAAAAGTGACAAAGATTCGAGCTCGTAAAACACACATTTCGCGATTATAAATTTGATACGCGCATCGCACATTGAATTACTTGTTAAAATTGCCGAAACTGCTTCACGTCGGTGTGCGTGCATTTTATCCTTTCTACTATTTTTTTTTTCATTTTCTTGGCGAATATATCCTTTGTAAACCAGGTCGTGCAATTTTTTACAGTTACCGAAATTTCGAATAAATTTTAATTCCGACAACGATAAATTTTGTAATGTATATTAATTTTAGTATTTCGTTTGCTTTAGTTTTCTTTTTTATTTCTCTGTAGGAATCGAGGTTGATACGCGACGTTCCCCGGGAATAATTTTGTCGTACCCCGGGACTAATGTGGATAGAAAATCTGCTTTTCAGACCAGAAACCGCGGTGTCGGTACATTGTAAAATTTTGCGACAAGCGCTATTCGCCTGTTTCATTATTTTCACACAAAGCTTTTTTTTCAACACGCTTTTCAAATTTAATTACTAAAACAAAAAATTTAGGTGAAATTTTTATTATCGATATAACAAACGTACAAATTTAATACTTTTCCGAATTAAATGCACTGCAAGATCATTTTATACTAAAAAGGTAAATACAACGTAACGAGGACGTGAAACTCCTAAGAATGTTTTTGTTCGCGCAACTAACAAATGTTTCGTAAGTATAATAAAATAAAAAAGCACAAGCAATATTGTATTTAAAGAATTATAACGTATATTTGAAATCACACAACGTTTTTTAGTTTCAATTTATGATTTTGTCAAACGTATTCAACAAACAACTGATCAATCTCGTCGTTCGCCCGTTCATATTGTTAAGTTGAAAATAAAAAAAAACAAAAAAATTTTTCAACATAATAAACAAAAAAACTGTTTTTTTCACGTTACATTTAACGTTTTGTTGGCAAAATATTCCCAACTTCTTCAGGCTGGACAAACAATTTTAATAAATTAAGTATATACATACGTAAATAGGTAGAAACAACAATTTACTTCATTTATTTACTAAGATTTTCTTTATATTGAATAACGTATTTAATTGACTTCTTCGACATTAAGTAGTTACAATTTTAACCCATACCGAACGATCTTTACCGCGGTATCTCGATCCCTCTCTCTATTATCAAAATGACGTTTTATTCTTTCATCCGAATGATAATACCAGGTAAAATCACACGTAAAAATTCGGTCGGAGCCCCGAAAACCCAGTTCCCCGAGCCGGACGCGATCCTATCGGGACCTTCCACTTTTTTTTTCTTATCCACATAGGTATATATAGTCTAGGCTTGCGAGCCACCTGCGCGCTCGCGAATGTACGTATACGCGCGCGATTCCTCGTGAGAAATAAAACGAGACGGGAAAAGTCGCTTTCTGGAATTTCGCGGTTAATTGCGCGAGCGCGACAAATCTGACTCTAACTAAGTACTTTATATATATATATATATATATATATATATATATATATGCACACCATACGACTATTAGACTAAAAACTGTGTCGCTTCTCGTTTGTTTGATTAATAACGACGATCCGATGACACGTTTCGTTCGGTTTGTCTATATTTATTATTAACCTCGAAAATAATTCTTCACCGAGTAATTTTGTTATTTCAAGTACTGCGTGTTTAATTATAAATAAAAATTAAAAATTTTAATTTACTCTATGCAAAGACAATATAATGGTTTATGTTATGCCTAGGGTGTATAGGAAAATGAAAATATATATGGACGTTGATGCCTGAATAAACCCGTGCACGTAAACGAAAAAATACCTCGAAAATGTATAGGTGCCGCGAGCGAAATTCCAAAAGTGCATGAAAATTCTTTGAAATCAATATTTCGCCGTGGATCGTTGCTCGTTGTTCACGTTTCACGGGATAACGGATGCGCGTCACGGCTGTCTAAAGTCGGAAACCACGTATATATATACTCGTTGGACTTTGGGCCTCAAAACGTTACGCTCCTTTGTCGCTCTCTCCTCTCTCTCTCTCGGCGGATTTCATATATATATATTTCGAACAAGCGTTAACCACATAAGCACGCATATATATATTTTGTCGGTATTTATTTGTTTGATGGTCGATCTCTTACTACCTCGCGAATGATGTACCGTGGATAATTGGCTGATATATGCGCGTGTATATATACCTTGTGCGAAAAGTCGTCGAGCACAATCATTTTTAGTTAACAATGGAATAATCCTCGTTTTATCCAAGGTGTAACAGTGTTACGATTCGACCGAACGACCGCACTTAATTTTTCATTTGATTTTATGAAGTTTCGACGCGTGCGCGCGCTATAACAATGGTTAAACTCAATCTCATCTCTTTCATTTGTTATTAACATATTAATTATTATTTTATTCAAATTTAATTACTAAAACAAAAAATTTAGGTGAAATTTTTATTATCGATATAACAAACGTACAAATTTAATACTTTTCCGAATTAAATGCACTGCAAGATCATTTTATACTAAAAAGGTAAATACAACGTAACGAGGACGTGAAACTCCTAAGAATGTTTTTGTTCGCGCAACTAACAAATGTTTCGTAAGTATAATAAAATAAAAAAGCACAAGCAATCATTGTATTTTAAAGAACTATAACGTATATTTGAAATCACACAACGTTTTTTTAGTTTCAATTTATGATTTTGTCAAACGTATCAACAAACAACTGATCAATCTCGTCGTTCGCCCGTTCATATTGTTAAGTGAAAATAAAAAAACAACAAAAAATTTTTCAACATAATAAACAAAAAACTGTTTTTTTCACGTTAACATTTAACGTTTTGTTGGCAAAATATTCCCAACTTCTTCAGGCTGGACAAACAATTTTAATAAAATTAAGTATACATAGTAAATACGTAAAAGTAGAACAACAATTTACTTCATTTATTTACTAAGATTTCTTTATATTGACTAACGTATTAATTGACTTCTTCGACATTAAGTAGTTACAATTTAAACCATACCGAACGATCTTTACCGCGGTATCTCGATCCCTCTCTCTATTATCAAATGACGTTTATTCTTTCATCCGAATGATAATACCAGGTAAAATCACACGTAAAAATTCGGTCGGAGCCCCGAAAACCCAGTTCCCCGAGCCGGACGCGATCCTATCGGGACCTTCCACTTTTTTTTTCTTATCCACATAGGTATATAGTCTAGGCTTGCGAGCCACCTGCGCGCTCGCGAATGTATACGTACGCGCGCGATTCCTCGTGAGAAATAAAACGAGACGGGAAAAGTCGCTTTCTGGAATTTCGCGGTTAATTGCGCGAGCGCGACAAATCTGACTCTAACTAAGTACTTTTATATATATATATATATATATATATATATAATATATATATATATATATATGCACACCATACGACTATTAGACTAAAAACTGTGTCGCTTCTCGTTTGTTTGATTAATAACGACGATCCGATGACACGTTTCGTTCGGTTTGTCTATATTTATTATTAACCTCGAAAATAATTCTTCACCGAGTAATTTTGTTATTTCAAGTACTGCGTGTTTAATTATAAATAAAAATTAAAAATTTAATTTACCTATGCAAAGACATATAATGGTTTATGTTATGCCTAGGGTGTATAGAAAAATGAAAATATATATGGACGTTGATGCCTGAATAAACCCGTGCACGTAAACGAAAAAATACCTCGAAAATGTATAGGTGCCGCGAGCGAATTCCAAAGTGGCATGAAAATTCTTTGAAATCAATATTTCGCCGTGGATCGTTGCTCGTTGTTCACGTTTCACGGGATAACGGATGCGCGTCACGGCTGTCTAAAGTCGGAAACCACGTATTATATACTCGTTGGCCTTTGGGCCTCAAAACGTTACGCTCCTTTTGTCGCTCTCTCCTCTCTCTCTCGGCGGATTTCATATATATATTTCGAACAAGCGTTAACCACATAAGCACGCCATATATATATTTTGTCGGTATTTATTTGTTTGATTGGTCGATCTCTTACTACCTCGCGAATGATGTACCGTGGATAATGGCTGATATATGCGCGTGTATATATACCTTGTGCGAAAAGTCGTCGAGCACAATCATTTTTAGTTAACAATGGAATAATCCTCGTTTAATCCAAGGTGTAACAGTGTTACGATTCGACCGAACGACGCACTTTAATTTTTCATTTGATTTTATGAAGTTTCGACGCGTGCGCGCGCTATAACAAGGGTTAAACTCAATCTCATCTCTTTCATTGTTATTAACAATAAGTAATTAATTTTATTCGAAATTTATTGTTTCAAATGATTTTTGAATATATTGTTTTCCTATAGGTGATTATCGAGGTACCATTTATCAACACATTGATTTAACGTTAGCTTTAGAAATATATTAAACAAAAGTATTGATTTTACTCTGGTAAAAATCGAAGGATTTATGAAAGCGTTCTCTTGTATCTTAAAAACTAGTCAAAATTTGCTATAAGATGGCTAATCAGTTCACAATTAATTGTCCAACAATGATTTAATGTAAAGTAACGTTTATTACTATTATTTTTTACATATAATTATCAATTATAACCGAATTCTGAAATTTAAATAATGTTTAATATATTATAACAACAACTACTACAACAGCAATAACAATAACAATAACACTGATATCAATAATCATAATAATTGTGAAAAAAAATTCATGCACTAACAAATATTTATGGTTTATTAAACTGGGTCCGATACTCAATTTTAAAAGAGACGCTTTCTTTTATTGATAATTTAATAGTGTACTAAAATGTCCAGACTAAAATATTATTTCGTTTTCGAGAATCATTTCTTAACAGCGAATGTCAAGTCTGTGCACCCTTAAAATTTTGAAATTCAGAACACAGTCAGATTATTGATAAACGAAAACGTCTCTTCTCTTATTTTTCCACATATTGTTTTATTTACAGATTTATTATCAATTATCGGGTTTGTCGGTAAAGTAGAGAGAGAGAGAAGATAAATATTGACCATAGCACTCCGTTAAATCACTCTATCAACATAATTGTTATTCAAATTTCTGTAATTAACAGAGATTTCAAGAAACTCGTTAAAAACCGACAGAAAAATTGGTTATCTTTTGTAACAAATTTTCAAAGATACTTTGACGGCGCGATAACTTTCATCCTGTCGCGAAACCTCCGAAATCAAACATTTGCCTACAAGATCGAAGACAATCTATCGGCAAACGAGGGGCGTGAAAAAAAAATTTTGAAATCTCTTCAAAGTTCATCGACCACTGACGAGACGCACCGAGTGTACAAAAAAAAAGATAAAGGTGAAAAAGAGAGAGAGAAAAAAAGGAGAAGAAGAAAGACCGCGGCGAGGCGTTAAATAAAATAACGAGCCGGTCACACAATCGTAATGTACGAGGAGGTGCGAACTCTTTCGAGATATTGAATGACGTTTTATTCTTTCATCCGAATGATAATACCAGGTAAAATCACACGTAAAAATTCGGTCGGAGCCCCGAAAACCCAGTTCCCCGAGCCGGACGCGATCCTATCGGGACCTTCCACTTTTTTTTTCTTATCCACATAGGTATATATAGTCTAGGCTTGCGAGCCACCTGCGCGCTCGCGAATGTATAAGTACGCGCGCGATTCCTCGTGAGAAATAAACGAGACGGGAAAAGTCGCTTTCTGGAATTCGCGGTTAATTGCGCGAGCGCGACAAATCTGACTCTAACTAAGTACTTTTATATATATATATATATATATTATATATATATATATATATATATATATGCACACCATACGACTATTAGACTAAATACTGTGTCGCTTCTCGTTTGTTTGATTAATAACGACGATCCGATGACACGTTTCGTTCGGTTTGTCTATATTTATTATTAACCTCGAAAATAATTCTTCACCGAGTAATTTTGTTCTTTCAAGTACTGCGTGTTTAATTATAAATAAAAGTTAAAAATTTTAATTTACTCTATGCAAAGACAATATAATGGTTTATGTTATGCCTAGGGTGTATAGGAAAATGAAATATATATGGACGTTGATGCCTGAATAAACCCGTGCACGTAAACGAAAAAAATACCTCGAAAATGTATAGGTGCCGCGAGCGAAATTCCAAAAGTGCATGAAAATTCTTTGAAATCAATATTTCGCCGTGGATCGTTGCTCGTTGTTCACGTTTCACGGGATAACGGATGCGCGTCACGGCTGTCTAAAGTCGGAAACCACGTATATATATACTCGTTGGACTTTGGGCCTCAAAACGTTACGCTCCTTTTGTCGCTCTCTCCTCTCTCTCTCGGCGGATTTCATATATATATATTTCGAACAAGCGTTAACCACATAAGCACGCATATATATATTTTGTCGGTATTTATTTGTTTGATGGTCGATCTCTTACTACCTCGCGAATGATGTACCGTGGATAATTGGCTGATATATGCGCGTGTATATATACCTTGTGCGAAAAGTCGTCGAGCACAATCATTTTTAGTTAACAATGGAATAATCCTCGTTTTATCCAAGGTGTAACAGTGTTACGATTCGACCGAACGACCGCACTTAATTTTTCATTTGATTTTATGAAGTTTCGACGCGTGCGCGCGCTATAACAATGGTTAAACTCAATCTCATCTCTTTCATTTGTTATTAACAATAATTAATTAATTTTTATTCGAAATTTATTGTTTCAAATGATTTTTGAATATATTGTTTTCCTAAGGTGATTATCGAGGTACCATTTATCAACACATTGATTTAACGTTAGCTTTTAGAAATATATTTAAACAAAATTATTGATTTTACTCTGGTAAAAATCGAAGGATTTATGAAGCGTTCTCTTGTATCTTAAAACTAGTCAAAATTTGCTATAAAGATGGCTAATCAGTTCACAATTAATGTCCAACAAGTGATTTAATGTAAAGTAACGTTTATTACTATTATTTTTTACATATAATTATCAATTATAACCGAATTCTGAATTTTAAATAATGTTAATAATAATTATAACAACAACTACTACAACAGCAATAACAATAACAATAACACTGATATCAATAATCATAATAATTGTGAAAAAAATTCATGCACTAACAAATATTTATGGTTTATTAAACTGGGTCCGATACTCAATTTTAAAAGAGACGCTTTCTTTTATTGATAATTTAATAGTGTACTAAAATGTCAGACTAAAATATTATTTCGTTTTCGAGAATCATTTCTTAACAGCGAATGTCAAGTCTGTGCACCCTTAAAATTTTGAAATTCAGAACACAGTCAGATTATTGATAAACGAAAACGTCTCTTCTCTTATTTTTCCACATATTGTTTTATTTACAGATTTATTATCAATTATCGGGTTTGTCGGTAAAGTAGAGAGAGAGAGAAGATAAATATTGACCATAGCACTCCGTTAAATCACTCTATCAACATAATTGTTATTCAAATTTCTGTAATTAACAGAGATTTCAAGAAACTCGTTAAAAACCGACAGAAAAATTGGTTATCTTTTGTAACAAATTTTCAAAGATACTTTGACGGCGCGATAACTTTCATCCTGTCGCGAAACCTCCGAAATCAAACATTTGCCTACGAGATCGAAGACAATCTATCGGCAAACGAGGGGCGTGAAAAAAAATTTTGAAATCTCTTCAAAGTTCATCGACCACTGACGAGACGCACCGAGTGTACAAAAAAAAAGATAAAGGTGAAAAAGAGAGAGAGAAAAAAAGGAGAAGAAGAAAGACCGCGGCGAGGCGTTAAATAAAATAACGAGCCCGTCACACAATCGTAATGTACGAGGAGGTGCGAACTCTTTCGAGATATTGAATGACCTTCGACACACTCACTTACTTACACTCGTGTATTATACGTATTCGTTAAAAACACGCACACCAGTCGCCACTCGCCGGTATATATCCTAACCTCACTTTTTCGTTCGTTGTGTCAAATAACTCGTATTCGTTCCTTTTGGCACGAGGGTCGACCACGGGAATCTCGTCTATCACTCCCGTTAAGTCGATAAACGACCGAGTGGGTGATTTCGGACCCGCCGATCCCGAATTACGGTGCGTCGAAGACGCGAGGCGAGATACATCGGATTTCGTATATGTATATATGGAGGTCCTGACCGAGCGCGAACCACTGACGGAATGATCGGTTTTCCTAAACTCCAGTCTTACTTATGGCTCTGGCCCCCACCTTACGCTGCGTGTATATATATATATAAAACTCTACGTGCGTTTACACGAAACAGCTCGCAGCCCGTCTCTTTTTCGCCTGATGCTATTTACACCTGCACTCCGATCTTCTTCTCGTATACGAGGTTCAATACACTCGACTTTCACGCCCGGATCTTCGTATCTTTTCTTTTTTTTTTTTTTTAGGGGGAGGGTGGAGATAAGAGTGACTATTTTTTTTTTTAGGTTTCACGATAGGTAAATATGGACGTTGTTATCGGTATTCGAGAGATCGCGGGTCACGGTTTTGGGTGTTTATACGTGGAAATTATGGTAATTGTTCATCAGTATACTCTTTTATGGTTTTTAATAGTTACTCTTTATCGTAAACGATATCATCCGTATAAAATATAATTAAATAATTTATTCCTTTAAGGTGGTTCTTGCATTATATTTAGACGTTATTAAAAGTGATTTTTATTTTTAGTTTTATTAACATTATAAGGTAAAAGTACCAATGACTGGACAAGTCCCAGATGCTGGACACGAATGGAAAATTACGTTTTCCAAAATTATGAGAGCAGACTTATAAACGTATTTAATATATTTAAATACTTTGAATATTCGTTAATTTTAACGAAAAAAAGTTTTATGTCGGTTTTGTTTTAATTTATATAAAAAATCAATATTTGACTAATGATGTTCACAATACTAAAATAACGGATTTTCTGAACGATTTGCTAAGAAATTCGCGTGCACGCTTAAGGCGATTTGGGATATATTTATTATAGTTATAACATCTAAAAAATGCATAAACATAATTTTTAATGTACTATAATCAATATTAAACAATATATTTATGCTGCTATTATACTTTTTTTTATTAAAAATATAGTTAATATTATTTGGTACGCTCTATCGAGGTTTGTCCTAGTAACTGACCAGTGTAATAATTTCTCATGATCTCGACTTTTGTTCTAAATTATTATTTATTCATTAAAGAATTGAGTAAGTATTAACTATTTTACAGTTATATTTATTTATACTATAATGTATGTAGTTGTTTTTCATATTAATTTAATATATTGTACGTAAGAAAAATTAGTAAATTTAGAATAAGACAAAGTTAACCTACAAATTTTATAATTAAATACTGCATATTAAAATAACTGTTTCAGTTTATTCTATTAATATTAATATAAGTGTGTAAATATTAATCAGAAACATTCATACATTGTTAAATTTGTTAAAATTTTGTAATAAACGTATTTAATATAAGTTTCTTATTTAACCTTTACTTTACTTTACATACTTTCCTTCGTAAAACACTTTATACATTAATTAATAAATAATTATATTCTCTGCACAGATTTTACGTATTTATTAATTATTTATTATGGTGCAGTTGCTTTTTAAATTATCATTTACAGTATGGTAAAGTTACGTACAGTTATTGGGACGTATGCATTCGGACAGAGGTACCATCACGTTTTGTTAGTCCAGTTATTGGTTCAATGTCATCAATTGTATTTTCATTTACATTATGAAAATTAAACATGAAGATTAGTGCGTTTGCAATGTAATACACGCTATAAAGCAAATACTTTTTATTAGAACTAATAGTTTTTAATTTTGTGTATATTTTTCAACAAACTATACATTAAACATAATGTCTATCCTTATAGGTGTCCAGTAATTGGTACTTTTACCTTATATCAAATAGAGGTACAAATGAAAATAATTTTTACAAAAATTGCTAATTATTTTAACGTCAAATACGTTCAATTTTTGTTAAGAAACAAAAAAGATTCCAATACTTTGTCATGAACTTTTGATACGGTAGCGATCTCAGCGCAACCGCGATACCAATTTCTTAAAAATTATTACTCCTTCTTAAACTTTTGATTTTTCCATTTGTACCTCTATTTGGTAAATAATGTTGATAGAACTAAAAATAATAGTTACTTTTATAAACGTCTATATATAAGGCAAGAACCACCTTAAGTGTATCCAAATAGAATGATTTTGTCCTTATAAAGAATTAATTGAATGATAAAAAATTATAAACAATATATATAAAATTTCTAACATTGAAAACCAATACATTTCTAAGGAAAAAGACAAATACATTGTAAATTGTTTGAATACAATAAAAAATATTCTGCATTTTCCCATTCCAAATACAAAAGAGTAAAATTTGAAAGTAAAAACATTAGAACATTTAATATCGACATTATAAAAATCTTTATAAATAAAAGGTGCAAATTTAAAAAATTTTTTTTTTTAATTTTTTTTTTAATTTTTTTCTTTTGGTAAATATTATATAATTTACGTTTTAACTTTACAAAGCGCACAAGTATATAATAATTTAATTTTTAAAACGTTTAAACTATCTATCCCATATACTTCTGATAAAAATATAAACATTATGTTTTTAACTATCAAAAGTGTCGAGTGTAATTAAGTAATTATTAATATGATAATCATGATAACTTATGATACTATATATATATATATATATATACTTTAAAGTAAAGCTAAAATATGTCAGTATCAGTATTTCCGAAAATGTAATAGATTTTCCAAACTTCAAAATTTATATATCAATTGTTTGAAAATTGCAAAAATGTTTTAAATTAATCTTGATACAATGTTATTATCATCGACGCTTAGGACGAAAAATCACAACTCAGTTTTTCCCCATTTAAATTAACATTGAAAATTCAGAGGTGTATTTGTTTCAACTGAGCCTCAATTTACATCTACAATGAAAAAAATGTTAATCTTATACATCGAAATGGTGTAAAATAAACGATTTTAATTTTTTCACTTTTAAAATTTACACTTTTACTTTTAGAGTGTATACATATCAATATTTATATTTGTACTCTTATGCAGTTGTTATTCAAAATTTTTGCAGGCATAAGATTGAATCTGATTATTTCCTTAAACGTGTAACCCAAAATATAATGACGTACAAAATGTTGTTTCGCTACTTGACAATTTTCACGGAAATGAAATCATGAATCATTTGCAAGAGTATTAAGTTTATTTAGATTAACGGTTATATAAGAATTATCGCATTTTTGTTATGTTAATTAAGCACGTATACCTGTAGCGTTTAATAAGTATACGTATTGGTTGGACGAATTTTCTCTTACACGTATACATGTAAATTATTTATATTAAAAATTTAAAAATTAAATGTTTAAAAAAATTGCATAATTTTTGTTTCATACCAAATTATAAATAAAAGTCTATAGATTTCATTACGAATTATTTTAGTAACAATTGTAATTTACGCTTAATCAGTAATTCCAATAACTCAGATCGTATCGGTAACTCCCCATGAAATTAATTAAGAAAGAAAATTAGCACAAATACGTTCAATTTTTGTTAAGAAACAAAAAAGATTCCAGTACTTTGTCATGAACTTTTGATACGGTAGCGATCTCAGCGCAACCGCGATACCAATTTCTTAAAAATTATTACTCTTTCTTAAACTTTTGATTTTTCCATTTGTACCTCTATTTGGTAAATAATGTTGATAGAACTAAAAATAATAGTTACTTTTATAAACGTCTATATATAAGGCAAGAACCACCTTAAGTGTATCCAAATAGAATGATTTTGTCCTTATAAAGAATTAATTGAATGATAAAAAATTATAAATAATATATATAAAATTTCTAACATTGAAAACCAATACATTTCTAAGGAAAAAGACAAATACATTGCAAATTGTTTGAATACAATAAAAATATTCTGCATTTTCCCATTCCAAATACAAAAGAGTAAAATTTGAAAGTAAAAACATTAGAACATTTAATATCGACATTATAAAAATCTTTATAAATAAAAGGTGCAAATTTAAAAAATTTTTTTTTTTAATTTTTTTTTTTAATTTTTTTCTTTTGGTAAATATTATATAATTTACGTTTTAACTTTACAAAGCGCACAAGTATATAATAATTTAATTTTTAAAACGTTTAAACTATCTATCCCATATACTTCTGATAAAAATATAAACATTATGTTTTTAACTATCAAAAGTGTCGAGTGTAATTAAGTAATTATTAATATGATAATCATGATAACTTATGATACTTATATATATATATATATATACTTTAAAGTAAAGCTAAAATATGTCAGTATCAGTATTTTCCGAAAATGTAATAGATTTTCCAAACTTCAAAATTTATATATCAATTGTTTGAAAATTGCAAAAATGTTTTAAATTAATCTTGATACAATGTTATTATCATCGACGCTTAGGACGAAAAATCACAACTCAGTTTTTCCCCATTTAAATTAACATTGAAAATTCAGAGGTGTATTTGTTTCAACTGAGCCTCAATTTACATCTACAATGAAAAAAATGTTAATCTTATACATCGAAATGGTGTAAAATAAACGATTTTAATTTTTTCACTTTTAAAATTTACACTTTTACTTTTAGAGTGTATACATATCAATATTTATATTTGTACTCTTATGCAGTTGTTATTCAAAATTTTTGCAGGCATAAGATTGAATCTGATTATTTCCTTAAACGTGTAACCCAAAATATAATGACGTACAAAATGTTGTTTCGCTACTTGACAATTTTCACGGAAATGAAATCATGAATCATTTGCAAGAGTATTAAGTTTATTTAGATTAACGGTTATATAAGAATTATCGCATTTTTGTTATGTTAATTAAGCACGTATACCTGTAGCGTTTAATAAGTATACGTATTGGTTGGACGAATTTTCTCTTACACGTATACATGTAAATTATTTATATTAAAAATTTAAAAATTAAATGTTTAAAAAAATTGCATAATTTTTGTTTCATACCAAATTATAAATAAAAGTCTATAGATTTTTATAAAATCCGTCCATCGCGTAACGCTTTATTAAAAAATTGACGTATAACTGTGAGCAATAAGAGTCGACTACGATACTCACTTGAAATTGTAATGATTTTTTCAGATATTAAATTGATATATTTAATCAAAATCGGTAGAAAACGGTTAGTTTTAACCAGAGTTGTGCAATTGTATTCGATCACAAAAATTTTGAATATTTGATCCAATATGTTGATCAAAAGGAAAGATTTAACTATCAAAGTTTTTGAGATACATTGGTAATGTGTACTATATTAAAAAGTAGCCGAAAAAAAACTAATTGTCGAACACTTTTTTCAAATAATCACAATTCGAAATTACTGCAGTTTTTTCGAATACTTTTTAAAAAGTCTCTATGTACACATTATCAATGAATGTCAGAAACTTTGACTATTGATACTTTGAATTTGATTAACATATGTTGATCAATATATGAAAAAGTGTTTGAAAAATTTTGCGGTCGAATAATTCCCTAACTCTATGGTTATAACCTATAGTTTGCTATTCTCAATTTCATATAGCTTTAGCAAACGATTTATTTTTTACGGTGGTTGAGAACAACCTCAATTTTGAGGTGTAAATATCGCCATAAGTATATATCTTTGAATATATCTTCTGTTTATACGCACTGAGAAAAAAGTTGAAGTAAAAATTGCAAATGTTGTCTAGTAATGCGGAGACAGGCTGATGCCATCCAAAAATTGACCATAGTGTATAATTAAATTTACTAGAAAGTTATTAATTTTTACTACAATTCTAGTAATATTTACTACAACTTCAGTAAAATTTACTATACACTATGGTCAATTTTTGGATTATGTCAGTCTGTCCCTGCATTAATAGGCAACATTGTCATTTTTACTATAACTTTTTCCTCAGTGTATTTATATTATTGTGACGCTGGTATAACGAGCTCGTATACAAAATTTATAACGAGATCTGTCGTAAGATACTTTTCATTTTCTTCCGTTGTAGCACCATTCCCTTTAAATTAATCCAATTCGTGCATTATAGCCAAAACGTATAACTTTCAAGATAACATGTACAAATGTAAAATTCAAATAGTTAATTGAGTAAAGTATACACGTTACTAATAATAGAAAAAAAAGTTACTAAAACCAAATAAAAACAAATGATTGTCAGATGAAATCAAGAATAAAAATTGTAATTAAAAATTCCGAATGATATTTCCCACGTGGAGTGAATTCGCGATTGCTCACCCTGCGTGCGCGCAACAAAGAGCACCGAAACGAAGGAGTCGAAGAGGAAAGAAAAAAAAAGAAGTAGCAACAACCGTATAAGAATGACGGGAAAAAAAAACGACCGGTGACTACCGCGCGTAGAACCGACGGGAATCTCCTTAACCCAGTTTGGCTATTATGGAAGTTAACCGAAGGTCGGAGACGTACGTACCGCGGGTAAGAAAAATTTTTACCTAGTCGAAAATCAAAGTTTCGCGTATATTATATACGTCCTCTGTATATGTATAGATGTACTTATTTGATTGACGATAATCGCGCGCGATTCTCTTCCTGGATCGTTCCAAGATTCACGATCGATGATGATCGAAATGTTGGTCTGCGACTATTTTATAAAACGTGTTTGTCACTTTTCTTAACTTGGGAATCGACGAACGTATTTTATTGTTACGTCGAGGCGACTCGTTTCACTTGGAAAATTCGACGATATATATATATACGTTCAATTTACCTTTTTCCCTTTAGTGTTTACCGTTGATCTTGATAAAAGTCGTCGACGCGTGCGATGCAAACTTTCAAAACGTTGTATTTATATTAAAAATTTCTATATATTTTTATTTTCTTAATTTATACGTGGAAACTGTAGTTGTGTAATTATAATGAAAATATATATATTTATCGAATAAATTAAAAAATGCAGATTATTGGTGGTTACTGCAATTCTTTCAACGAACGAGGGTTATTAATTACAAACAGTGAAATAAAAAGGTTATCCATTTTTTTTATCGAAACTATATTTATATATATTGAAAATTACAAAACGTTCAATCTATGCCAATGTTCTGGCAACGTATGCTAGATAGATTATTATTTATCCCCCGTCACATAAACAAAATTATCGTTACATTTTAATTATTTTAACAGATAAATTACGACGTCACGAAAATCTTCTCAATCTCTCTCTCTCTCTCTCTCTCTCTCTCGCGCGTATCTCATATATTAGTTGTTTCGTAAATTTTAATTATACGCGGTCGCGCACTAAAACGCAAATGATCATCAACCGCGCTCATTAATATTACGTATATATCTATATATCTATATATATATATACATACGAAATCTCTACTATATTATATATACACACGATCATATTAATACGCACCTCGTTATAAAAAATAATACGCATTCTCGATTGAAATCGCAAGGTAATTAATTATACCGATCTGTTATATACCTAGATTATTATTCCTTTTTTTTAATCAAAAACCGTCGATGCAAACTTGATTAGTATATTAATTTAAATAATACGGCAGATCCTAAATTATTCGGAAGTCCGCGTACGAAGTGTAGCGAAAGTGATATATACGGTTACGTTTTTAATTGTTACGATACTTTTTTTTTTTTTACTTTCTCGGATAAGATCGAAAAGAAGGTGCAATGATAACAATGGAGCGTCTGTTGGAAAGAGAAAAGAAAGGCCAGTTCCGGTAGGATTTTTTTTGAAGATTCTCGAAATCGAGGGAAATTGAAAGGGAGTTTAATTAATTATTACGGATCGCAGGTGGGAAACGCAACGGAAGCCGATGGAACAATTAAAGAAATGCAGATACCGCCTAACGGGATATGCTGAGATACTTGGCTACCGCTAACCAACAGTTTTTCATTTTGTTGATTTCTTTTTTTATTTTTTTTTTTCATGTAGTATTAAGGAGGTGGCGTACCCGGTAGGTTACCGACCGAGCAGAAAAAGATAATTATTAGATTTATTTAAAAAAACTACGCAATTTTATGCAAAACCCGAATGCAGAAAGTACTAGATAATTAAATAATATAAAGTTCAAATAATAATATAAATAATATAAAATAATAATATAAATAATATAAAGTCATTCTATAAGGTTTCAGGTTAATACAACAAGGAAACCTTAAAAAATTTCTGCACCGAAAATGTACGATTATTCCTAATTTTTCGATGCAGAAATTTTTTAGGATATCTTTGTTATATTGACCTGGAAATTTGTAGAATGAGTTATTATTTAATTACCTAGCGCAGTTCTGTATTTGGGATTTACATAAAATTGTACATTTTTTTTAAATAAATACAATAATTCATCTTTCTTGCTCGATCGGTAACTCATCAGGTAATGCAACCCCCTGTTGTTTATGTACGGAGGAAAATGTTAAATAATAATTATTTAAATCAAAGATCAGGAAGTATTCAATCCTATTATCTGTGCGAATCCTTTTTTGGAATTTTGTGTAAAACGATTAAAAACAAAAAACCTATACGTATATTCCTCAATTTTACTTAAAACCAAAAACCAAAATTTGTTTTTTCATTGATTAACTCTAATTTACGACAAGTGATTAAAATATCTGTTGATACGTATTACACTTAGCTAATTACCATCTCGCAAATCAATCAATTCTCCGCATTAAAAGGGAATAATAAACGTCACTTAATCCTCGATCTAAAATTAATAGCATGTATACACGATCGAAAATTGCGATAGATAGACCGAAGTAAGAACAGCAACTAAAAAAAAAACGGAGAGAGAGAAAAAAGAAGCCGAGAAAAGTCGTGACTTAAAAAGACATTAAAGCGACTCGGAATGAAAAGGATCATCGGTAGTCGGTTGACGTCGATGAGCGCACGACGATATGAAGAATTTATGGGATAGGCGGACTGACAAGTGAAAGGAATTGTTAAACAGTCCCATAGATCCTCCGGTAAAGGTTACCGTGAAATTAGATAATATTATACACAAATAACAAAAGACAAGTTAAGTGTTTACTTTGTCTATGCCTTTTTTTGTCCGCCTCTCCTTATATATATTTTTATCGCTATCGCTTTAATGGCTCTTTACATATTGATATTATTAATTGAATCACGGCGGGAGTTGATTATTTTATCCTTTTAAGTATATATCTCCGTTGTTCCACTTGCTTCGTTTTTTTTTTTGCTTTATTCCGAGATGGTGAGTAATTAATTCGGAACGAGTGTTATTTCGTTTAATCTAATATTACTATTATTACCATATTATTATTATTATTATTATTATTATTATTACCATCATTGTTGTTATTTTAATTATTTGCACAATCGTAGAGATGCCTTCGTGGTAATTAGCGTAAGAATTCGTTGCAGGAGACGAAATTGACATGAACAATATTGTTTATTAGTAAAACGAATTTTCTTCTTTTTTTTCTTTGGCAAGCTCAACTTGACCTTGAGAAAAAGGTCTCGGTATAGTTAAAGCTAAATTGAAATGATTAATTTTTAAATTAAACGTTGCTCTTTTTATGCTTCGACGCCGGCGCTAATCAGCGTCGGAGACATGCGATGTGTTTGTTAACAAAGCACTTGCGAAATAAATTTGACAGTCGTGCTTGTATACCAATCGGGACACCTCCGGGTACGAGTCCACTACTATACCGGTTGAGCCATCGCAGTCTTCGACTAAGTGGTTAAAATTAAAACATTTGACTAGTTTTAGTGACTGTATTCTTCAATACTTTTTTGCGATACGAAACATTTATAAGTTATGCAACAAGTAATGTCATCGTACAAACTATATCTGCCACAATTCAGTTTCACAGTCACTGGTAGAAATGAGAACATTTAAAGTAGGTGGGATTCTAGTTACTGGGTAAAAAAATGTGTAGTTTTAATAGGTAAAAAATGGTTATTAGTTAGATTAAAGAAATCAACGTGGAATTGTATTTTAATTAAGTCAATCAAAAAGTTGTGTCATTTATTTTTATTATCGATATAAGTATAAGGTAGATTTTGATTTTACCTCGTTAACAATACATCTCAATTCGAAATATTTTTTTTTAATCTGTGATGGTTAAGTTTTCTATATATAGAAGTTTGTAAAAATAGAATAAAATTAATTAATATTGATAGCTGAAAAGTGGTGAAAAAAATGTATTTTAATGTGTAATAAACAGGACTAGATATTTGCTTTTTATTTTCGGAAAATTATCTAAAATTATGAACCAAAAGTCTCTATTACAGATTTATTATGCTTTTTTCATAGCATTGCATCCTATGGATTAGAATCTTTATGAAAAAGATTTATTAGAATAATCTTCAAAGACCATGAGAATAATAAAGTGCCTTTAAGTATTAAGCAAACTTTTGTTCTTAATTCAGTATTGTATTACTATCAAGATTTGAAAAATCAATTTTTGATTTCTAAGAGAAAAATTAGAAATAAAAATATAATTTTGCCTAAAATTAAGAAAACTATTTCCTATAAGAGTTGTGAATAGAATGCTACAAAGTATTTCAACAATCTTCCAAATGAGTTAAAAACTATAATCTAAGCCAAAAAAAATATAAAAACGAAAATTAAAGAGTACGTAAGAAAAAATGATAATTTTATATAATTTTGTTATATTTATATGTTGAGTTATGAAGAGCTCTATTAGTGTTTTTTTTATATTATTATAATTTTTAAACAAATTTTAAATGTGTTTTTCATTAATACACACTATAAAGACGTTTCTTAATTCGTAAATTAGTTGTTTAAATTAGTCTACCAGGCCTAAGTACAGGTATCTTTGTACCTCTTTAGGATGTAATGTTTAGTCAGATACATTAATGTATATTTTTTTATTTTATATTTTCTTCTCCATACGCAACAACTTAAGCATCATATGTATTACTGGTAAATAAATAAATTATGACAAATTATATGAATCTAAAAAATGGACATTTACAGTGTTAAAAAGCGTTTCATTTAATACTTCAAATTGGCTAAGAAAAATTCAGTATTTAGTAGCGTAAACGAAAAAGCTACGGTATTTAATAGTTATTAAATATTTCGCATTTCTACGAGAGTATCATGATGCAGTAACTGACGATTTCTTAATTTTAAAACCAATTAAATATGTACTCATCAATTATCGATGAAATAAATATACTTTTACAAGATAGTCGTTCATGTTTGGATAAATTACACATATATCCTAATATTAAAAAAAAAAAAAACATTTATTGCATCAAACACGAGTATATATGATGCTCATCACCTCTCTAAAGCGCTTGTTTTAATTGGTATAGGTTTTATTTTGTCGTTAAAACGAAGTGCGATGAGAGACTGTAACGTTGATATAGTTTCACTTTTAAAACGCAATCCTACGTAACACGTATTTTTTTAAATTAATAATAATATAATAATTAAAACATATATTTATAACATAATTTTTCTTATTTGTACATACTTTTTAATTATTAGTGTTTTTTTTATATTATTATAATTTTTAAACAAATTTTAAATGTGTTTTTCATTAATACACACTATAAAGACGTTTCTTAATTCGTAAATTAGTTGTTTAAATTAGTCTACCAGGCCTAAGTACAGGTATCTTTGTACCTCTTTAGGATGTAATGTTTAGTCAGATACATTAATGTATATTTTTTTATTTTATATTTTCTTCTCCATACGCAACAACTTAAGCATCATATGTATTACTGGTAAATAAATAAATTATGACAAATTATACCCTAGTAGAAATTTAAACTAAGAACTAGCAATAAACATTGGTATTAAATACCTTGTGATGAAACGCTTTTTCACCTATTTTTTTAACACTTAATAGAATTACCACAACCTCAAAACATTCGAATAATGCTTCCAGCTTTCCGGAAAGAGTAAACTTCAAATTCCTATAGTTTCGGATGGGTTTTAACGTTTTCGTCTGATTTACAACTAATTTCTGTTGTATTTCCAGTATTTACGAAGATAAACGCTGTTTTATTAGATTTTTCACTTGTCCATTTTTAATAGATATTTAATAGGACATAACTAGACTCAACTGTAATCTATATTTACAAGCTCAAAAATGGGAGAAAAATAGGATTTTACATTAATAAATGGTCATAAAATGTGAGAAAAAGCGTTTCATCGATAGGAGAAAAATGGGCACATTTGTCGCCTATTTTTTGCCCATTCTATTCAACATTCTATTTAATACTGAATCTAAAAAATGGACATTTACAGTGTTAAAAAGCGTTTCATTTAATACTTCAAATTGGCTAAGAAAAATTCAGTATTTAGTAGCGTAAACGAAAAAGCTACGGTATTTAATAGTTATTAAATATTTCGCATTTCTACAAGAGTATCATGATGCAGTAACTGACGATTTCTTAATTTTAAAACCAATTAAATATGTACTCATCAATTATCGATGAAATAAATATACTTTTACAAGATAGTCGTTCATGTTTGGATAAATTACACATATATCCTAATATTAAAAAAAAAAAACATTTATTGCATCAAACACGAGTATATATGATGCTCATCACCTCTCTAAAGCGCTTGTTTTAATTGGTATAGGTTTTATTTTGTCGTTAAAACGAAGTGCGATGAGTGACTGTAACGTTGATATAGTTTCACTTTTAAAACGCAATCCTATGTAATACGTATTTTTTTAAATTAATAATAATATAATAATTAAAACATAAATTTATATCATAATTTTTCTTATTTGTATATACTTTTTAAATTGTTAGTGTCTTAAAAATGTTATAAAAATAGATATCACATTTTCTAAATATTGCAGTTTTAAAATATAGTTAAATATTTTAAACAATATAGTGAAAAATTCTTGTTTACTTTTCGACTCTTGCTTATTCCTGACTTCGTTTAGGCATTGACAGAGATGCGATTCTTTACTTATACTGATTATTTATTTTGATTTAATTACATGCATGTATAAAAATTTGTATCGGATCGATCGTTTTTATGTTAAAAGTATCGACAGATACAGTATCGCCGATATTTTCGAGATAAAAAGTATCGACCGATCCGATACTTTTTCGATATCGTATTAAATTTTGAAAAGTATCGACGATACTTAGATCTAAAAATTTTGGAACGAAGTATCGAGTTCCAATACAGTATCACCGATACTACCCACCTATGCATACACTTAAATTTACAAAAACGATCGAATTTTACAAGATTATTTGATGTTTTTGTACAACCTTACCAATAATCTCTCGTTAGCAATATTTTGAGGTTCCGTACATCATTAAAGCTTGCAGAAAGTTCCGATATACAAAAATCTAAAACTAAAAATCTTTTCTGCAAGCTTTAATGCTCTATGGACTTATACGCGTTCACGCCATAAAATACTTGAAAAAAGTTTCGTAACATGTCGATTCTATATCGTCGGCTGAGTGGAAGAACAGTCTATCTCGGAACCAGTTTGGAAAACGCCCTATCTCGGAACTTGCTTGAAAACGCCCTATCTCGGAACTTACTTGGAAAACGCCCTATCTCGCGATTCGCTTGGAAAACGTCCTATCTCAAATGAAATTTTTCGCTTTCAAATTTTGTAGTGGCACCACTGCGCAACTTAAAAATTCTAAGTTTAAAAATCTCATCCGATCTCTCAACATTTTTTTTAACCTTTATTAACTTAAAACATTATTTAAATTGCACACAGGTCGGGCTTATATAATAAGTACTCGATACATCGCCGCTGATAGACAGATAAAGTCAGAGAAGTCTCTCTTTCTCTGAGGAGTCCCGATGACGCCTAAACAATTTTTTTCCGAAGTTTAAAGGACTTTACTAATTAATTTATTTTAATTAGAAAGATCCGTATTTTTAAGTTGCGCAGTGGTGCCACTACAAAATTTGAAAGCGAAAAATTTCATTTGAGATAGGGCGTTCTTCAACCGAGGACGCGAGATAGGGCGTTTTCCAGGCGGATCGCGAGATAGGCCGTTTTCCAAGCTGGTTCCGAGATAGACTGTTCTTCCACTCAGCCGACGATATGTATAATATATTACTCAAATATATAGTATTATTTAATTATTTAAAACAAAATGTTTCGAAATATATTATTCTTTTCTTATTAAAACTTATATAGCTAGTTATAGCTAGTTAAAAAATTAATGTATTTGTGTATAATAAACAAAAGAATACATTTATATGAAAAATGAAATTAAAAAATTATTAAAATAGAAAATAAAGGTCATTTTGTCAATTATTCTCAATTAATATTATTCATAATCTTCTGTTTCAAATGATCCAAGAATTTTCCTTTATTATAAGAAAATTGTGTACAATCCAATTGAATTTTTCATCTTCTGGCACAGAAAATGTTAGATGGCATCGATTAAAAATATAAAAAACTATCTTTTTTACTTTTCTTTAAATTTTAAAAAACTTTTTCTTCCAAAAATACTATAAAGTCATTATGTGGAACACATAATTATCAATGAATTGACAGCGGTTTTTGTTCATAATAAGAAAATTATATTCAATTAGATTGAATTTTTTGCAATCAATATAAAAAACTTTTGATCGTATCAATTAAAAATTATCTTTTTTTTTCTTTTATTTTGATTTTCTAAAACCATATTCTTCCAAAAATATGGTTATTTCCACATTAGACTACTTTATAAGTAAACAAAATTTTAATAAAAAATACATTTTAGATTATAATTTTTTTCGCAAAAACTAATCCATCAACGATTTTTACAGCATCATGTTATTATTATCTTCGTCTACACATGCAAGCTGAGCGATATTTATCGAGTAATTTCGAAAATACCACGGTATACGTACACTCACACACCCATACAGACATTTTCTAAAAACACGTGACTTCGACTCCTAACTTGTTCAAACATACTTATAACATGCTTTTAGCGAGTCGAAAAATTATACTATTACAAAACTTCTTCTATGAGGAAGCAATTTTTCAATATCAATATAACGTAAAAATACATCGTCAATCAATGAAAAAGTCAATTATTTATACTTAACGCATTGTAATTATTCTTATTATATTATACTTTTAATTATTAAAATTTATAATCAATAGAATAATTTATTTTTGTAAAAATAACTAAACATATAGTACTTTTAGCTGGCAATTAGCTAATTGTTTAAAATTAGTTAAAAAGCATAATCATTTTAACCGAATTATAAACTAGTTGACTTTGTTAAAATTAGCTAATATAATTATACCTATAGAAATTCGCCACGACATTTTGCAGGGAACCTCGAAACATTAAAAACTACTTATGGTCAAATTTTTACTATATTATAATGCCTTTGTTTATTCCTATTACGCTTAAAAAAATATGTTTTATTAGAAATTACTATATATTCTAAGATATAATTATATGAATGTACTTGCAGAAATACTTGTATATCTAGTAATTTTGAGCACAAAATTTATAACAAAAATTACTATATGTACATTAATATATTTGTTACAAAATATAGATGAGTACTTATAATTAAAGAAGAGCTTTGCGACTATAAAATATCTTTATTTTTAATACACTATTTTTCTCATCGTAAAAATGAATAAATAACTATTTGGACAGAAATTAAAATCCTTTTTTACACGGTAAAGAGTCAAAAAACCCGAAATATGGCATTTGGAGAAAACGTAAAACATAGCCGTTTGATCGATATTTATATATATATAAATTTCTCTTGGACTGGCATATCGACGTTTTTCATTAGTATTAACAAGACAGCTCCGTAACTCAGCAAATCCGACGTTTAATATATCCATCCAAGTGTCCACGAGTCGGCGACGTCAAATTTCTTATTCCCCTCGTTCATAACGTAACGAGCGAGTCCAAAGTCAAAGTATCCGAAGAAAGAAAAGAAAAAAAAGAAGTCTTGAACACTGCGGATCGAACGGCCGATTGATTCTCGAAGTGGTTCTTGTCAAAAGTGCACGGTGCGAAAATTCGAAAGTTCGCTTTTGTCCAGGCGAAAAAGCGAAAAGTCACCGCGCGCGCTCGCTCGCTCGTTTGCCGCGAATACTGTGAACGGAATGAAACAATCGGTCGCGTTAAAGAAATCAATCGTGGAGGCGTAACTGTAAACTCGACGGCTATCTTTTCGCGCCCGGCGCGATAAATTTTTCATTCACCTCGGTCCTATTCCCGGTTTACGTGCATGCCTATCTCATATACGAGTACGTACTCTTGGAATTTCTATCGCATAATGTACAGTGGCTCCTTTGGAATATTATGTGGATTTATATGCGAGTGCAATCAATTTTGTGTTACGTAGACGCTGACGCTGTAAACGACATTTGTGTGTCTATTTTTTTTTGCTGTATGTTTTTCTAATCGCGTTTACAGGGAAATCGATACTCCCTGTTATTGGAATTTAGGTCCATCAAGTAGATTTAGTATTATTAATAAACTTATTATTTTTATTATTAGGAATAAACAATAAAACTATTTAGCGTACTCCAGTTTGCCAATCGAATTGTTTTTACAGTTTATTGTTTAAAATATATAACGGTCAAGGATTCTAGAGATATCTACCTTACCCTATTCCAAAATTGTTTTAATCCGTTTGTTAATCGTTTGCGGATAGGTTATAATTAGTCCTTTTGTACTACATTTTTTAGGAATTGCTAATTCGTACTTAAAAAAAATCGTTTCCGTTTCTACCAAGATATCGACTGAAGAATCGGCCAAAAAACTAATATAGCACCTTTTTCTAAGAAAAATTTCTGCAAAAAATATTGATAGAGTACCTATATATGGTATATAATGGCTCCGACGGTGCGGTAAATGTTTTCAGCGCGTATGGGTAAAAGAGCATAAGAAAAGTATTATTTTTGATTAGCGAAAAATGTCTAAAATTGTAGGTATAGTTCTTATACTCAGGAAATAGCTATAGCTAAGGAAAACATTTATTTATTAATTTTCTTAAAATTTTTTTAAAAAACATTTATTTATTTATTATTTAACATATCATTATTTCTAGAATCAACGAAAATCAAATTATTTTTCAATAATTATTATGCAAGCAACCATTAAATTATTTTGATGGATGTGACTGATAATAGGATTACAGATATTAGGGTTAATAAATTATTTTGATTCTCACTAGAATTATATAACAATAATATATAATGTGTCGAGTAATATTGCATCGTGATACAGTGAAAAGTATAACAATAATTCCCGATAATATTTAACAATATTTTATTTAGAAATATCAATATATGCATTGTAGATTAAAACAAAATAACAATTCATTACCACACCAAGAAATAATGAAATCGAGTTCGTAAATATCAACAATCCGTATATACCTACTCAGATTTCAAACAAACGCATCCCTCGACACGAAAACAAAAAATGCTTAACGATTTTGATACGCTTTCGGGTAACCATCTCACGAATTCATCACGGTTCGCGCGAAAATTCTACGCTCCTCGATCTAAAATAAAATGAAAAAAAAAAGCGTTGACCCACTCTCTCACGTCTTCGCCTCTCCGGGAAGAGTGAATAATTAAAAAAAAAGAAGAGTGAGAGAGAGAGAGAGAGAGGGAGGGAGAAGTCAGCAACCGAGGAGAGAAGGAAAAAGAGGTAGGAAGGTAATTACCTTCAATGATCACAGCGATTGTTGTGCGATATATGTAGGTTACGTTTCATAAATTTGCGTATATACGCGACCGCGAGAAATTTTTCTCTTTCGTCAGTATATATATATATATGTATCACATACGTGTACACGAATGTATCTGTATCGGACGTATTCGTAAATTATATTTGGGTCGATATGCATGCGTATCTTGTATCTCTATAGCGTTGGAAAAAGAAAAGGAGGGGTGGATGTATGTAGAGTATGTTCAGAGGGAAGTTCGTACCGTTGCTTATGATTGCACGTGTCATTTGTCTCCATTTTAAAATTCTTTGATCTCGACATCGTTCGCTGCATTGCTATTGTGTATAAATGTATAATGAACGCTGACGATGTGTCTCTTTTGTACAAGGATGTTCATCCTCCTCTGGTCAGTTCAATTTAATATTTGATTGCTTCGCCAAAGTTATTTATTTTTTCGATGATCGCGCGTATATATATATACGTGACTCCTTAGTTTTTTCTCTTTTCTTTTCTTTTTTTTTTCTCACTTTCCGCTACACGAAATTATTCAATAATTATATATTTTCTTTCATTGTCGTTATCAACGGATTCAATAGATATAAATTAAATTGCATAATAATTGTATCGAATCAACTGTTACGTAATACTACGTAAATGAAACCTTTTTTTTTTATTAATCGTTTGATACAGGTTCGCCGCACTGAACAAAAGAAAGTCGCTCTGCCAAATTTCAAATTTCTATATATACGTATATACATACACATCTCGCCAAAAATTTCTCGAAAGACAATTAAACGCGTTTCGGGTCCTTAAAACACTTTCGTCCGTCGAAAAGAGAGAAAAAAAAAGAAGAATTGCCGACAAAGATGTATCCCTCGTTATTGCCTCAAATTACCCGCAAGAATTATTTTAAAACGTTAACTTCAATATTCCGTTCGAAGAAAGTCGGAAAAAAAATAATAATAATAACAATAATGACGAAACCGGCAGCTGCCGGGTTTCCGAAAAAACGTGGGCTAATTGGTTTGTGCGGGTGTGGGTATATATCTTATAATTTGTGCTCGTTAATCGCGAGCAAAAATAAATGAGATGTGCGTATATACATATACGTAAAGAGAAAGAGAGAAACTAGGCAGAAATAGGTAAGGTGCGTAAGGAAAAAAAAAGTGTAACGTGAGAGTTGTACACGCGCGCGTGTTGCGCGTTTTATATGTATTATACAGCCCTTTTGGGATTTCGCGGATATATTGTGCACTCGATGTATTTTACTTGGCTCTCGATGTATATTATATATGTATACATGTACACGGACGTGCAGTAATGAAATTTGTTGGATAGTTAACTAATTGACCGTGAATGCCGTGTGGTTTTCGTCATTTCCATAGCTAGATTGTTACTCGGTTATTAGCTTCAATTATTATCTTTTTTCTTACTTTTTTAAATAATTGTGTAAGTGAGATTTTATCGAGGGCATGTCGGAATCAGAAAATGATCATTTTTAATCATTTTTTATAAACGAAAGAATAAATTTTTGAAAAGATCCCGAACGCCGTGCCCTTAGGCATGTTTTTAACAGTACATTCAATATTTTTCAGATTTTTAAATCTGTAATTTAATTCTGCGTTGAAAATTTATGCCTTTTTATAGACCAATAATTATCGAACAAAAATTTTCTATTCAATTATTACTAACTAATTTATTTAGTTTTAAAAAATCAAACGTCATGCATTATAGCTTTTGTTTTAAACTACCCATATGAATTTTGTTCAGTTTTTTAATTCAATATTTTCAGAATAATTCTTATGTTGAAAGGTGTAGATCTCTGTAATTTGGGTCCGACATCCTATTAAAATCAGAGATTTTTTTTAGATTTCCTGTCAGTTTTGTTTTTTAATTGTTATGGTTAATTTAATTGTTTTATCGTTATCGCTATACATTCCTTGAAATCTTTGTTATTTTATATACTTTTCATTATTTAAAGAAAAAAAATGTGTTGTACTACTATTTTAATTTAGATATATAAAATTTATCGGGCTTTGTGAACCAATATGCTTTAATAAGCGAGACTTGTATTATAAGCCTCGCTTAATAAAACATATTGGTATGCAAAGCCCGATAAATTTTATATTTCAAAATAATTTTTAGCGAACGATAAATTTTCTATTTTCTACTATTTTAATATTTATTTATAATTTTTTCGGCTACGTAAGTCCATAAATGGATTTGTTACGCGATTGGTACCATCTCCAATGATAAAATTATAGAATTCGTTTCAAATATATTAAAAAAATGATTATCAGGTTACGTACACGCCAACTTTCGGGAAGAAGTAGATTTTTTTTTTTATAACTGATTCTATCTGCGTATTTATTTAGACTTACTTATTTATAAATTTGTAGTAAAAATGACAATGTCATTCGAGCCCCAGGCTTGATAAATGGTAAACATTATTATGTTGTAAATTAACAATTTACTCCAACTTTTGAAAAATGTTACTAACGTGCAGTAAATTTCACTATAGAATCTTTAAGTTTTGTCAAATCTGACCCTCGTTTACTCGACTAAAAATCACTGGTGCAGAAATTAATGCCACATAAAACTTTTTATCAAAAGCGCTGTCAAAAGAGAATTTCGAGTAAAAGCTCGATTAGGGGTGAGTTTAACTATGATGTCTAGTCTATAACAGAGCTTATGCTTCAAACTTAACTTCAACAGTACTTTTTTTCAAAAAAAAATTTATTTTGAAAAAAAATTTAAATGGACAAAGAAGTATGTAAAAGGCACTTTTGGATTCAGCGCATGAGGTATAAAAAATGCTGATTTTTGAAGTTTTGATAATAACGCTTCGAAAATTTATACATGACGTTGAAATCATGCACGTTAATTCGAAAATTCTAGTTATATCTTTCTCTTCTCGAAAGTATATTTTAAAGAAAAATACTGCAAATGCTTTTTTAAAAAATCCTTAATTATTTATTAGAAACGCTGTTATACTTTATTTATTCACAATGAAAACAATAAAAATATAATTCTTAGTGTACTTTATTACAAATATTCACAAGGTTGTAGTAAATTTTAACACATTTCGTAACGCATTAGTATGTATCAAAGCTGGGAAGTAATTTATCCGCATTTTTTCGTCGAATATTTTTAAAAATGAAATAAAATAAAACAGATAAATAAAAAAGTGCTATGTCTATGAAATTATACGATGATTAAGTCACTTAACTTAAATTAACTTTCAAAAGTATTAGAACAAAAGTATTTGACGAATACTTTTCACCAAACATTGATTGTTTTTGGTAGTTGCTACTTTAAAATTAATTAGTCCTCAGTTCTTCATTTATTGCAATTGTATGTATGTGTATAGGTATATTCTGCATAATAAACAAATTATGTGTTGATAAGTATAAAATCTTACAGTTTGATATGTTAATTTAATAAAATGAAAAATAGAAAGTAACCTGCCCTGTTAGAAATCAGAAAATTAAAAATCGGCAAATAATAGGTTATTAACTAAATTAACGTGTTTTATAGCTACTTCTGCTAGGTTGTTACCACTGTTAAATGAAACGCTTTTTCCTCTTTAATTCGCCCATTTCTTAGATTCAAAACAGCTAATCATTACGATATGTTCATTTAAGTCCTTGTTTCAACCCATAAAAGATCGGATTATTTGATAAAATGTACACCGAAACTATACCTATTTCCTAACTATTTAAATGACACTTTAAATAGATTTGGAAAATAAATTGGAAATATTGTAAATCTGAATGACACTTTAAAATGACTGGTTTAAATGCAGAATTAAGAGTAAATTAGTATTAGTATTCGAGTAAACGATCCAATTTGATTAAAAATTTGGAGTTTTAAGTACATGTATGGCCAGAAGGTGAAGTGAAAATATTTGGAGATGGACGAACGCAGTGGGAAAAAGCGTTTCATTTAACCTATTAACTCACTACTTTTAATTCCTAATTTTTAGTTCACATTTCCAGCAGGGTGTTAGGACATTACAATTTTTCATTTTATTAATTGCGTATATAGTATATTTGTTATATATGTATATGGATAATTCTCTGTAAGATTAGACGGCTAAAATTTTTTTTCTTTCTTAAAATTTTTTTACTTATTCTATTAAGTTTTTCCAGTGTATGTAAATTTGTTCAGATTTTTATATTACTTTAGGCCAAAGTGGCAGAGAATTGAAAAAAAAGTGTATTATTCGAATTTATGCAATTAATCAACGCATTTGACTAATCTGAATCGACAGAATTTTAACCATATTAATTACAAACCGACTGGTTTTAGCTTTTAATTGATATTAACAACGGGATAATGCAATAAATGTTAATAAAGTTCGCGCATCCTTTGAGCGACGTGTAGCTTATAACGACGATTCGAAGTTAAACAATGGAAAGGTTGATGGCGCAGCGGTAACGTGCTCGATTTCGACGCGGAGGGTCCCAGGTTCGAATCCCGGTGTCGGTCGGGATGATCCAAAGTTTTTTTCATTAAAATAATTTATTATTCAATTTATATTTCAGTTTAAATGTATGTAAATAATAATATATCTAAATAATTCTATGTATAAAATAAAAAAAAAGATGGCACGGGAGCCGTCCGAAAAATAAATTTTTCTTTCTTTCAGTCGCAATAAAAATTACTATACTGCTTTGTAAAATTTGGTGAACTCGTTCTAAAAATTAGTGAACTGCAAGTTTGTCTCATTTTTATACTTTATGGCTATATGCATTAATTTTTAGCTCCAAAGAGAAACATTTTTCACAAAAAACATATCTGTACTTTTTTGTAAAATACTCTGATCTTTTCACCAAAAATAATTCCAAAGTCATACTATTCTTATTTTTTTTTTTTATTCTTGATTTTGTGCACTCTTTTTCCTGGCACTTCCTACCGTTTATCCCCTAGTGTCCACCTACCACCTATGTGTAGGTGCTTTATCCCTCCCTTAAAAACCCCACCATCTCGCATTCGCCCGGGGTTATGCCCGTGGATGAGGGAAACCTGTGAAGCAGGGAAAACCTCACCCGAGATGGCCGGTGTATTCGAAACATTCTTTTTGGGTGTCAAAGTCACATTGCGTAGGCCTTGACACCGAAACCGAATGTTTCACACCTCCCACTCACGTTGTGAACTGTGGAAAAACACCTAACCGATCCCGAAAGCCGCACAAGAATGGTGTCACCCATCCAAGTACGAACCGCACTCAGTGCTGCTTAACTTTCGTGATCGGCCAAGGTGCGTCTCCGCCACTCCGCCACCGCGTCGGTCCAAAGTCATACTATATAGGCTATAGATACCCTGTAAATCATTTAAATCTTGAAATGAGGATTTGAGTGGGTATGATTATCGAGATACAGGCTAAAAAATTCTTGAAGATACCTTTTTTAGTCCCAAAGTCCCTGTGAAAATCCTATTACATCACAAGCATAAGCCTCTGTGCTAAAAGTTATTTTAGCAGTCTATCAATTCTCACTACCATTAAATTTATAGAAATAGTTTACATAAAAAGAAAGATACTTTTACAATAAAAAGTTGAAAATTTTTTGCATTTCTAACAAGGAGGGGTTCCACCTTCCGGGAAACGGATTTGGTTGCAACTTTGAGAGCTGTTTTCTGGTACCCAAATATGAAATAATTCATATGAAATTCAATATCATAGGCTGTTTGACGAAAATTATGCGCAGTAAACGAAAAATTGTGAAAAAAATATGTTTAAGCTTAATCGCCAATAACTCGGAAAGAAATAGACGCTAGTACTCAAACTAAAATCCATTAAACTAGTTGAGATCAAGTAGATATTGTTTAAAAAAAACGAAGCTCAAATATCTCAATTTGGATAAAAGTTATGGAAACAATAAGAATTAGACGAAATATTTGCCTAAAAAGTCTATCAAATTTGAATACTAAATTTTCGTTAAAATTTTATCTAATTCTTATTTTTTCCATAACTTTTATCCAAATTGAGATATTTGAGCTTCGTTTTTTTTTAAACAATGTCTACTTGATCTCAACTGTTTAATGGATTTGAGTTTGAGTATATGTGCGTCTGTTACTTTCCGAGTTGATGGCAATTAAATTTAAACATATTTTTTTCACGATGTTCGATAACTACGTATAATTTTTGTGAAACAGCCTATAAGATTGAATTTCATATGAATTCTTTCATATTTGGGTACCAGAAAACAGCTCTCAAAGTTGCAACAAAATCTGTTTCCAGGAAGGTGGAACCCCTCCTTGTAAGATACAAACTTATGTCACAGAACAGAGTAAATAAATTGTATACATTTCAATAATTTTTAAAGCCCCTAGAATGCAATTATTAACTATATGATTTTCATTATTATATTTTATAATATAAAGTGTATATGTCATACATGTCGATTTCTTAGATTCTGCGAATATAAATACGCAATCTGTTAACCGTCGAGAATGTATATATGCACGCACCGTTGGAATAAGCAAAAAACTGAGAATATTTTATTCATTTCGTCTTTTTATAAAACGTATAAATATTTTTTAATTTAAAATATAGATGTTCCTTTCTAAGCTATATACGGATAATATTATAGTTGCATCAACATGTTAAAATATAGTATTCAATATTTTTTCAAAAACTTCTTTCAGTATCCTCCATGTAACGAAATTTTTACCGTGATGAAAAGATTTTACAAAAATATACACATAAAAATGTATATGTAAATAATAAATAAATCTGCAATCAGATATATATTTATGGCACTCGCATCTTTGTATACTATAATATGTACAATATTATAGCGGAATTCGAGTATTTTAACATGATTTTAAAATGAACTTACAATTTGAGAACGAAAACGATTGGGCACGTGAACGGTTAAATTTTAAATCTTTTAATCAGTTTTTATTATTTCATATTTTTCGTAGTATAGACTTTTGTCGAGTTATCTTTATTAAACAATTCGATTGAACATTGGTCTTTAGTAAATCAAACTCTAACTCGCATAAAGTAGATATTCGCGTAAATCTTTCAAAAATCTCGTTAACGAAAATTGATATAAAGCGACAAGTATTACTATACATTAAAATAAAAGAATTATATGATGATGTTTTACGTACTCTAAGAAAAATTGATAATGTTGTATTACTATATACTTTTGACTGTCGGAATATAAAAACGCGCAATATTATGTATAAAATTTTATAAAAAAATACAAATCTTTTGTTTTACTGCATAATATATAATTTTTCATTTTATTTTGACACACACTGTATATTAAATATTACTGATTAAGGAAATGTTAAACTAAAACGTTGGAATCTTTATTTATTTTTTATTCAAGAATGGATAGAATTTATTAAAAAATTTCTTTGTAACGCTCTTCTATAGTTATAACTGCTTCGAATAGTACATGTGAATTTTTTCAATATGTTTTATCACTAATTGATTGAGATTTTTGGGCAGCCGCAAAGATCAATTTTACACCTAATCATTACGGATGAAAAATGATAATTAATTTATAATTAATATAAAGTTAATTATTTCGAAAAATCGCTCTGTAACGGTATTCTATTTGTTTTCAACATTATCTGTGAATTTTTTCATATTTTTAATCTCATTAGTTTTTAAAATTTTTAGGATTTTAGAGGTAGGTCCCTGCAATTTGGGTATCACGATTTTAAATACAATATTTTTCTTTCATTTTACTAATCATTATTTTACGTATACCCTTTACGACTGAATGTATAGTCAAATTGCTAAATATCGTTAACGATTGTCCCATTTCCAAAAAACTATAATTAAATAGCATAGGTACAAATCCACTTGCAAAACCAGCTCGAAACGTCAGGAATAAAGTAACCTTTAATAAAATCCCCAACCAAAAGAAAAAAAGCTGTAAGAAACCTGCACCCAATTAGTATTCTCAAAGCAATTTTAATAAAAAATCAGTTTAACGGAGTACTCATTTTATATGTATGTGCGTGCATATATATAGAGAGACCTAGTAAATGCATACACCGTGAAAATTCTCCCGAAAATTCAATTTCCATATAATCAAGAGATGCGCGGAGGATACGGTCTGGTAATCCTATGGATTTCGAGTCAACGAAAGGAAAAACCCGGATGTGTCTGGTTATGCCACAAAGTCTAATTATTCTCAGATTAAATTCTTACTCCGCTTGATATTCTTCTCTTCTTCCTTATATATAGCAGGTATATATGTAAAAGTTCGTTAACGGTTCATTATCTCTACGGTATCCTCGGTTATTTAATATACAACAATCAATTTTGATATACCCTTAGTGATATAATTGAACTTCCTGTGTGACGATTTATTTTTCTTTTGTTTTCTTTCATTTTCTTTTCTACCTCTCCCTCCCTCTCTCATTTATATGGTAAACAGCGTGATGCAACGAAAATAAAAAGTAATAATCGCTCAAATTAATGAGATGAGAACATCAGAGCTAGCCTTAACTACCGGAAAAATATTGTTTAAAATACAGATAACGCACGTGCGCGCGAAATTTTTTTTTTTTATTATTACCATTTTCTTCCTCTCGAAATTCTAACGTCTGTAGGATCAATTCGAAATGTTTCTATAGAATTTTTGAGAAATCGATGGAACTGTAAATTATCGATGGGTGAAAGTCCGTGTAATTTAGAAGAAAAAAAAAAAGTGAAATGGGTAAAACAACAAATATACTCGAATTAAGTAACCGAGGGAGAAAAAAAATGATGTACGTAACGAAATCCTGAGTAGAAAATTACTACTTTCGTGTAGACCAAGATGCGGCAATTAATAAGAGAGATAAATATTAGACGCTCGGTTAACACGCAAATACTTACATTTCTTTTTTGACGTTTTGAGGTTACCAACGAACTTTATATTTATTAATTACTATTTTCATATTCGAAAATTTGACAAAAAAAGTGTTCTATTTTTTTTTACCGAGACGGTATAAGCTTAATTATTCTCTATTTATTTCGATAAATTAAAAATTTTTGTAAAACAATTAAATTTTGTATAATTATTTATAAATATTAAAAAAGCCATTTACCATACGAGTTACAGTAAAAATAGAAAAAAATTTTATTTTTATTTTAATTTGTGTTTACGTTGAAGAAGATTTAGTGAACTTTTAGAGCGAATTACGATCTATTAGATAGTCGTTTAATTTAATATGCAGATGATTAAATCTTTCCATCCAAAGCATAACTTGCATTTAAAATACATATCGTAATTACTTTCAACGCGATACTATCAATAAATCTTTTCAAATTAAGAACAGTCTTTTAAATTAGTCTTCGAGTGAGCATACAATTTTCGTTTTCATTCTTTGATCAAGTACTCGAGAAGATATATCTAAATATATTTGCATACACTGAAAAAATAATTCTTATTTAAAACGGAATTCTTCTTAAATATAATCGAAGAAGAAATCTGGTTGATATTCAATGAATCCCCCTATAATCAAACTATATTTCCTTATGTCCAAAACTAGAAAGGTTGATGCAAGTAGATTAATTTACGTAGATTCAAGCATACTCTTCTAAATTTTGCAAGATTCATTTAATATAAACCATATTTCTTCTTGGGTCATATTTAAAATTCCGCTTTAAGTAAGAAATATTTTTTTCAGTGTATTTTATGCAATTGAATATGTGCAACATTTTATTCGTAATTAGTAAAAATAGGTTAATACAACGTATTGATGACATAGCGTATACAAATAAAAAACACTTCTTATATTATAGTTAAATATTTAAATTGAATCAAATAATCCTGATGGAAATTTTAGAAGTCTTAGACTACGTAAATCAGCTGCTTTAGATTACGCAATAACACATAGTTAGAAATGTATACAGCTTTTAAACAAAACTTTATTTTTTTTTCAAGAATTAATCAATTTTACTGAAAATTTATTCAAAATTTGACTATTTTTGGTGGTAAGAATATTAATCCCCAGTTTGGAAATAAATTAAATAGTATGAGTAATAAGGAAAACAATCGTAAGTTGTTAGCAAAATCGTACTAAAAATCATTCGTGATCTTAGTAAAAATCACATTTCTTAATTATGAAATAAAAATTTTTAATACAAATAATTAAAAAATGTTTATAGTTTTTTCTACATGGTAAAACGTTTTTTTCATGGTGTTCATCCAGTGAAAATAGCTGTTGTTGCATGCTACAATTATCAGTATACAAGCTAGTTTTAGCCTTTCAAACGTTACTTTTACTGTGAGTAAGTCAAAATAAAGAACAATAATTAAAACGGGATTTAAAAGATTTTTTTTATTCCAATATTATAGGGAACCTTACATATATCTTTAAAAGTATTGTTTTAAAAGCAAGATAGTTTTAAAAATAATTCAAAGTTTAGTGAGCTATTGAGTAGTGGAAACTGAATAAAAATTAATTTATATGCTCATTTTCTGTTAAATGGGATATCAAGTGAAAATAAAACGTTTTGGGTCATAATGGTTACACCCTCCCCTCCCAAAAAAAGTTATTTATACACAAAGGGAGTTAAATAGGCGTTTATTCCCGGGATGAAAGTTGCTGCCCGACGTTTAGCTTTTGGCAGTAAAATTTATCCAAGAGAATAACCGCTCGTTTACTCCCGAAGTGCATAAACAATTTTTCACCAAAAACACCTGAAAAAGGCCATTTTATTCGACAACAACAACAACAATAACAACAGTTCATTCATTTATTGTTGTATTTATAATTATTGTTGAAAAAGGGTGTGTTTTTTTTTAAATAAGTTAATGCGGTGAGTAAAAAAGGGAGTGCGGGTAGTGAAAAGTGATTACGGAGAGTATAAAATACTTTATACTCCTCGGAAGAAAAAAAATTCAACTTTTATCTATCCGTTGAGATCAATGACTTTTTGGGCGTTTTGGGTAAAAATAATTTTTATTTTCATAAAACGTTAAAAAATGATGAAATATATAAATAATATAAATTCCGATGGAGAAACTCATTTTTTTAATATTTTAATGACGTAGTAATTAATAATTAAATTTAAACTATAAATCATTTAAAAATAAAAAAAAAACCTAAATCCGTACTAAAAATCTTTAATGTTTATAGAAATTATAATAATACGTCAAAATTTAAAATATTACTAATTTTTATGAGGTTTATGAGAATATAATCATTGCTTTTTTTGACAATAAATTTGACAATAAATTGTTCAATATTAAATATATCTTTGCAACGGATTGTTAATGTAGCAAATTATCAACAATTTGTACTATGTACAAACCATTTACCACGATTCGAATAATAAAATTGATATAAATACATCCCACACGAAAATGTGTCGATTGTTCGAAATCGAGTGAACGGCGCTCTTCTTCCTCGTTGGAATTTGTCGGAGATATAGAGTAACAAACAAATAAAATAATCATACCGTAGCGTCGATAAGTCGTTAACAACAAAGTTTCTTTCGACGAAACGACGAGCGGCCGACTCTCTGGGCATATATAGCCATACACATCACCCAAACTTATCACTGCAGTTGGTCAAACTCGGGGAAGTTTCGCGCGTGCACGTCCATACATATGTGACTCGATAGCGAGAGAGATACGACAATATAGATCGAAATAACCATGGAAAATGAAGAGGAGATAATGGGAGAATGTGAAACCGGCAACACATGGAAACTGATGGTTTCGAGATCCGTTACCGTATTGTTGCAGTGCCTACATATGTATACACTGCAAGACAATTGTCGACGTTACCTTTTTTTTTAACAAATTTTTCTCCTACGAACGGTACACATCCGTATAAATATGAGATCCTGCTTAGTTTTAATCACCCGTTTAAAGAACTATGTGAAATTAACCATCGCTCTCACTCTCTCACTCTCTCTCTCTTGTTTGTGTACATAGCGTTATATAAGTGATTTTTAACGTGGAACTCGGATGTGAGTAGATTCTTTTAAATGGGTATGTATACTACTTAAAGTTTAATTAACGATGCTTTCTTTTTCACGAATTTAGAGAATTTTAGGTTAATTTGATCTCGGGGAACACTTTATAATTCACTTCCTGTTATAATACGTCAATTATATACAGGGTGTCCAAAAAGTCCCGGAACACCTTCATCAATCAGTTTACCTGGGAAATTACTAAGGTGTTCCGGGACTTTTTGGACACCCTGTATACATATACGTAACGTGTTTAATCAAATTTGTTTTGTTACCATGTTCGTCTGACTAAATCTGAATTTATTAATTTACATCTTGAGAGAACGCTAAAGTGACCTGTTATACCATTTACGTTTCCTCGTAAATGGTTCGACCGATATTTCGAGCGAAATAATTCAATATAATATAGAAATAAACGGGATGCAACTCGTTCATTCTCTTCAAATAATAAATTAAAATATTTTTCCACATATACTATATATTACACTTTTTGTAATGTTTATAAAAAAAGGAAGTTGAGTTAAGCTTACTCGTACTTCTTCAGTCAAATTTCTGATTACAAATTCGAGTAGCATTTATTATACTACATATGTTTTCACGATCTCCATTCATTAAAAAAAATAAGCCATATTTTGTGTAAAATAATATGAGAGTCAAATTAAAATATCAAACATAATTGTAATATTATAATTATTTTTTATTTTAATAATTTGCATCGTCATGTAAAATAATACTATGGTTTATTTTTTACAACGATATAATTTTGACATGAAAATAAAATAATTTTCTCCTACAATTAATTGATCAAACCGTATTAAAACGTTAACCTAACCTTAAGCGATTACCACGAAGACCCTTATTCACAAAAAATATGTAAATACTTAAGTGTTAGTGTCAATAAATTTTACCAATGTAAATAATATAAGTAACATTTACTTAATTCTACTAGATATCGCACTATTGTAAACCCAAATTGCAGGGATCTACACCTTTCAACATAGGAATTATCTTGGAAATATTGAATTAAAAATCTGAACAAAATTCATATGGGTAGTTTAAAACAAAAACGAGGGCATGACGTTATTATTTTTTAAGAAAAGATTAATTTGTTAATAATAATTGAATAAACAATTTTTGGTCGGTAATTATTGGTCTAAAAAGACGAATTTTCAACGCAAAAATCATAATTAAATTACAGATTTTTAAATCTGAAAAATATTGAGTGTACTGTTTAAAACATGCCTAAAGGCACGGCGTTAAGGATTTTTTCAAAAATTTATTCTTTCGTTTATAAAAAATGATTAAAAATGATCATTTGCTTAGTCCAACATCTCCTTAAATGTTCTCTAATTTTTACTTGGCTTTCTAATTAATAATGCTGTATGTTGGAGCGATATTACAGATATCTGCCATTTTCAAAAACGCAATGAAAAAAAAATTTTTTAATAAACTTATTGATCGGTAATATTATGTAATGGTAACTCAAATTTATCTTCAAATATAATAATAATTTAATTAAAAATTTGAATACAAGGACTGAAGCACCTGACGGACTTTTGGGTAAAATTTACTCCGTCGGTATAAAAATAATAAATACAATTAATTAAAATATCAGATTTCGAAAAATTTAACATTTAATTAATAGAAACTTTATTCAAATATTTAACTTTTAACAGAATTGAGAATCAACGTATAATACATCCTGCTCGTACTTATTTCATAATTTCTGTATTTACTTTCTATCAAAACAATAAACAAGATTTCCAAACCTCTAAAAGACAAAAAAAAGTAAGTTAATACAAATCGTCTCCGATAATTGATTGGATATACCAACGACTAATCCACATACATTCATTCGCACTTTTAAAACGTCTATCTAGATTCGAAAGTAACAATTACAATTATCGTCTTTCAACTCACGCGTGCAGATGAAGTTAAGTAAAAAAAAAAAAGAGAATCGAACTATGTAACTTTCTTGACACGCAACAATATTTTTTGTTACTCCACCTACAGTTATGTATAAGTGCGTGTGTGTGTATATAATATATGTGTGTGTGTGTGTGTACAACGTGTTATACTTGTAGAATGATCACAACCAACAATTATTCAGGAAATCATGTCGGGTAATATGCATTCGATACGATTTCCGGAGCTTTCGCCAAACGAGACGCATAACGTATATACACACCTCATTAGGCTCTCGAGGTATGAACTTTCGTCGCGGGCGCGGGATCGACGGAGCAATCATCGGGCAACCGTGAAATTGAGAGCGTCTCCTTCAACGCCAACCGCGTCTGTATATATATAATACTAAGGAAATTACGTTGTCGCTTTCATTTTATATTATCGTGTATATATATACCGTTGACGTTTATTAATTTCTTTCACGTCTTGGGTTGAAAATTGAAATTCCCGGGGATTTAAAAGGTATATGCGCATTCTTAGTTTTGACAGGATTTGGAAATGACGTTTTAACTATACTTATCGTGGGCGGCAACTGTTTCTAAATTTGATGAAACATTCGGTAGAAAATACTAATTATAATTCGAATTATATTATATATTGCCAATTGGTGGGGAGCGATAAATTAGTTTTATATTTACTTGCCACTGAGAAAAGAGATTCTTTGAGGCAAATAATATTTCTTAATTGTTAAGAAATGTGGATTAGAATATGGTAAAAGGCACATGTCTTAACTATTAAGAATCTATTTGAATTTTTGGTCAAAAACGATTATATTATTTTGTCTTAATTAAGACGTTCTTTTATCAATAAATGAAATATTATATTATTATTAGTATAATGCATCGTAAGGATAATCTTTTCATGTACCGCTAGAGGGACTCGACGACTTTTTGAACTTAATAGTAAATTTTAAGGATTAATGATATAAGTATGTCTACCTACCCTAACTCTCATATATTAACGTAATTAAATATATTTACTAATTTGACTAAACGAATGTGAATTCAGTATAATCTAAAAGTATATACCTTACGTTAATAATAATCTCAACTTAATAAATTAGTTTAAAATTTATATCTTTGAGTAAAGAATATTAGGTTTTATTTGATTACTTTCTTATTAAGAAATGTTTCTTTATAGTTAAGAAATTGTCATTTCCCGCAAAGTAAAGATTTTAAAACAATAGCAAATACACCATTTCTTTGAAGCAAAGAATTACTTCTTCAGTGTGTATTTCACAATTCACATCTGACAAAGAAGCATACAGTCATTTTTTACATGTTAATCCATTTTAAATCACTTAATTTCATCCTCCTTTTTATACATAAGTAAGTAAAGATATTTTTCAACTAACTCAACCTTTGATTATTATTATATTTTACTCTAATTATTAGGAATAATTAAATCTTTCGATGCATTGAGTTTTATTAATCACTTAATGAACGCAATGGTCTTGCTACAAATCATAACGGGCTTTCAGATAATTAGACAACTATAAGTAAATTTCGGTAAAAACTCCTATTTACATATAAAAAAAATAATTTATATTTCTATTACATTTACTCAACTGAGTTTTAAAGTTGGATCTTACTTGTTCTCTTGAAATGTATACGTCAGATTATTGCATTTGAATCAAATTAAGGGGATAAGCTTGAGTTAAATTTAAAAAAAGAACTATTAAATTTTAACAATTAATAATTTTATCATAATAATTGAATACATTTCTTCATTTTTTAAGCAAATTATATTATTATTAACTTTTATTTAAAATTCTTTCGATCAATTGATATTTAACATAACTATTTTAATTAATTATGAGAGTTCGTACTCTGATTTTTTATCATAATGGACTTACGCAGGATATCTCTGGATCCACTTCATCGAATAGGCTGAAAATTTAACAGTAACTTTTAAATATAAATCTAATCCACTTGAATGAAGCAGAATTTCAATAAAAGTCTAATGTTTATTTAAAAAAAATACTTAGCTTTTGTTTAGACAAATTTTTAATTTCTCAAAATAATTTAATAAGAATACATTTTTTATTACAATATTAATACAGTCTGCTCCATTCAAATAGATTAAAAACAAATTTAAAAGCTTTTACAATACAATAATTCTATAACATTTTTACAAAATAATATAATAACTAATATAACAACCTAATACGTAAACAGAAAGTTGTTGATCATTTGTTGTAAATATCAATACAAGTTTTAACTTGTAAAAATAAACAAAGAGGAGGAGGCAAATAGCGTACAAGATCCTTAAAGTTTAATAATAAAATTCTATCAAATAAGAATGATTTCTAATGACATATATACTTAACTAATATTATCGGTTCGTTAATTTTAATATATTTTTATAGGTTGTGCTCACATTGATATAAAGAAATTTGAAAATTTATAGACTAATGATAATCATCAATATATTAAAGACACACACTACCGCTCATAGGGTTTTAGACACCCCATATCAAAACACGGTTAACTTTAAAGTTTAATATCTCAGCTTAAAATTATCGTAAAAAACCCTTCGACATCTCATTTTCAAGGTTTTTGCAAAAGCTTTCAAGCTATTTGGATGAGATATTACGATCGGCTGTTTTTTTATTGTTTTTTTACATAAAAAGAAATGCAAAATTTTAGGTTTTTTCTTCGAGCTATAACTTAATTTATTTTTGTGGGAAGAATTTTAACAGAAAAACTACCCGTACCGTTTGAATGCTTGTTTCAAAAGCTACAAAATTCAGGTGCGGGATATTTTTTTAAATTCATTTTTTATGAATTTTACCGCGTTTTATGTAAAAACCAACCTTTTTGTAAATATTCTCATATCTTAGAAAGTTGAAGCTGTACAAAAAAACTTCAAATAAAAAAGTTGTAGCATTTTAACAGAATTATCGAGATATTAACTTAAACATGCAAAAAAAAAGAATTTTTTTTATTTTTTATGATAAAAAAATGTTTTAAACAAAATAATTTTTTTTTTTAATTTTTTAACAGTTACAAAAAATCTTTTAATTGAGTTAAGTGTATAAAAGGAAATGAAAATAATAACAAGGCAAAGAACATATAACTATTACTTTTATTTGTTCGCATGAAAAATTTTAATTACAAATTTCAGTATCAATTCTTGAACATCTCAAAACAATCTTAAATAGTTCTATTTATCCTAAATAGAAACATCACAACACGTCAAACTAATTAATAAATTAAACATTCTTTTCATCGAAGTGTCCACCTTTGTTTTTAATGACTGCCCTGCATATGTTTATTACATAAAACGCGGTAAAATTCATAAAAAATGAATTTAAAAAAATATCCCGCACCTGAATTTTGTAGCTTTTGAAACAAGCTTTCAAACGGTACGGGTAGTTTTTCTGTTAAAATTCTTCCCACAAAAATAAATTAAGTTATAGCTCGAAGAAAAAACCTAAAATTTTGCATTTCTTTTTTATGTAAAAAAACAATAAAAGAACAGCCGATCGTAATATCTCATCCAAATAGCTTGAAAGCTTTTGCAAAAACCTTGAAAATGAGATGTCGAAGGGTTTTTTACGATAATTTTAAGCTGAGATATTAAACTTTAAAGTTAACCGTGTTTTGATATGGGGTGTCCAAAACCCTATGAGCGGTAGTGTATGTAGCTGCTTGAACTCCCTTCCGAAAGGTCGAGTGATCTAGTGAAATGGGACATTTTAAACGTCCGGTACGTCGTCATTTATCGTTTTTGTTGCTATATGGTTGGTTCGTGGATATCAATAAATTCAACAATTATGTACTTACTAATAATTATTGCTTTTATAAATATTTTAACTTTTTGTGGATATTTACCCTATTTTATTATTTAAAAAAATTTTTTTTACATCAATCTTTTTCACTTTTAAACTATGTATACGGGTAGAAAGAACGATTTTAAAATAAAGAATTAGCTATTTCCATGTAAAAATAGATTACGTTACGTGACAATACAAACAATCTATATTGAATACTTATTTAATGGAATATTTTAATAAATGCTACTTAAGGAGATTGTGCAGGTACGTCCCTAGTCAAAAGTGATAAATTTCATTAAATTATTTTTAAGATGGTGTAAATTGGTGTAAAGATTCTTAATAATTAAATTCGGTGTTTGCATTTTAAATAATTAGCAGAATAACAATTAAGATAATTATATCCATTTTATTAATATGTAAAATATTGAACAAAGCGTATGATTTGATTCATATTTTGATGTTAAATGTATTTTTCTAACATGATTTATATATACGTTTTCATTAAGTTACAAGTAACTAACGGATATTTTCAAAGATAATACGTAATTATTCCATATTATTTATATAGTAAACAAATTTTGACCGACGCGGTGGCGGAGTGGCGGAGACGCACCTCGGCCGGTCACGGAAGTTAAGCAGTATTGTGCGCGGTACCCAAGTGGATGGGTGACGCTCTCGGTCGCTTGACTTTCGTGGCGGGTTAGGTGTTTTTTCACACTTCACAACTTGAGCGGGAGGTGTGAAACATTCGGTTTCGGTGTCACAATGGCCTACGCAATGTGACTTTGACACCCAAAAAGAATGTTTCGAATACACCGGCCATCTCGGGTGAGGTTTTCCCTGCTTCACAGGTTTCCCTCATCCACGGGCATAACCCCGGGCGAATGCGAGATGGTGGGGTTTTTAAAGGGAGGGATAAAAGCACCCACACATAGGTGGTAGGTGGACACCGTTAAAGTCTCCAGGGGGATAAACGGTAGGAAGTGCCAGGAAAAAAGAGGGCACAAAATCAAGAATAAAAAAGAATAGTAAACAAAATTTTAACAAAATAATACGGTATGATAATAATATAACCCACAAAGAGACCCTCATATATTTGGGAAACGGATCGTACCCAGCTTGCAGTATATGTTTTCTAATATAAAAATATAAAGAAACCCAGAGCCGCTGACCCTACAATCTTTTTTTTTAAAAGTTATACGTTGTTAAAGCAAAATTTGCAAAAAAAAGAACCTTTACTTTAAACGCTTGCAACTTCTAAACTATCAAATATTAATACCCAAACTGAAGTTTAATAAAAAACTAAGATAAAATAGATATAATTTAAAAAAAAAGTACGCTTAAATACGTTAAAATGGAGCAGAGTTATAGCCAAATTAAGAATTTGAAGAAATTTAGCTTAAAAAATCAATAAAATGTCCAATTTTCGTTAAAATTTCTTTAAATTCTCAATTCGGCTATAACTCGGCTTCATTCCAATATTTGATAGTTTAGAAGTTATAAACATTTAAAATAAAGCGTTTTTTTTTTGTAAATTTTTTTTTAACAGCGTATAACTTTTGAAAAAACGATTGTTAGGGTCTGCGGCTCTGGGTTTCTTTATATTTTTATATTAGAAAACATATACTGCAAGCTGGGTACGATCCGTTTCCCAAATATATGAGCCTCTCCTTGTAAGTGTACCTTGAATTTTAGCAAAATCTGTTTAGTTAATTCTTAACCGACACAACCTCGATCCTTAAGCAGAAAACATATTTTGTTCTTTATTTATTATTACTTACCTTCAAGTAAATTTTAATTCAATCCATTATTATTAGTATATATTAGAAACTAGAAAAATTTTAAGAAGAAATTTTTAGAAGTATTGTAATATATTTTACCCATCTGTCCCCTCTGTTTTATTAACAATCATTTAAACACCCGCATTGATTACGATTTCCGTGTAAAGTTTATACAATCAAAGACACGAAATGCTATGAAGATAGTTAATAACTGTTATTTAAAGTAAAGATAGACTCCGTTAAAAACGACTAATAGAGGTACCGTTTTCAATAGTACACTATAGTTTCCTAAATACATTTATTATCAATAATAATCATATGAAAACCAAAAATTACCGAATAAACAAATAATATATATATACACACACACACACAAAATATACTGTACGTTTACATATAACTTTTCTTCTGAATACTTCTCGAATACATTGAATTATTATATCGATAAGGGTACAAAGTATATTTAAATTGCATCGTCATTTAGAAAAGCTCACCGTTATATATACCTGAAAATAAACATATCGTGCAGTAAAAATAAAGGGAGAAGGAGGTAATTCGAGTAAATAAAAATAACGATAAGTAAAACGATACAGACGCGCTAAAAGTTATATAATTCAAATTCCATACAATTCAATAATATAATTGACCCGACAATTTGATTCGGCGGTTACGTGCAACACGACGAAATTCGATCCAGGTCCGCCATTGATGGGTACAATGTGTCCACATTCTTCACCCTCGTTTTCGATAGGAAACTTCCGTGATTATGGAGACACCGTCGCCAGTTAAAATTTTTTTCCCGTCGATCGTGCTCGTTTCCGCTGACTGGCTCGTTACTTGTATCTTTTGGATTATCCGATCGTTCGCGATGCGTTTCCCAATTTTGAAGTGCTCCCCACTTATTTGATTGATCCAAACGAAGCAGAGGAGCACGATTAACGTCGATACCTTTGACACAGGCATTCCGTAACACTGAAATAAACATTTTACGATCAGTAATATTATAAATTTAATTTGTTATTTGAGGGGATAATGTATGTCAAACTCGTTATGTTACACCGTGCGCATAAGAGTCGTTTATCGATTGACAAGTACTAATAGTTTTATAAGAAACAAAATATTTTGTACTGTAATATAAAACATTTCCTATAATACAATATACATTTTTGTGAAGTTTCAAGATGATTAGTACATTTTAATTCTTTCAGTCACAGAAGCTGAAATACTAAACGCAAATTCCTTTTTTTCACATTTTTCAAATTTCATGCAGGATTTTAAGAGCTATTTTGAGCTACGTTTCTGAGATAATAATTTGTAGAGCATAAATTTATTTACTTTTCTGGCTTGAGATTTGCTTACTTATCTTCATTTGTTTTTAAGTTATCGCAAAAAAAGTCAATTTTTAAAAAAAAATTTATAGTTGAAAAAATTATCGATAGTTTAGAATGAAAAATTGTGAGTACTGTAAACAACATAGTACTTTTCGCTGTAAAAATCATTTCAAGTCCTAGTTCTAGTTATACTTTGTTCTCGAGTAAAAAAATAATAATGTAAAAAACAGATTTTTAATCCAAATTTAGAAAATATTGGAAAACTTAGGTTTCAACAATAGTTTGGATGAGTTCGTTGACTGGTTATGTAGGTCAAAGTTTAAAAAATTATTTGGCATCGTTTTTGGTATGGCGAACAAATTAAAAATTTTTATTCAACTCTCAGTTTGTTTTGTACAATACAACTATTATTGTTAATTTTACTATATTTTATTTTATATATACTTGTTCATTAAATCTTTTTCACGTTTTTTTTCATAAAAAGAGATTTGTCAAGTGAGATATTCTGTTTTAGAAATTATTTTAACAATAAATGATAAAAATATAATAAAAGTTTTTTCAACTCTCGTTTCTCGCAACAAGCATACTGACCAGTAACGAACCCAACGAGGGTCTGACACACGTTGATTAAACAATCTGACGATTAATTTGTAATCAATCAGTGTAAAACTAATAATGATTTATTATGCAAGTATTAATTATTAATTTGTTAAGCAATTACTAAGTAATAAATAAAAAATTTAGTCGCATAATGAATAAATGAAATTTTTATAAATCCATATTTAGACAGTAGATATATACTTATAAGAAACGTAAAATTATAAAATATAAAATATAAACACGGCGAGAAATTTATATATTATTTTGCTAAATTTTCATTTTAAAAGGAAATACACGCAAATCAATTTGAATAATAACACAACGGTGACGTGGATTATATTTTATCTTTTTTAACATGATTGTATGCATATAGTTATACTATCATTAAACCCCTCGAAAATCAACAATAGAAAGATTGAATAAAAAATACCCTAATGTTATTCTAGGTGAAATGGTGACGTTTGCTTTGTTTTTCCATTTTTTGTCTACAATTTTCTAGAAAAGTTGTGGCTTTAAAATTTTGACAATATCGAATAGTCGTTTTTTCCACACGAGAACACTTCGAGAACGTTTCGCACAAATAAATGTAACAGTTTAATGAATTTTACAATTACAGATTGACTGAGCAAAGATATTAAAAAATCAAACTTGATAGAACAATGGCAAAAGTTAAAATTTAATTAATATTAATGCATTTAACCACATAGTACACCAGAAATAATAATTTTAACAAGATTGAATAAAACATTAATGCCAAGTAATATAAAATTATAGCGATCTACTTTAAAAAGCCAAAAATTATAATATTTATATGAAATTAAAAATCTGAGAAAATCGTACATGATACATAAATAAAGTAAAGGAAGCGTACAAAGCGAATGTCTCGAAATAATTAATTATAAATTTAATGATAATAATCACTTTATTCGTCGGTAACTTTAAAGTATAACAATCAGGTTCTGTGGCTAACCAAAAACTTTAGTCACTTGTTAGGTATAAAAATAATTTTAAAAATTTACAGATGATCTTTGGAGCAGAAAGGTTTAAAAACAAGCAAACCAGATATTGATAATAAAATTATTCCCCTTAATACTATAGGTAAACAAAATTTTTATTTAAGAACTTACAATATTTTCTTAACGTTACGAAATTCACGAATTTTGTTGAGAAATTCACAAATAGTTTGAGCTTTGAAACGTCACTTGTGTGTATATAGGTATACCGATATGTAGGTTTATAAAGCTTCCATTCGCGAAGATCGACTAAACGGTTCGTTCAAAGTGTTCCTAGTATCACTTTAGTAAAACGTCCATTATGCTCCAATTTGTGCAACCCTTGACCCGTTATCAAGTTCCTTTTGCCAAGGTTTGCAACTTAGTAAATTAGTGAAGCTTCATCGAGCTCAATTTTCAACGATTCAATGAAATACAAATTTATATTTATATTTTTTTATATTTATATTTTTATTTATATTTATATATATATAATACATGTGAAGCTTTAATAAAACATATAAATAACTCCGAGTTATGAACAATAGCTACCGTAAATATCAAATTTATTAAATTGTAAAAAAAAATCAGTTTATACTTTTACGCGTTAAACCCATATTTTTAATAATCTGAATAATATGCGTATATTTCAAGTTTTTATTATACAATAAAATATTATTGTACGCAAATATAGTAGGCATTAGATAATATAATAATGTATCACGTTACAAAGTTCCAAACGTATTTTCAATTATTTATTTACAAGTTGTAATGTCTTAAATTAATCTAATTACTCAATTACTTGGCGCATGCAAATTATTTTTTACACATTTATATTATAATTTATATTACAATAACTGAACGCTCGTAATTTTTGTATCAACCGAAATAGTTTTTCAATATTACCACATTCTGCAGTCGGTATAGTAGAAATCATCATGTCCAGCTGTTAAAAACGGTCGATACATCCATATATCCTTCATTAGAAATTGATAGATGGCGCTATTGGTACATTTGCCAAGTTATTTAAAGTTCTGGCTCTCTAACCTTTGTTCCTGCAGTGAAAATGAAAATTCTTATTGTGAGTTAATTAATGTTTGGTATTTTTATTAAAATTATCTCGAAGAATATAATTATATTGAATATCATTTCATAAATCATAAATAGATTTGTAAGTATAATGCTTCATGATATCAAGGTCAGATGTTATATGGATAGACTGAATTAAGAGGTTAAACGATGAAACAATTTATTTTAATTAAATTAATATATCGTTGGCCCCAAATAATAATGCGTCAAATAATCAATAAATCTCTAATTTTAGGGTAGAATGAAAATTAAGAGCCAGATTTTTTTCTGATGATATATTTGGAGGCATTAATATTTTTGTTTGAGATTTAGCTCACATGGAGAGCATTCCAACTCCGGGAAACGGAGCTCAACCAAATTCTACGATATGTTTACTATAGTGTAAAAATATATTAAGGAAGCCGGAGTTTTAGACTTTAACGCGCTTTTTTACGATAAATATAAGCAAATAACGAAAAAATTCGCCAAAAAGATCCTTTACTTCGATCGCTTAAAACAAAAAAAACAAATAAAGATAAATATTTAAAACTGAGTTCGAAAGAAAGTTTAAATCCAGTAGATTGGATATAAAAACGCTCAAATATCTTGATCTGTTCAAATTTTATGGGAAAACAAAGACAATTTGGCCTAAAAAGTCAGAAAAATCCTTTAATAAATCCTTTTTTCTTTCATAACTTTAAAAAAAATCAAGATATATATATATAAGCTTCTTCTTAAATCCTATTTACTCAATTTCAGCTTTCTTTCAAACTTGGTTTCGAGTATTTATCATTATTTGTTTCAGCTATCACATCAAAGTCAAGGGTTTTTTTTTGACAGAATATTTCATTATTTGCTTTATGTCTATCTTAAAAAAGAGCGTTAAAGTCTAAAACTGCACACTGAAAAAGCAGTCTTACGACAAACGAATATGTCTTAACTATTAATACACCGTGTATGAGCCCTATAAAAAAAAATTTCTTGCATACGAAAAATATATGGTAAATTAAAAGATAGTCATATTCATTTGTCGTAAGACTTTCTTTTTCTCAATGCGGGTTTCTTTATATTTTTATAGTATAATAAAGATATCCTTGAGTTAAGTAAAGATCCGTGGCATTGGGATAGTCTACTTGTCAATGATTAATAATACTTAAGCAAAAGGTATTAGCTTTGTCACTTTTATCAAAACACTAAGTAACTTTTGTAAACGAAGGTTTCCTTTATTTTTGAGCTTTATCATTTTAAAAGTGAAAAATGCCGACAATATATAAGCTATTACAAAAAATATTTAATGATACTTTTTACCCCACACAAAAATGTTAGGTTTTTTGCATAAATAATTATAATTTTATTAGAAAAATACAATAACCCAGATAATCCAATAACCCTGGAGTTGAAATTTGAATCAAAGAATTAGGTTTTGGACTCAAACAATGGTCATTTTTAATACTTTTTTTTATAAACAAAAAAATTAATTTCTGAAAAAATCCTGAACGCATTGCCCTTGTGCATGTTTTAAACAGTATACTCAAATAACAGAATTTTAAATTTGTAATTTAATTCTGATTTTTGCGTTGTAAATTCATGCCTTTTTAGATCAATAATTACCGACCGAAAATTGTTTATTCATTTATTATTAACAAATTTATTTTTTCTTAAAAAACGCCATGCCCTCGCTTTTGTTTTAAACTACCCATATGAATTTTTTCAGATTCTTAAATCGATATTTCCAACTTAATTCTCTGTAACTTGGGTCCGACATCCCGTTAATAAAATAACTACAATTAACCTCAAAACATGCAAATAATGTGTCCACCTTTCCGTGAGCAGTATACACGATTTTATTATATTATACATTTGCCTATTTTTAATAGGAATGTAGTAGGTTCTATAAAGAGATTCAAATTTGATCTATGTTTATAGGCTAACTCAAAACAGAAAAAAAGTTGATATTTTAGTCTATTTAATGGTTAAAGATTGGAGAAAAAAATGGGAACAGTTTTCGCCTATTTTTTTTTACTTATTTTTCACTTATTCTATAAACAAAATCTATTTGTTACCTATTAAATAAAAGAATTTCTCAACTTTGTTTAAAATAATATTTTAGCAAAAATTTTGATAATAGGTAAATGAAAAACAGTTGTAAAAAATCAAAATGTTTTTGTTAATAAAATTAAATGAATGTTTTCATAATTCTGTTTCACTTACATTCTAACAATTAAATTATAGAATCTTTCTTTAAAATTTCAGCACAATCCAATGAAAATTCAAAAAAAATTCTTATTGTAAGTAACTACAAACATTGATTTGGGGCCTTCTCCGAACGAAATATATTTCGTCAATTTTTCTAACCAAAATTTGAAAATTTGAAAATTCTGTATTATTGTAAATTAAATTTTTTTAATTTTCAATTTTGACGTATTTTTACACGTAAAAGAGTGTCTCGTCGCTCGCGCTCTTTAGCTACTTTTTCTTGGTCGCTCGCATAGATATAATAATTAACTTATTTTGCTCGACAATGCCATTGATCGATTAACATATTATTCCATCCCGTCAAATAGTCGTTGCTAAAGATATTAAAGTAAAAAAGTTGAAAAAATTGAGAATAAAATTAAAAACCATGAATGTATTAATACTTTTGATCAAATTAAATAATCAATGATTTGTTGGTAAAATAAACTGGGTATTATTGTATAATAGTTTTTGTAATCAAATTAAATAATTAATTAAAACAATTAAATTAATTTTAAGATGAATATCAATGGTATAAATGATTTTATTTAAAAAAAAAATGGTAGTCTTCCCTAAATTGAATGGTTAATTTGATCGCTTCGAAAGAAATAAATAAGATAAATGTGACCGGTGGGAAAGTGATTAAAAGTGAAATCTTTAAAAGAACCCACTTCTCCAAATATATAGCCAATAAAGTTGATTAAAAAAAATGTATCGTCAAATTTTCCTTGACAGCGTCACCGCATCAACGAAAAATCCCGTCGAAACACAAAAGGTCAAAGTACTTACAATACGAGCGCGAAGGAGAAAAAAGAAAAAAAAGAAAAAAGGCAAGGATAGCCGTATCGCAACGCAGGAATTATCAAATCATCTCCATTCCCCGAAGTTCGATCGAGTGCACAAAAGAACAAAGGAAAAAGGGGGGGGGGGTAAAAAAAGAAGAAAATAATAAATAAATATATGTGGTATAATAAGAAATTGCATTCGCGGGCCGTCAGTTAATTGCTGGGCTATACGCTCGCTTTACATACGGGCCCTCATATATATATATTCAACCATCAAAGATGAAGAAGAAGAAGAAGAAGAAGAGGAATAAGAATAAGAATAAGAAGAGAGGTGCGTATATAATCCCTCCATCATTTTTATTTCAGCTTTAGTCGAGAGAGAGAGAGAGAGAGAGCGGGGGGGGGGGGAGAGAGGGAGAGAAAGAGGTTCGTTTATAATCCTTCGGCGAAGGAGGACAGGGTCTATAAGCTTCCTGGAACTAAAGAAATCTGTTTTCCCTTTTTTCTTGCCGAGTAATCGCTCGAGTTCGAGGAAGAGCTTTTTCTTTTTCTCTTTCTCTCTTACCTTCCCTTCTTCATCCCTGTGTGTATATATGCCCGTGGTGTGGGTATGTGTGGCGCGCGCGGGTATATACCTCTTTTATGGATTATGCGTTTCTATGCCGGAGTTCGCACGAAATTCGAGCTCGTTCTTTTTCGATTCGCGATGCACTTTGCCGATATATACTGCCTACACACACACACATACACGCCACACACGTGTTGTATACGCGAGGGTTATTCACGAGCTGACGTACACGCGCAGAGAGAGAGGAAACATCTGTCGCATTGTCATGGGATTTTGCAGATGCTTCGAGATCGATAACTCAACTCTCTACATCACGTTCTTATTTTTTTTATTATTATTATTACTTTGACGGGGAATGGTATTCCTTTGCTCGCGTATACGCCGAAAAAAATGTCTCTTTTTTTATAAAATGATCTAGATGGAAATTAGAGTGTTCGTTATGGTAAATATCCTGAAAGGAAACAGCCCTCGTGTATCTGGAAAATATTACCAACCAGTGTGGTGTAAATAGGGTGGGCTCCGATTTGTCGAAGGCTCGTTCAAAATGTGTGCGATATTTCGAATTTTAAAAGTAAGAATAGTTTTTTCGTTGTTTCGAACCAAGAAAAAGAGAATGGTCATTATTTCCAAAGTAATAAAACATCATTAAGTGCAATATTTCAAATTCTAAACGGATAAATAATTTTCTACATTATTGTCTATACATTATATTATACAAAACTTATTAGTCTACACTTTGAAAGTCGAATTTTCCGGAACGAAAATATAAAAACTAAACAATGCACATATTTTGAATGAGCCTTCGCCTTCGACAAATCGGACCCCACCCTACTTTTGAGTAATCGAGAGGCAGACATGGAATATTATAAAAATGAATATTTTTTATAGGTAAAATGTTAATACATTTACTTAATATTAATTACTAGTTTGTCTCGCGATTGTCAATAGAACCTTTTCCTCCGTATATTTATTATTTATTTATTATTAAACAATTTTACTAACCTTTTGATATTTTAAAAAAATGTTTACAAAATCAACTATTAAGGGGACAAGCCTTGGTTAAAATTGAAAAAAAAGAATATTTAATATTAACAATTAATCATTTTTCTTACTTTTTTGAACAAATTATATTATTATTAACTTTTATTTAAAATTTTTTTACCAATGTATGTGTCACATAACTATTTTAATTAATTATGAGACTGCACTCGGATTTTTTACCATAATGGACTTATCGCAGGATATCTCAGAAACCATTTCATCGAATAGGCTGAAATATTAAAAGTAATTTTTAAATATGATTTTAATCTTTTCTATCAGGGATATTTGGTAGAAAAAGGATTCAATCGTAGATAATCTAATATCTGATATTTCTATGAATTTTATAACTTTTTTAAATTTAATCACTTTTTTTTAATTATATATAAAAATATAAATTTGATAATTACACGCTGCAGTTCAACATACATTTTCTGCGCTGTAGTTTTTCTTCTCTTTTAAATAAATGTCTATGTTACATTATTATTTATATATTATTATTAAAATATCACTTTTGGATAATTTTTATTCATTCATAATGATACCCTGATAGAAATCGTATTTCATTAAATAAGTATTAAATAGAATGTTTGAATAGAATGGGCAAAAAATAGGCGAAAAATGTGCCCATTTTTATCCTATCGATGAAACGCTTTTTCTCACATTTTATGACCATTTATTAGTGTAAAATCCTATTTTTATCCAATTTTTGAGCTTGTAAATATAGATTACAGTTGAATCTAGTTATGTGCTATTAAATGAGTATTAAAAATGAACAAGTGAAAAATCTAATAAAATAGCGTTTATCTTCGTAAATACGGAAATTATTACAGAAATTAGTTGTTAATCAGACGGAAACGATAAAAGGCTATCCGAATCTATAAAAATTTTGAAGTTTACTCGCGTGGAAAGGTGGACACATTATTTGAATGTTTTGAGGTTGTGGTCATTCTATTAAGTGCTAATAAAATGGGAAAAGCATTTCTTCACAAGGTATATTTACTACGGACTACCAATTTTTAATTCCTAGTTCTTAGTTTTAAATTTCTACTTATTATTTGAATCTTAGAAAATACCACCAAAAAACTTTTGTAGATAAAATAAATAGTAATACTGATGACAATCTAAGTGAAAGATTTAAAATTCTTAAATAAATAAAAACAAATAATAAATTACGAATACTGTATCGGTAAAAATCCATAGTGCTCGAATAACGCGTTTCCACGAATTTTTCTCGAGTCCCGTGCTTTAAGAGCACGAGGAAACCCTTTCAAAAGCTTCAAAGGATTTACTAGCTACTCGTTTTCCAGCTTCCGTGAAAATTGTAACATTTGATAAAGAAATATTACATATCTTGCGAGATAAACGTTATATATATTTTAACAAATATATATATTTTTCGTTCTCGCATATAACTCGTTTATATTATACACTTATTCATAATGTATATTTTAAATATCGACTTTTTGACATTTCATTTCATTTTTTTTTGAATGCGTCGCGTGATTAATGTATCCGATTAAAGTACTACGTTGTTCGTTTTTCTCGCTAACCCGTCAAAGCGCTCCGTAATACTCCTCTCTCACGCGCGCGCGATAATAAAAGACGAAAGACGAAGCTGAGAATATTAAAAGTCGCGTACGGGGGAATTCATGTATGAAAAAAGAAGTTCGCCAGATGGATGATGGAAAAAGGAATATATTTAAATTATAAACTCGAAACGCGCGTTATAACATTTTTTTCAGATTTTTATTTTACCATCGCGTTTAGTATTTACGCACCGTGAAAAATCCTATACGCGTATATGTAAGTATTACGAATACTTTGTGTAACTCGCGTTGTCACTAAAATAAAAGTAAGAGAAGAATAAAAAAAAATAATTGATTGTAGATGTAAAGATTTGAAACAAGAATCTTATCTTCTTTGCGTCGCTCTCATCTCGCCAGTGGGCGTCTCGATTCGTTCTGACATTCGTATTACACACACCTTTCATCCGTTGGTTTGCCTTCCCCTTTCGACGGGAGCGCGTGTGCACGAACGCCCGGGTAAACAGGGTTGGAACGAAAATTCTCCGTGGCGTCTTCCAAGAATTGAACCGAGCTTCTACGAAATTGTATGTAGTACCCTTTTCATCATAGATTTAAGCTCCGAGTGTATATATATATATGATGTATAAAACCTCACCGTCATTACCGAACAAAATAATTCTAAAACATTTTTTTCTTAATAATTAAGCTTGCATAATCTTTGAGGCATACAATTTTTTATGATCATATTGTAAATTTATATATATATATATATATATATATATATATATATATATGGGGTATTCCACGTGAAGTGGTCCGATCAAAATTTTAAAATGCACCAAATTTTGGGTATACTTTGCAAATGTTTTTCAGAATACAGAAAAAAATTTTTAGGTACTGGAATCTATTTGCTCAAAAGTTATTCTAACCTCAAAAAGTGAATTATTCCATATTTTTTTCAACACCAGCTGAGTTTACCGCTATATAACTCAAAATCTATCAACTTTTACTATAGAACATTATATGTAACATTCGTTGCTAATTATATCTAGAATTTATTCTTCTGGGTCAGAATTTCTAATCTCAAGGTCAATGTTACATAAACTACATGTCAATATTCAACTTGAAAAAAGTGCAAGTGCGCCACCTTTGATTTTTTCATACAAAAGTCTAAAAGAAAGCTTGGAGCAATACCTTTCAAATGGTCTGTAGCATTTTTATGGCCTCCAATTCTGTAAAAAGTTATGACAATTTAAAGAAACACGAAATTTTTTTAAAAATTTAAATGGGAATTACCATGTTAATTTTTGTGAATTTTTTGTCTTTCTTTAAATTGTCATAACTTTTTACAGAATTGGAGGCCATAAAAATGCTACAGACCATTTGAAAGGTATTGCTCCAAGCTTTCTTTTAGACTTTTGGATGAAAAACTCAAAGGTGGCGCACTTGCACTTTTTTCAAGTTGAATATTGACATGTAGTTTATGTAACATTCACCTTGAGAATAGAAATTCTAACCCAGAAGAATAAATTCTAGATATAATTAGTAACGAATGTTACATATATTGTTCTATAGTAAAAGTTGATAGATTTTGAGTTATATAGCGGTAAACCCAGCTGGTGTTGAAAAAAAATATGGAAAAATTCGAAAAAATTATTGTTAATAAATGGGGTAGGGATTTGTACTATGCCCTACTCGAAGATTGTTAATGTTATACGTAACTTACAACAAAATATATAAGGAAGAAAATAAGCCGCATTAATATTTAAGCATTACTCGTAGTTATTTTATTGACAAAGTAGTAACTTTTTCTTTTTAATTTAGTAATCATATAATATTATTAATATTTAACTTTTGGACAAACAAGTTATACCAAATATTGTATAACTAATTTTGAAAATTAATTTGAATTATTTTTATAAACTTATTGAATACACGATACAAAATTCGAGGGGCTAGTTAGGTGTACACTGAGAAAAGTAAATCTTTGCTTCAAAGAAATGGTGTATTTGCTATTGTTTTAAAATCTTTACTTTGTATAGTAAATGTCAATTTCTTAACTATAAAGAAACATTTCTTAATAAGAAAGTAATTAAATAAAACCTAATATTCTTTACTCAAAGATATAAATTTTAAACTAATTTATTAAGTTGAGATTATTATTAACGTAAGGTATATACTTTTAGATTATACTGAATTCACATTCGTTTAGTCAAATTAGTAAATATATTTAATTACGCCAATATACGAGAATTAGGTAGACATACTTATATCATTAATGCATAAAATTTACTATCAAGTTCAAAAAGTCGTCCAATCCCTCTATCGGTGCGTGAAAAGATTATCCTTACGGTGCATTATATTCATAATAATATTTCATTTATTACGTATTAATAAAGAACGTCTTAATTAAGACAAAATTATACAATCGTTTTTGACCAAAAATTCAAGTCACTCAATTCTTAATAGTTAAGACATGTGCCTTTCGTCGTATTCTAATCCACATTTCTTAACAATTAAGAAATATTCTTTGACTCAAAGAATCTCTTTTCTCAGTGTATAAATGACTTACGCGATTATACACGCGTACGGCAGTATCGCGACTTTTGATTTACGAATCCATCTCTGTAAATCACTCAACTAACGAAATTTAAATGTTGTATAAATTAGTAATTTTTATATGTACGGCAGTATATTTGATTTTTACTATAATTCAACAAAATCTAATATGCAGAAGCAGATATAGTCCATTAAATAATTTTGCGAATTTCTAAGTCAGTTAGTAAAAGATACTTTTAAAAAAATTTGCACGGATAGCTATATTTCGGTACAAATATAATTTTAGTGTTAATAAAGTTGTTCAAAAGCCTAATGTCCTTGTATTTGGGTTTTCCAGAAGATATAATCAATTTTATTGGTATGTCACCCCTTAATGAAATGTCATAATCAATTTTTACTTTCCAATACCTTAATATAACATAAAATATTACTTAAAAATTGAAATAACTAAAATTATTACATTCTGAACTGTTAAATTTTGTTTAATTAATCAACAAACGTTTATTTTATGACTGATCAAAATGATTATTAATTTGTTTATAAAAAATATTTTGATAAAGATTCAAAGTTAAAATATCGGGTGTGGAACGACAGTAATATTTATAGAAAGGTTAATACAAGTTCAGTAAAATCAAAATTATTAAGAGGATACCGAACCCAAATTGCAGAGATTTACGCTTTTTAAATTTATTTGCACGGAGAAAAAAACTATTAATAGTTTCCAGAAAGTTAGTAATGGTTAATAGATTTTATATTAAATTCGATATGTCGGATACACTTTCGACTGATTAGGTATGATATTTTATACTGAGTAAAAAAAAGTTGAATAATCTTTTAAATATTATTTCGTCTCCAATCGACTATGACTGAGTATAAGATATTTTATACTCAGTCGAGACATAAATTTATACAGTTTTCTATTTAATATATTTAGTAGATTAAAATAATTAAAAAAAATGTACAAATATAATTAAATAACTACGAAAATTGATTTAATATGTATCCCGTACATTATTATCAGTAAATAATAAAACCTATATTTATATTATTCACGATCATCAATCACATAGCGATTACCGAGTACCGAGTATACCGATTCGTAGTTACGTACATAACCGTTAAACACGTATGTACGTACATATAATTCGAAGTGTGACTACGCGTCTGTGACTATGAGTTGTGAGTAATAAAGAAACAAAAAAACCATGAGTACTAATATAAATACTACCGAAGTATCAGATACGAATAACGTAAGTGTATTTTTATAATAGTACACGTATTTGGCTATATCGCGCGTAAGTGCCGGTAAACATAACCTAACTAACCCCGAAGTACGTGTTACAGGCGATTGAGAATACAATTGAGATCGTCATCGACGAAGATATTTCGAAAAGCGAAATTAGGAATCTCCTTGCTTTAGAACAAGTCTACGAGGAAAACAATATAATAAACCGATGGAGGAATCTCAAGGAGTAAGTAATATTTAAACTCGTATAACTTTTGATAACATTAAAACTTTTAAAATAATCTATATGATTTCATTCTTTTTTTCTGAAAATTAGTGAAACAGGATTAATTCAATATTTATTAAATAACGCCGATGGTTTCTCAATCCGAGGTCAAGGGAGTTATTAGTTCATGTGGTTATTAACAGAGAAAAGGAGGATCAATTAAAACAATTTGAAGTTAGTGACGTTTTACAAGGTTTTATGTAAAAATGAGTTTAAATGTATATCCATAGATTTCAATCAGACTTGCGTTGTAACACACGAAATATGGAAAAATTCAGTTTTTGAGTTTAGAATAACTTTTGAGCAAATAGATTCCAGTACCTAAATATTTTTTTCTGTATTCTGAAAAACATTTGCAAAGTGTACCCAAAATTTGGTGCATTTTAAAATTTTGATCGGACCACTTCACGTGGAATACCCCATATATATATAAGAAAAAATTATTGTTAATAAAATGGGGTAGGGATTTGTACTAATGCCCTACTCGAAGATTGTTAATGTTATACGTAACTTACAACAAAATATATAAGGAAGAAAATAAGCCGCATTAATATTTAAGCATTACTCGTAGTTATTTTATTGACAAAGTAGTAACTTTTTCTTTTTAATTTAGTAATCATATAATATTATTAATATTTAACTTTTGGACAAACAAGTTATACCAAATATTGTATAACTAATTTTGAAAATTAATTTGAATTATTTTTATAAACTTATGAATACACGATACAAAATTCGAGGGGCTAGTTAGGTGTACACTGAGAAAAGTAAATCTTTGCTTCAAAGAAATGGTGTATTTGCTATTGTTTTAAAATCTTTACTTTGTATAGTAAATGTCAATTTCTTAACTATAAAGAAACATTTCTTAATAAGAAAGTAATTAAATAAAACCTAATATTCTTTACTCAAAGATATAAATTTTAAACTAATTTATTAAGTTGAGATTATTATTAACGTAAGGTATATACTTTTAGATTATACTGGATTCACATTCGTTTAGTCAAATTAGTAAATATATTTAATTACGCCAATATACGAGAATTAGGTAGACATACTTATATCATTAATCCTTAAAATTTACTATTAAGTTAAAAAGTCGTCGAGTCCCTCTAGCGGTACATGAAAAGATTATCCTTACGATGCATTATATTAATAGTAATATTTCATTTACTTATTACGTATTAATAAAAAAAACGTCCTAATTAAGACAAAATCATATAATCGTTTTTAACCAAAAATTCAAGTCCCTGGATTCTTAATAGTTTAGACATGTGCCTTTCGCCGTATTCTGATCCACATTTCTTAACAATTAAAATATATTCTTTGACTCAAAGAATCTCTTTTCTCAGTGTATAAATGACTTACGCGATTATACACGCGTACGGCAGTATCGCGACTTTTGATTTGCGAATCCATCTCTGTAAATCACTCAACTAACGAAATTTAAATGTTGTATAAATTAGTAATTTTTATATGTACGGCAGTATATTTGATTTTTACTATAATTCAACAAAATTTAATATGCAGAAGCAGATATAGTCCATTAAATAATTTTGCGAATTTCTAAGTCAGTTAGTAAAAGATACTTTTAAAAAAAATTTGCATGGATAGCTATATTTCGGTACAAATATAATTTTAGTGTTAATAAAGTTGTTCAAAAGCCTAATGTCCTTGTATTTGGGTTTTCCAGAAGATATAATCAATTTTATTGGTATGTCACCCCTTAATGAAATGTCATAATCAATTTTTACTTTCCAATACCTTAATAATATAAAAAATTACTTAAAAATTGAAACAACTAAAATTATTACATTCTGAACTGTTAAATTTTGTTTAATTAATCAACAAACGTTTATTTTATGACTGATCAAAATGATTATTAATTTGTTTATAAAAAATATTTTGATAAAGATTCAAAGTTAAAATATCGGGTGTGGAACGACAGTAATATTTATATAGAAAGGCTAATACAAGTTCAGTAAAATCAAAATTATTAAGAGGATACCGAACCCAAATTGCAGAGATTTACGCTTTTTAAATTTATTTGGATAGTTTTTAAAACGTAAAGCAGGACTTGACGCTTTAATTATTAAAAATAAAATCGTTTCTGTAATAATAATTGAATAAACATTTTTTTATCTGTAATTATTAATCAAAAAATATATAATCACTCAACCCAAACGTTCTAATTAAATTTTGATGTAAAAATCTAAAACATTCTTGTGGGCCTAAATTTCAGGATTAAAAAAAATTAATTTTTCTGTTTATAAACTAATATAAATAATTGCCATTTTCTGAATCTGACGTGTCCTTAAATTTATCAGTATCTTAATTGTTAAAATTTCAAACTATGATACAATACTTTTATTTAAATCATATAAATAAAAATATCTTTTCCAATAATTAGAATTACAGTGATCTTTTGTATATCCATTTTAATTCGATCAGTCGTCTATTTCTCGATAAGCCTGCACTTACGCATGATACATAATTTTCTGCAAAATGTGCACAGACGTACACCAACGTAAGCTCGTAATTAATTAATTTCTTTAAGTAAGATTAATCTACTTGTCATCTATTATATTCCCTGACCCTTGAAAACTCGCCGAGATATACGTCGATTTCTACGAAATAAATCTTCACAAATTTCAAATGTGTACAGTTACGAGTGATTTCACGTCAACCGGTAATCCAAAAATTCAACTAAACAACACATTATTCATAAAAATAAATGGGCATTAATCTGTAATATATCCAATTATATCCAAATTATTAATTATAAATATGAAAAAATATATGTATATAAAAAAGTAAAATGAAACATTTTAGGATTTTAAACCTCTTCAATTAAAACAATTAATAATCCACGTAACATCGTGATACAGATAAATGGAACGACAAATGTACCATAAATAAATCAAGTTGATGTCAAGAATCGAAAAATCGTATATAATTTTTATATTTATTCTTCATAAAAATTTATGACTTCATATACCTGCATATTACTTCTAATTAAGGAGATGTGATAGCCAAATTACATAGATCTACTTTTAAAAACCCAAAAATTTTCTATAATTATTTTAAAAGTTTCATACGTGACACTTGAGTAACATAGAAGAAAACTGACAGGGTCATTTTTTTTTAAAATAATTAATTTTAAATTAATTTTAAATTAATAATCACTTTTCGTCGGTAATGATTTGGTGTAGAATTGATCCTTGCAGCTGCAAGAAAATTTCGATCTCTTAGTAATAAAAAAAACTTGACAAAATCAAACGTAAGTAGAAAAGCGTTACACAGAGACAATTTGTGGAAAAAGTTAACCTATTGTTAATTAAAAAATAAATAAGGATTCCAATTTTTTAGTTTCACAATATTTCCTTAATCCGTTTTCGTTCAGTTGAATAATGATTATATACCCGGAAAAAGATACTGGAGCCAAATATGTTGAGGTAAAAGACTGGCGTATGCGACATTCTAGAATTTTTGTCCAGAATTTTAGAAAATTTAACCATGTGGAGCTGAATTCTCACCATACTATACCACTACAAATTTTATTTAAAATACACTTTTTAGAAAATATTGTCTTTCCATGCAATTATACATATTTAACATCCGAATGAGTTATCGAAATAAACATGAGTGGTTTAACAGCGGATGCATGTTTTTCTGATACAATGACTATTATCGCTGAAATTATCACCACTGATTACTTCAAATTTTATATTTTTTATCGAATTCAATTATGATTATTAAGTATATTGTAACTTAACTGAAAATATGTAATACTTAAAATCCTTATTTTTGTACACACTAAAAAAATTCCTTGTGTAAAAATAATTATTAGAAACTAGTAATTCACCGTATTTACAAAATATTTCAATTATTATTATACAAATGTTTTTCAATTGCTACATGTTTAATTGGTTATAATCCACACGACAAAAATTACAAAATTTCCAAGTTATCGCAAAAATCGCAGTTGTAGCAAATTATTTAGTTGCTGCATCGATCATCTGTTTCCACGTGCAAAATTATTATTTGGTCCGTACAATTATTAATTGTATCAAAAATTGCGATATTGGATATTAAAAGATATTATATCTAAATTTTACTATATTACATATAAAAAATTATATTGTTAAAATGTCACACCTTTTCTCTATACAATATAGTAATTTTTAATATAGATTATTTTAATATATTTATTATACTATTTTTCTCAATGAATACGTATATTGATTCCTAGTTAAGTCTACTAACCAATTATTAATTGTTTAACCTTTAAACTTTAGATATAATATATCGATAAATAATATACTGATAATTGTATCAAAATTGAATCAATATATGAAATCTCTCATCTTTAAGGTTAGTAAAACGCGCGTTAAATAAAACTTAAATTATTCACAAGTGTTGATAATCACCGGTTGGTTTCAAATCAACAACGTGTATATGTATATATTGGTGCCGTGAGCTACCGATGATGCGAAGTTCAAGTCCGCCGAATCTCGGTCAGGGTCCACGGTGACACGCAAAACCGATCGACTTCCGCGCGTCACGTTATATAGTCACGAGAGAAGGTGGGCTTCATCGTCATCAACGTCCGAAATCGTATATAGCTTGGCGCCTTCGTCAAAATTTATATATACACTCTCGAGCGACCATATTTTTGGCATCGACGCGACCATCTCACGCCGTCTAGAGAGTTACAATTCCAAAGAGATTTTCTTATATATATATATATATATATATATACACGATGACTCTTTACCGCATCTGTCAACGAGTATCAACCAAAAAAAAGAAGAAGGAGACAAAAGAAAATGCGGACTTTTATCGTCTGTAAAATATCGATTGTGAAAGTTCGTTTTAACCGATCTGTCGAAATAAACAATCGTAACTGTTATTACTTTTATGATCGATTTCACCACCGGAGAAATCGGTGACAACAACAACAAAAAAAAAGGAACAGATAGCGATTCGCGTGGGAGACGAAAAGAGAGTCGAAGAGAGACGGAGAATTCATTTATATTATATGTGAAAATTTTCATCGTCGTCATCAGCTGAGGATGTCACGTGTTTTCTCTTGGAACACGTGCTTTGATTTTTTAAATAGAAAAACTATTACACTCACGCTACCCCATTTGGTGATGGGCCCCTCCTCGGAATTAGTTAGCTACCGAAATTTTCGACTTTTGACGTTAGCCTGCGTGCGTCATCTGTTTTTGGACCTACTTCGAGATCGAGCGTCGTTTACCTATATATATATATACGTATACATAACTAACGTTTTTTAGTGCAACCAGTAGATGGAAATAACGGATGATTTGATTAACCTTTTTTTAAACAAACAAAACGTTGACGATTAAAATAGGTATTTTTAGTTGTTGTTACGATAGATCATCTCTAAAAAAAGTAAAAATTAATTACAATTTGTATATTAAGGGAAGGGAAATAATTTCACTGAAAATGTAGATGATAATGTTCGTAATTTCAAAAAGCATAATAAAAATAAAGTGGGTATTATTTTATCGACTGCTCGATATACTTTTACTCTGCCATTCGAAAAATAATAGAACATTATAAATTTGTACGAAAGATTTAGTATCAAGAAGAAAAAAAATTAATCTGCTTTAGTTCGAAAGTATAAAAAAACTAATTCATGTAAGTGACAACGATGATAATTATATATTCAAAGGCTAGAATCAGAATTTGTCAAATAAGTACTTTCTGCATAATATATAGAAAAGAATAAGTTAAAATGTTTCTTAATTTGAAAATATTATACTATACGATTTTACATACATAAAATTAGACCATCTCAAAGTCAAACATATTTTTTAATTACATCAATGGTAAATCTTTCTCGACTGCAATAATAAAAACCATACTCGTAAAATATGCACTAATTCTATAACCTCAAATTTATACTCAATTGATTAATTCACGCATTTGAGAAAATTCGCATACTTATATTGTCCCTCAAAGTAAACTGTAATGCACCCAAGAAAAAATTTCTTATTATTTACAATTAAATTAAAAAAATAATGTAATACATAAATTCTACTACACAATATCATCCAAAAATAGTTGATCAATTTACAACGAAAGATTGGCTCGAATATTTCGTTAGACTGGTTGTGTTCGTCATTCCGTTCGAAGTGAATAAACGCGCGGAGACTAGCCAGAAAATTGTCATTTCCACAATTGGATGCAATTACAGCGTCTCGAAAATGTGAAACTCTACACGACGACACTGTCTATTGTAATAGTAATTGCCACTTACCGATCCGTTAATTGAAAGAAATTTAAAAAAAAAAAAAAAAGTGGAAACTCGCAAAACCAAAAGTGACTTTTACTCATCTCGAGCAAAGATTTCCCTCGAAAGATTACCAGAACTAACTGGAATTCTAATTAACTTCGCATCTATCGTATATTCCCTTTAACCTCGTTACTCCTACAACTGTCCTCCCTTTTAATTAACAATTGTTACCGACCGAGCAATTATTACGTTCATTCGATAAAATCCATTGTATTCAATAATAAATGAAGAATATAAATTAATTATAAATTTGGTGTAAACATTTTTTATGGTCTAGTTGTTGTAATATACACGAGAAAAAGTTTTTAATAATAACGTCAGTGTTATTGTGTAATCGAGCAACCGCATACAAGACAAATTACATCATCTTTTGTAGAAAATTTAACAATTATACTATAAAATAATGTTAATATTATTTTAAAAAACTGCAATAAAATAAACCTATATTGCTCGGTCGGTAACAATCCGGTTCAGAAAATAAACAAATATATACGTGAAAATGGTTAAAATGACATATTCATCAAAAAAATCCCAAATGTCACATAGTGAAAGAGGTGGTGTAGAACCGTGGTTCGTCATCTTTCAAATCATTCTACATTTTTCACTCTCTCTGCGTCGATCAGGTGAGAAACTATATATACAACGAGATAAAATACTAATTAAGGTAAAACAAAGAAACGGAAAGAAAAAAGGTTGTTTTGAATCGCTAATTTCTTTCCCTACATATGTATACATATACATACATATATATATATATATACATCGTGGCATCGCTCGTAAAAACACTTAATTAGCAAATGGTTGATATCTCGTGCTTTCCACGAATTTAATTACCAGACACGAAACTAATTTTGTCGGAGTAAATACGCGCATGCATATATATGTATATATATATGTGCGTGTGTGTACGTGTATAACATAGATGCACTCGAATACCGAGAAAAACTAATACTATATACATGATATAATATACACACATACACATATATACGTGTATACGTATATATACATAGTGCATATACGCGTGTGGGTAATAAACACGGGAATGCAAAATAATAACGCGTGCGATTGTCGTGGGCAATTAATCACATTTGATAAACACCGCATGTGAATTCAATTGAATTTTCGTTCCTATCTGATTTAATTATTACCTTTTTTTCTCTCGTATTTTTTTAATTTTTCGTCTCGATTCCTCCGATAATTCGCGTAAGTAGCGCTCGGTGAGACATAAAACAGTTTAAAATATATTTTATAACGTTTCCCAGTAGTAAAAAAATATAACAGGAATATAAAGATGTAAATTAATGATGTTTATTGTTGAACCACTCGGTGATTGTATATTTGGTTGTCTTTGCCCGGACGAAGTGGATTTTAAAGAAAAAGGACGAAAAAGGGGGTTCCAAGGTTCGTGCGGCGCGCGCGGTGTACTTATGAAGAAAATGCGGAAGAGAGAAACATCCTCGACTGGCGCCATTTAATCTTGCGCGTGCCTCTTGTTTACGTGTCGTCGTCGTCGTCGTTCCTAGAATCAAAGAGAGAGAGAGAGAGATCTTCGCTTTATTCATGTGCACGCATTCGCAAGTGCATATATATATATATCGCGTTCGCGCCACTTTGATATATCAACGTCATCAAATTGTTACTATTTGTAAGCAATGAGAAAAAATTCCGTAATAAATATTTCTCGGGCAATAACTACATTATTTATTGCCTCCGTATTTAGGTCTTCTCCTGGAAATCATTACGATAGTTCATTTGGTTATCGCGTTTTAGATATGTACTCTCGTCGCTCGTTCTCGCGCGGGGATCGTCGTCAAAAGTTGGTTTATTTATTTTTTTTTTCTTCTTTTCGTGCGGAGCGCGCGAAAATGCATCGAGAAAACGAGAGAGTGTATATACTTTATATCGTTATTTAAATGCTGTTTTTCACCCTCTGTTATCTAACTTAATAAATATAGTGTTAAATTAATTTGTCGAGAGCTATTAAATTTATATTAATATATTAAAATGTGCTTACTTAAATCAATTAAATTTATATAATTAAAAAAAAAACCAGATTAATCCATCATTGACAATTAAAAGAAATGTTAAACATCGTGTGTAATATATACGAAACACTATACCTATAGATGACAAATAAGGTGACATCAAGATTTTTTTTGTTATCTTATATTACAAAGAGTAATCGCCGAATATCAAACGTATAAGTATGCGCGAATATATATCAGCTCGAACAAAAAATTTCATTGTCAGATTATATACCTAATAGGTGTCTGCAGCAGCTTCCGGTCCCTATCGATTAAACATTATCAAACGCAATTCGAAAAGGCCGTTGAACGATCGACTAGACGATAACGAAACGAGATTTTACGACACTTGAAGAACCTACATACTTATTTACGAATTTTCACCGGTATATAATTTCTACACCGCAACTTTCCATTAATATTCCGCAATTAATAAAAAGAGGAAAAATTGCGTTTGCGTGGAGAGGAGAGGAGAGAGGGAGTCGTCGAATCGCACGCGCTCTCATTTTCTCTCTTCCGATCAAGGGGATTTCCGCGAATTGTTGACAGCCGCGTCTAGCGTCGGTGTATATAGTGTATACTATTTTGATCTCGATCTTGAAGTCGCGTCGGCATTTCCAAGAAGACGCGGGGCACCCGGTTAATTCACCCGATAACGGATTAACGCTATATACGACCAATCCCTTCATTATTCGTATATATATATATACATACGCGGCTCCGTTCCCCGATCGTATATATAAATTGTAACGTCCTTCGTTATCGATCGCGCCACCCCAGGAAATTTCCCATTATTCATACTCCGCACATTTATCGCATATTTTCATTATATCCTTCGTTACGTATGTATAAGTAAATACGCGCATTATGCCCAAAATGCACAATGTGGAACTCTTTAAATATTAATAAACGTCACGAATCCGTCAACGTTACGAACTTTATAAAGTTTATAATTCGGGAGATTCAATCATTTTATAAACATTTTAATGTGTAAAATTGTGGAAAATACGTTTATTTACGCTCGTTTTTAATATACGATTATTACATCACTTTTATACGCTTTGTAATGTACTTACCTTTTACCTGTACAATTTTATAAAGTATAACGTGATCCGATTAACGTTTAACTATATATATACATACATTTGAATATGATTCAAAAGTTTAAATACTACTAATTTATTTTAAATAATTATCCTAACTAATTTAAAACTTTATAAAGTGTTAAAGTGTAGCACTAATTTCTCACACACAATTTTAATCTTACATAAATTAATATTCATACAAAAGTGTAAATCACACAAAATAATTGCTACCTTATACACATATACCTATAGATATACATTCAATGCTAAAAATGAAATTTTGACGATTAATCTTGGTTCTTTTCCCATAATTTTCCCAATATTTTCTCTTATTTGACAAATTAAATATCACGATTTAAAAATACACGATCATCAGTGATTATGCGTTTTCCGATGTAATATAGTATATTCTCTATTTCCACGTTAGACCGTATAGACTTATACGGATTATTGGGAATCAAATTGTTCCTCTTTTATTTTACATCGATATGAAGGATTTCGTCTCTTTTCGTTTTTTTTGTTTATCATCACAGGTTTCCGATTTAATTATCTTTGACAATATATTATATAGATAGCCGGCACACTCGACGTTTCGAGTTATCGCGTATAGAAAAAATAATCGACTGCCGAGATTAACGCGTTAGTTATTTCTTCGATATATATATATATAGCCGGCACACTCGACGTTTCGAGTTATCGCGTATAGAAAAAATAATCGACTGCCGAGATTAACGCGTTAGTTATTTCTTTCGATATATATATATATATATATATATATATATTTCTCTATTTCCACTTTAGACCGTATATACTTACGGATTAATTGGAATCAAATTGTTCCTCTTTTATTTTACATCGATATGAAGGATTTCGTCTCTTTTCGTTTTTTTTGTTTATCATCACAGGTTTCCGATTTAATTATCTTTGACAATATATTATATAGATAGCCGGCACACTCGACGTTTCGAGTTATCGCGTATAGAAAAAATAATCGACTGCCGAGATTAACGCGTTAGTTATTTCTTCGATATATATATATATATATATATATATATATATATATATATACATACATTTGAATATGATTCAAAAGTTTAAATACTACTAATTTATTTTAAATAATTATCCTAACTAATTTAAACTTTATAAGTGTTAAAGTGTAGCACTAATTTCTCACACACAATTTTAATCTTACATAAATTAATATTTCATACAAAAGTGTAAATCACACAAAATAATTGCTAACTTATACACATATACCTATAGATATACATTCAATGCTAAAAATGAAATTTGACGATTAATCTTGGTTCTTTTCCCATAATTTTCCCATATTTTCTCTTATTGACAAATTAAATATCACGATTTAAAAATACACGACATCAGTGATTTATGCGTTTTCCGATGTAATATATATATATATATTTCTCTATTTCCACTTTAGACCGTATATACTTACGGATTAATTGGAATCAAATTTTCCTCTTTTATTTTACATCGATATAAGGATTTCGTTCTTTTCGTTTTTTTTGTTTATCATCACAGGTTTCCGATTTAATTATCTTTGACGATATTTGCGGCTCGAAAGCCGAAGGGATAAGAGGTATTCGATTAATATATGTAGAGGTCCACGAAAGAATTCGTTATCATCTTTATATATATATATAAGCAACGGCCAAATTTCAGGGAATAATCGAATGGATCGTCCTTCCACGTACATAATCTTTACATATATACCTCGATAGATTAAGAGACGAAAAAAATACGAGGCTCCATAAGATATACACCTAGATATGTGTACGTGGAAAACCCAAAGAGATAAGAAAGACCCGAGGAAATTCCAGGTGCGCGCGTTCTATATATCGAGGAAACGAGTCTAATGGAAATAAGAATAAAAAAAAAATAGGGTGGAGATAACGTCGAAAAGGGCGAATTATTAAGTCGAATGGGAATATAACGACCTTGGACTGAATTTGTCAAGTGGAACGGGAGAGATAGAGATAGAGAGAGAGTGATAGACGCAGGAGAATCTCTAATCGTAGCGAATGATCTTTGCTAATTAGAAACGATGGGGGAGAACGCTAAACGAATAGATTATCTTTGGAGTAATGGTTTATATTCATCGATACTATCTTAAGGTGGAAGTGGAAACTTTTTTTTGTGACGATGACGACGACGACGATCGTGAATCGGTTAAAATTTCTTATAATTATTTCTTTTTTTCTAATGGAATTGTGGTATGTACAAGATGTGGATCAAATCTATACATTGTCACCGTTGTTTATGACGTTTAACAATTCGATATGCATATAAATATTATTTTTACAAATTATCCTGATCGTTTTTTTTATATACTTTGCTATATACAGTTTCTATATATAGACAGGAATGTTTTATAAGTTGTTTTATCCCAGGTGTTACGAAGAATAATTAATTCGAAATAAAGTATAACACCCAAAATAAATACATCGTACGGCTATATCAATCTACGGGTTTCGTATAAAACCGACGTACACCACTCGCTCTCTCTTTTCGATTAAAAAAATTCACATCTTGGTTACACACGAGGGACGCGAGGAAAATAAAGTCATAAAAACACCCAGTAACCAATCTTTCTTTATAAAAAAAAAAAGCAGACCAAACTCGAAATCCATCGTGACAAGCAGCTCCTCCTCTCTTCGTGATTCGTTTTTTTTTTTTCGTTCCTTCTTCCCTCTCTCTCTCTTCGCGAATAATAAATTCTCTCACGCACATACGTATCTTATGTATGTGTGTATATATGAACGCGGGTCGACGATACCGAAACGACCCGGTTCGGATCGTAAAAAATCGCGCGTTCCCGAGTAAAGGGGCCGGGCCTTCCGGAAATTCAGGCCCGGCCGAAAGAAATTCATTATCCGGTTTCCTGGTAGACGCGTATTCGCTTTAAAATCCTCCTGCTGCTGCTGCTGCTGCTGCTGCTGCTACTTTGGCTTCGGGAGACTTCGCGGTATAACATCGATTTCGGATGCGTATATATATATATATAATATCTACATTTTACTTTTCTTTTTTCGTATACCCTCATTTCACTCTATACCTCTCTCTCCCATCTCTATATTTCGTTCTTCATACTCCGCACATTTATCGCATATTTTCATTATATCCTTCGTTACGTATGTATAAGTAAATACGCGCATTATGCCCAAAATGCACAATGTGGAACTCTTTAAATATTAATAAACGTCACGAATCCGTCAACGTATGAACTATATAAAGTTTATAATTCGGGAGATTCAATCATTTTATAAACATTTTAATGTGTAAAATTGTGGAAAATACGTTTATTTACGCTCGTTTTTAATATACGATTATTACACCACTTTTATACGCTTTGTAATGTACTTACCTTTTACCTGTACAATTTTATAAAGTATAACGTGATCCGATTAACGTTTAACTATATATATACATACATTTGAATTTGATTCAAAAGTTTAAATACTACTAATTTATTTTAAATAATTATCCTAACTAATTTAAACTTTATAAAGTGTAGCACTAATTTCTCACACACAATTTTAATCTTACATATAATTAATATTTCATACAAAAGTGTAAATCACACAAAATAATTGCTAACTTATACACATATACCTATAGATATACATTCAATGCTAAAAATGAAACTTTGACGATTAATCTTGGTTCTTTTCCCATAATTTTCCCATATTTTCTCTTATTTGACAAATTAAATATCACTATTTAAAAATACACGACCATCAGTGATTTATGCGTTTTCCGATGTAATATATATATATATATATTTCTCTATTTCCACTTTAGACCGTATATACTTACGGATTAATTGGAAATCAAATTATTCCTCTTTTATTTTACATCGATATAAAGGATTTCGTTTCTTTTCGTTTTTTTGTTTATCATCACAGGTTTCCGATTTAATTATCTTTGACGATATATTATATAGATAGCCGGCACACTCGACGTTTCGAGTTATCGCGTATAGAAAAAATAATCGACTGCCGAGATTAACGCGTTAGTTATTTCTTTCGATATATATATATATATATACGCACACATGTGTACATACACACACACACACACACACACACACATACATATGTATACATGCATACGCGTGCATATGTGTTGTAGCGACGGTAATTAAGAATCATCCATTCTAGGAAGATTGAACGATCTATCTTACGCGTTATATACGTTTGCGAATTTTTAATCAAGCGATTATTCGATTCGACGTTTCAAAAAGAAACACATGTAACAATTACATGTGTTGTCATTTATTTAAATTATCTCGTCGAGTGTACAAAGTGAGAGAGAAAGACCGATCGTTATGCAAAAAAATTACACGTCGTGCAGCGTAGACGAGATTTTGTATATATATATTGTAAACTAATAGGACGAATTTGTGGATTATATTATTTGTATATATCCCGATAACGAAATTGTATAATGTATTTTTTACTCGATGAATTAATGCGAAGCGTAATAACGTATACGGTGGTCAATATTTAAATCCTGATTTGCATAATTTTCGTGTCTCTGGGGAGCAATAGTTCGAGGATAATCTGCGGTCCGCTACTGGTATTGACCGATCTTCCTATACATGTATATACGAGCTCGAAAAAAAAAATGAGCAATAATATACGAGATGAAGATGATGTATATCAACGTTGGTTTAAAATTTTTTTTTTTCACATCTGTATATATCCGTACGAGGTACATTCGACGAAACGAGAATGGGATATATAAATAATAATTTATCTCTCTCTATATATATATACGTCGAATTAATCTTTATTACTATTTTTTTTTTTTTTTCTAGAAATATAATACACGATCGCGTCTATTCATTTATTTGCGGATCGAAATTCCCGAAGGAGATAAGAGGTATTCGATTTAATATATGTAGAGGTCCACGAAAGAATTCGTTATCATCTTTTATATATATATATAAGCAACGGCCAAATTTCAGGGAATAATCGAATGGATCGTCCTTCAACGTACATAATCTTTACATATATACCTCGATAGATTAAGAGACGAAAAAATACGAGGCTCCATAAGATATACACCTATATATGTGTACGTGGAAAACCCAAAGAGATAAGAAAGACCCGAGGAAATTCCAGGTGCGCGCGTTCTATATCGAGGAAACGAGTCTAATGGAAATAAGAATAAAAAAAAAATAGGTGGGAGATAACGTCGAAAAGGCGAATTATTAAGTCGAATGGGAATATAACGACCTTGGACTGAATTTGTCAAGTGGAACGGGAGAGATAGAGATAGAGAGAGAGTGATAGACGCAGGAGAATCTCTAATCGTAGCGAATGATCTTTGCTAATTAGAAACGATGGGGGAGAACGCTAAACGAATAGATTATCTTTGGAATAATGGTTTATATTCATCGATACTATCTTAAGGTGGAAGTGGAAACTTTTTTTTTGTGACGATGACGTGAATCGGTTAAAATTTCTTATAATTATTTCTTTTTTTCTAATGGAATTGTGGTATGTAACAAGATGTGGATCAAATCTATACATTGTCACCGTTGTTCAATGACGTTTAACAATTCGATATGTATATAAATATTATTTTTACAAATTATCCTGATCGATTTTTATATACTTTGCTATTTTGGTATCTATATATAGACAGGAATGTTTTATAAGTTGTTTTATCCCAGGTGTTACGAAGAATAATTAATTCGAAATAAAGTATAACACCCAAAATAAATACATCGTACGGCTATATCAATCTACGGGTTTCGTATAAAACCGACGTAGGTACACCACTCGCTCTCTCTTTTCGATTAAAAAAATTCACACTTGGTTACACACGAGGGACGCAAGGAAAATAAAGTCATAAAACACCCAGTAACCAATCTTTCTTTATAAAAAAAAAAGCAGACCAAACTCGAAATCCATCGTGACAAGCAGCTCCTCCTCTCTTCGTGATTCTTTCTTTTTTTTTCGTTCCTTCTTTCCCTCTCTCTCTCTTCGCGAATAATAATTCTCTCACGCACATACGTATCTTATGTATGTGTGTATATATGAACGCGGGGTCGACGATACCGAAACGACCCGGTTCGGATCGTAAAAATCGCGCGTTCCGAGTAAAGGGGCCGGGCCTTCCGGAAATTCAGGCCCGGCCGAAAGAAATTCATTATCCGGTTTCCTGGTAGACGCGTATTCGCTTTAAATCCTCCTCCTGCTGCTGCTGCTGCTGCTGCTACTTTGGCTTCGGGAGACTTCGCGGTATACATCGATTTCGGATGCGTATATATATATATATATATATCTACATTTTACTTTTCTTTTTTCGTATACCCTCATTTCACTCTATACCTCTCTCTCCCTCTCTATATTTCGTTCTTTTTACTTTTCGTATACTTTCAGAATATTCTGCTTTACCGACAGAACAATCCGTACCCGATTAAATATACATGGATGTAAATTATAAAGCGTTTTTATACTTATTTATTTATTTGTTAATTGCTTACGATTTAAGGATTATTAATTATGGAAACTTTAATTCATCGTTCAGGTATAGGCTGTACGTATACTCCAGAATATTTCTCACACTTATCTGATTCAGTATGGTAATTATCACTGTAATAAAAATCGGTAAATAGTTACGATATTTTTGTCGGTAAAGAGAACCCAACATCAAAATTACCGTTTGCGAAATTGTTATTAGGACTTAATTTGTAAATGATATCTCGATATCAAATCTTAGTGTTGACAAAAATACTAATAAAACCTAAATATTTCTCCTAATAAACATCATCCTGTTGACACGATAAAAAAATCTTAGATATTTTTATACCTAAGATATTTGATCATCAGCTGTTCGGAAATAAACTAAAAAAACATATTTTTTTTCCCTTTTAAGATTATCCGCGCCAAGCTATGAAGTAAGATGTATTCTTAATCATAATATTTGTATGTAATAACGTTACATTTTTAACCGTGCGGGTTACGCGAATTTTTAGGTTACTCGTCATAGTTCTCGCAGGCTTACCGTCATGTTACGGTCATTTTTATTTTATGAAAATTCTGACTATGTTTATGTATGTAAAAATATGTAGATCCACATATTTCGACACTAGTACAATTTTTTACAGAAAAAAATCAAGAAGATGCGATGACGATTTTTTTTTCTTTTTGTGTACTTACTACATAAGTATAAATTTTAAAGAAACATTCGATTTGATTTGTAGATATATATATATATAATAAAAAAAATATTTAAAAACCGTTAAGTTTGTTTTTAATCCTCAGTATTAATAATAATAATATATTAAAAAAATAATAATAATAATAAAACTAATAATATACATTAATATTATTATAAATTAAATAATAATCATTATAATTTTTTTTTTTTAAATTTTTAAATTGAATTAGCAATTTCAAAATAATTTGTTATCAACAATTATATACATGGATAAAATATTTATGAAAAAAAAGATCGTAATAGTATCGAATAAATTGATTTTCGAGCGATCCCGCTCGAGCGTCACCAGCGCCACACTGTTATGCGTCACTTTGGGCGATGAGAGCACAAGCCTCTTTAGCTCAGTGGTAGAGCACTGGTCTCGTAAACCAGGGGTCGTGAGTTCAAACCTCACAGGAGGCAACTTTCTTTTTTTTTTTTTACTTTATCAAGGCTGGCATGGTCGTATATCTGGTTTTGCAAAATTTCATTTTTTCAATTTTTCATCGTTTTTACAACGTTGTGTTTTTACATATTATCTTACATAAATGGACAATTGAAAGATGTAGAGGTAAAAATTAATCTAAAAATTTATTATAATTATTTGAAATTTAATAAATTATTATAACTGTTAATAATGTATAAATAATGAATCGCACAGTATTTTGCATAATAAAAATGCAATTTTTAAGTATAATTATATTCACGTGATTATATTTCATGATTTATCGACGATACGATTTTAATATTTATGAGATAAAGGTGAATCGATCATGAATAAACTATCAAGAATTTTGCTTCCTTATGCAGAAATTGTTCGGTCGCGTGTAAGCTATACATAAAAAGATATTCATAAATTAAAAAAAAAGTATTTATACAATATTTGTACGTTTATGTACCGCGAAATTTGAATTTCGACAAGTTCAACTTTTTCCTTGCGTAAATAATTTAAAATATATAAGAGTTTGTGTTTTTTCTTTTTTAATTTATTCCGATGCGACGTCACAAGTTTAAACATTTCGAAAAATGAATAAGTTTTGTCAATAGATGAAGTGTATCGTTCAGTAATGTATATAATAAAATGTTTATAAAGGGGTACCTAACTCGTTAAGCTACCAATTCAATTTGTTTAATCAACCGAAAAGCACTGTTTTAAAAAAATTAATGTTTTACATGAAATTTAAACAAAAACATTGCCCTGTACAAAGTTTTAATTTATATACGTGCAACTTTTCAAGGTGTTAGGTGTGTAACAATTTGAAAGATCAATTGTTTTATTACAAATTAGATATCAATGCATAGGCGGTAAAATTTTCCAAAGAACTAATCTAACTAATGCACAAATCATATTGAAATTATGTGCAATAATGAATTTTGTTTAAACAAAGGTGAATGATCTCGTGGCTTTACTTACATTTTTCTATATAAAATATTAATTTTTGTAAAGACTGTGTTTCTTAGTCAATAATTGTAACCGCGCGAAATTTAAATTATTGGATTTTACACCTTTTTAATGATTTTTTTTCTTTTTATAATCACTATGCGGTTATGAAATGTTTATGATTTGGTTTAACAAACAAGTTTATTTGAAACTACATACAAGTACACAGTTATATTACACTGAGTTATATTATATTGTGTAAAGTGTTATAATTTATTAAAAACCTGATTCTCCTTGGAAAAAATCATTAATTTTGTGCATTTATATTTAACAAGTAATCGAAAAGTAAAATGTTCTTCATAATATGTTTAAATAAAATTTAACAGTAAAGCAGACACCATCGATATTGTGGATAACATGCTTGTATCCATCCAAAATCTTTCTAACAAAAGCAAGTAAGTAACGAATGAATAATATTGTAATTAAAAAATGTAGTATATATACGTTAAATTTTAATACCAAATTAAACCTCCACAAACAGAATGGTAAGGTAAAGTACCTAGTACCGGGACACTTATGGAAACTTAATATACTATGAGCACTGTTTTAACAATTAGAAACAACATATTTAAAAACTTGGTAATCTAATCGTTATTTAATTGTCTGTTTTATTGATGTTTTACAAAAAACGGTAGTTTATCTAAATGTTTTTATTAAAAAAGTTGTTGTAAATAGCAGTGAGAAATCCGCAGTAGTGGGACGACCTATTTCAAAGAGGTTGCAGTAGTGGGACATGATACGGACGCAGTACTGGGACAATAGTTTCAAATGTGTCCCAGTACTGCATTATGGAAACTGTGAGGGGTAGTAGTGGGACACCATTCGACACCAAAATTCATGATCGTCATAACCTCAAAAAATTTATATTGTGTTTATGCTAAATTTATAATTAAACAAACACTTTTTATACAAATACATTAGTTTATCTTAGTAAACAATCCGAATTCATTCATATCTATTTTATTTACCGTTTACAGTATTAAATCATACTTTATGCTTTAAACTTCGTGCACATTTAAACATAAAAAAACAGGGATTATAGGACATACGTATATAAGCATATAAAAATATATTTGATGAATATTCACACTAAATTTAAATAATGAATAATTAAGATTTAGTAAAATTAAAATAAAACAGTATTTTACATACATTGTTTATATGTGTATCTCTGCGTCTGCTGCACAGAATGTGCGTTATATGTCCGAATATAATTTGTTACTGACACATAAAATATGTAAAACAGACAATTAAATCTTTGATCAATAATAATTACTTGCAATTAATTGATAAACGTAAAATAGATTCGAGTTAGCGAGTTTTGGGTCATTATTGCGTTATTGGGTTGACTGCCTTATTACACAGTTTATTATCATACACGATCATCCTTTCCTTCCTGTTAATCAAAGAAAAGCAAAAAAAAGTGTCTTATTATCGATGAGCATTCGTAATGCGCGAGTAAAATAATAAAGGACACCTAACCTCCAAAATAAAAAAAAGATAATGAAAAAAAATAAACATAAAGTTTTTATCTATTCTCGTTAATTTATTGACGCGCCGAGTAAGAAAAGTATATATAAGTATATGCTTACTATCTGACATCCCGTAATCGGAGAGGTTCTTTCTTCTCTCGGTGTGCGTGTATGTGTGTGTGTGTGTGTGTGCGAAGTGTCTATCAAACTGGAAATCCCCCCTCCCCCTCTTAACCGGGATACGAAAACCGAGGCCCGCCGCCCGAGGGGGATGTTGGCGGCGGCGGGTACGGTGGTGTGAGTTTTTCGAGCAAACGCTGCGGTGTTCGTACGTTCGTAGAACCGATTTTTCGACGAACATGCAAATCGAATCGGGCGTGACTTATTGAGATTGTACCGAGAACCGATTGCTTCGGTCTTTTTTTTTATGATTCCTTCGCGATGCCGAGCCAATTTCTCTCTCTCTCTCTCGTGCGAGCTCGCCTTCGAACTATCTTTCGCTTTGACTCGCGTATATATATATATGTATATGTACATACATATACACCATATAATACGCGATTCACAGATAAATCCGTGTTAGTGGGTTATTAAAAAATTTACATATTTTACTTTTTATTTCTTTATTCGCAAAATGATATTAACAGGTGTGATATGGTTATGGGCGCGCGCGCGAACGAGCCTTTTAAACATTATTATACTTTTCGTCGAATAACATGTATAAACGAGAAGATTTATGTATACGTATATATATCCGCACACGTGGGGGGTGTAATAAAAAGACAAATACCTCTCGTACGTGTGTGTGTGTATCAACTCGCAGATGATCAGGAAAGAGAGAGAGAGAGGCCCATCCAAAATTAAAACGCGCGCCAAATTCCGATTTTGTAAAGGCTTGAATAAATATATAATGGACGTAATGCGTTAAGAATAATTTATCACCTGAAACCTCTAAAATAGACACATTAAACGCGAATAACCCTGTGTATATACTATTGCCGGGTCGTGGTGTATTAAAATATGCATATACATATATATACATACCAATTCCATCGCGTATAAATTATTCGAGAAATGTATTTATTCTCAGTAAGTTATACATATATACAAAAGCTCCTTATAACGATACGTTAATATTTAATAACGTTCGGATATATTCAAGAGACGTTACAAAAATATATATGTGACTCGCATTTGTAATACACCGGTGTGCGGCGGCGGCCACGTGCTCGCGGTTGAATTTCCGCAAACGTTTTCCGGACCAGCTGCCCTTCCCCCGTCTACGAAAGAGAAAGAACGAGAGGGATCTATTTTATTATTCGATTCGCGTGGGATATGTTATACACATCTTACTTTTTTTTCGTTTTCACACACATTTTGGCCCATTCTGCGTATAGGATTTTTCGATCGAGGTTTCGAGAGGTTTTTATCTTTGTATATCGACGTTTATCAAATTATATTACTGAGAAAAAAGATCCTTTGTATTAAAGGCCTCGCGCATTTGAATTTTAATTATATACGTACAGCAGTTATGGCAAATCCCCCAATACTTAACAGTTAATGCGTAAGGCTTAAGCAAACCTTAAATGTTATTTTTATAATAAATTATATTGATATACTTTGTTTTAAGCTTAAAAAGTAATACTAAATTTTTATTCTATTGAATTCTATTGAAAATAAAAGTTCTTGTAAAAATTATGGCTTTACCATTGTCATTTCTATTTTTGTACGTAAAATTTTTTTTACCATTAGAATATTAAATATCGTCGGCTGAGTGGAAGAACAGTCTATCTCGGAACCAGCTTGGAAAACACCCTATCTCGCGATCCACTTGGAAAACGCCCTATCTTGCGCTTCGGTTGAAGAACGCCCTATCTCAAATGAAATTTTTCGCTTTCAAATTTTGAAGTGGCACCACTGCGCAACTTAAAAATTCTAAGCTTAAAAATCTCATCTGATCTCTCAACATTTTTTTTAACCTTTATTAACTTATAACATTTTTTAAATTGCAGACAGGTCGGGTGATATAATAAGTACTCGATACATCGCCGCTGATAGACAGATAAAGTCAGAGAAGTCTCTCTTTCTCTAAGGAGTCCCGATGACGCCTAAACAATTTTTTTCCGAATTTTAAACACTTATTTTAATTAGAAAGACCGTATTTTTAAGTTGCGCGGTGGTGCCACTACAAAATTTGAAAGCGAAAAATTTCATTTGAGATAGAGCGTTCTTCAACCGAGGCGCGAGATAGGGCGTTCTCCAAGCTGGTTCCGAGATAGACTGTTCTTCCACTCAGCCGACGATATATAATATTATAATGAATCACATTACGTAAAATGCAATTATAAATAAATATTTTAATTATAAGTATAAAATAATTATATATATATATATATATATATATATATATATATATATATATATATATATATATCGGGTATTCCACGTGAAGTGGTCCGATCAAAATTTTAAAATGCGCCAAATTTTGGGTACACATTGCAAATGTTTTTAAGAATACAGAAAAAAATTTTTAGATACTGGTATTTATTAGTTCAAAAGTTATTCTAACCTCAAAAAGTGAACTTTTTCCAGTTTTTTTCAACACCAGCTGGGATCATCGCTATTTAACTCAAAATCTATCAACTTTTACTATAGAACATTATATGTAACATTCGTTGCTAATTATGTCTAGAATTTATCCTTCTAGGTTAGAATTCCTAATTTCAAGGTAAATGTTAGATAAACTACATGTCAATATTCAACTTGAAAAAAATCTAACTTCGCCACAATTGATTTTTTTATCCAAAAGTCCAAAAGAAAGCTTGGAGCAATACCTTTCAAATGATCTGTAGCATTTTTATGGCCTTCAATTCTGTAAAAAGTTATGATAATTTAAAGAAACACGAAATTTTTTTAAAAATTTAAATGGGAAATACCATGTTAATTTTTGTGAATTTTTTGTCTTTCTTTAAATTATCATAACTTTTTGCAGAATTGAAGGCCATAAAAATGCTACAGACCATTTGAAAGATATTGCTCCAAGCTTTCTTTTGGACTTTTGGATAAAAAAATCAATTGTGGCGAAGTTAGATTTTTTTCAAGTTGAATATTGACATGTAGTTTATCTAACATTTACCTTGAAATTAGAAATTCTAAGCCAGAAGGATAAATTCTAGACATAATTAGCAACGAATGTTACATACAATGTTCTATAGTAAAAGTTGATAGATTTTGAGTTAAATAGCGATGAACCCAGCTGGTGTTGAAAAAAACTGGAAAAAGTTCACTTTTTGAGGTTAGAATAACTTTTGAACTAATAAATACCAGTACCTAAAAATTTTTTTCTGTATTCTTAAAAACATTTGCAATGTGTACCCAAAATTTGGCGCATTTTAAAATTTTGATCGGACCACTTCACGTGGAATACCCCATATATATATATTAGTTATTTATGTACCTTGGGTGAGCCTCGCGTCATTACTGTTCGAGGCGGAAAATTTCGCGGATGGTTAGTACGTCCGCGGTCGTGAGCGCAGCGAGCGAGAAAATATATTTTCAGCCTACTAATTCGTACAACGACTCTTACGTGCAGAGCGCGCTCCGCTTGTAAATACGTTGCGTACATACAAGTGGCTCCTCGCTTGTATGAGAGCCCTCTATACATCCTCCTAGGACGTATAAGGTGTCTATACATCCTAGGAGGCTGTATGCAAAGCGCTCCGTAGGATATATGCGGCGAGCAATATAACCTTTGCCGCGCGAACGGTATAGAGTCAACGTGTTTGAAACGCGTAGTACATGTATCGGAGATATATCGAAGGCTTTTCAAACGTAAACACAACCAGTTTAAACGTAACGTTTGCGTTACTTTAATCATAGTTATCTTCATATTGCTCAGATACGAAAGTACTATATATTATACATATATATTAGAATATTATATTTTAGAAATAATATAGTGTGTATATATATATACACGGAGAAAAATTTGAAGTAAAAATTACAATGTTGTCTAGTAATGCGGAGACAGACTGACGCAATTCAAAAATGTACTATAGTGTATAATAAAATTTACTAGAAAGTTATTAATTTTTACTACAATCCTGGTAATATTTACTACAACTTCAGTTAAATTTATTATACACTATAGTACATTTTTGGATTGTGTCAGTCTGTCTCCGCATATATATATATAATAACGCAAAATGAGTCCTATATCTTTAATAACTGCAATGTTACGATTAATAATAAGTAATTACTAAATATTTAATATTCTCTGATACTAAATGCAGAATTTAAAAAGTTAAAATGTTTTATAAGCGTCAGTATACAAATGTTTAAAAATTATTGACATAATATATAATTATTTATATTGTTTAAAAAAGTGTTTATTACATTACTTTTAAATGTATAATAAATTACTTTGTGAGCAACGAAAGAGTCGTATGTACGAATTATAAGGCTGAAAAATTGTTTACGTACCATGGGTAAGCATCGCGTCATTACAGTTCTCGGCTCAAATTTCGTGGATGGTAGTAACATCCTTGGCCGCTCGCTGCGCTCGCGACCGCGGACGTACTAACCATCCACGAAATTTTCCGCCTCGAACAGTAATGACGCGAGGCTCACCCAAGGTACATAAATAACTAATATATATATATATATATTAATATTATAATGTTAATATACGATTGCAAGCAGAGTAGCTTATACGATAGTCGTAGTCTTTGGCCCTGCACCTTTATACTGTTAAGTACTCGCGTTAGATTCAAGGGATCCTTTTTTTCAATCATACGTTTTCCACACAATAATCTTTATTTTTCGTATTGACTGTCTAATATATAGGAACTTATCATAGACTTGTCAAATTAATAAGTACTATAATACAGTATGCAGTTTTGAAAAATATCTGTGCAAACCTGGTGTGTGTATAAGGTAAGTGTAAACGAGCAAACGATAAAATAAATAAATAAATCTTGTTCAACTATTTCATTTGTCGTTAAAAATAAATCTCGTTCCTCTCTCCTTCCCTATTTTTACGCATTAAATACGCGTAGAATGTCTAAAAATATATGCACACGCACAAACACACAGACACAACCGACATACCAAATAATGCCTCGACATTTTTCTTAGAATTTTTAATTACCTTTCTTTAAATAGAAAACTGGCCGCATTTTGTAATAAATATATCACCGTCCTCTCGCGCGCGATCATATAATTTCAAGTTAAAACAAATAGGGAAATCTATCATCGTTGAGAGGATGTTACGTACCTTAAAGGGATATGCGAATAGAAAATAGAATACATTTACGTATTTAATTTTCAAAATTTTCTAAAACTTTGTCTCCCTTGCGATGAAATATTTGTTGCGTAAATTTTGATTAATTTTTTTCGTTCTCGTCGATTTGAAGAAAAATATATTACAATTTTTAACATTTTCTTTGTCGTCTTTTCGAGTATATTTATTTATGATACGCGTGTATACCGAGCTGTCCAACTGAAAAATACGCAATAAGTCAAAGAGATCAAGATGAAAAGAGGCGCATATCTCTCTCAAACGGATGAAAAAGAAAGGTAATTTCAGAGCTCGATAATAACGATGTATTTCATAAATGAATGTTCGAAGTGACGGGAAAGAAAGTCAGATTGAAAAAAAAACATTAATAAAATTAGTCACGAGAGATTGATAATTATGTACTATAGAAACAAAACAATTGCGTTAATATTTCTTCTATCAAAGAGAGAGAGTTACAAATAGTGACTATAAATTTGAGTTTGGTGAATAAAAAAAAATGAAAATTGCGTGAATATTCAAAAGATTTAACCGAAAGTGAGAATAATAATGGTATAGAATAATCGAAGTGTTATGCAACTGGTTTGAGATAATAGGACAATCAATCAGTCTTTGTATATCTACGAATATTCATGGATATTTTAACACAAAACAGTATAAATATAGACTATTAATTCTCCTCTATAAATGACAATGTTTTAAAAAATATGTCCAAATATATGTAATCATCTATAATCTCGTTATATATTTTTAACGTAAAACCTATTTATAATAAAAAAATTATGTTCAAACAAATTTTTGTTTATTATATAATATTAATAATACAGTATACGCAACAAACGTAAAAATAAATGTCTTTTAAATGAATATACAATTGAATTTCTTAAATCGCCGTTTTCGTAATCGTATATATATAATCGTTAAAATTTATCATGACATCTTGTGATATCATACTGCCACATACATATATCATGAATAAAGCAGCATAAATCATGAAATTAACGAAATCAAATGTTATACTAACACCACTCACTCTGTAATATGTAAAAATTACTCGAATACAATTGAATCCAAAGTGCATTTCCCGTAGTTACACAGTTACTAATCAAATATAGTCGTTTAACGAGTAAAGCTCGACTTGCACTCAAGTTCTTTGGACGGTATAACAGTAATAGGTATATAGATACACGGCGTTGCTTGGAATTTCAATCTGGGACGTGTACATTCAAGCTTTCAAGAAATTCACAAGTGCTTATTGGGTAACTATTAATTACTTGTTGGCGATGTACGTATATGCGATACCTACCAAAGCTTATAAATGTTTTGTATAGATTTTATTAATAACTCGAGCTTATACATATAACGATGTATAAAACGCTGTTATTACATTGTTAAATAAAAGTATTTCAATGAAATACGAGAAAATATTCGTTTTATTAAAATTTGAATTTGGTCGAAAATTAAATTTATATTTGTTTCATTTTTTTAGCATTGTTGACGCATCAAATAAAAAGCGAAATATTGTTATTGTGAAAATGATAAAACTATAATTTCCTTTCGCAAAACATCAATTTTTACATTTATTATTTTTCATTTTAAATAAACCAATTTGTTGCGTTTTATTAATACTCAAAATTTATTAATACTTAAAATATATAATGTCGATATATATATGTTGAGGAAAATTGTTTTGATACGTGTCAAATTAAACATAATTTGTGGAACCTCGTAATGCTATTTGAAAATACATTTTTTATCAAATACTAGGATATATTCATCGTTAGATAGATTTAAAAAGTTTTCATTGATTCGAACGTTAATATTCAATATTTTATTTTTAATTTACAAATTAGTTTATATATTTTGTTTTTTTTCTTGTTATGAAGAAATCGATTCATGTCCATTTAAACAAATAAATAAATTGTTATATACTTATACATAATTGTTCAATAACGACGTTTCGGTAAATATATTTATTTATTTATTTAATCTTTTTTTATCCGACACAATGAAGTCAAAGACGATTTCCAACAATAAAATAATTATAAATAATTTCATAAGATACAGGAAGTAGGCTTTCGGTGAAGGTTTTATACGAGTAACTTGAAACCAATTAGTCATTTCATTGTTTCAACTGAAACTACGTGTCCATGATTTTTCTTCTTTTCTTTTTTTTTGCGCATTTACTATTCTACGGATAATTATGCTTAATTAAAATTTTTCAGCTATATTGCTTAATTACTAATTTGTAAACTCGACTTGAAATAATAAAATAAACGCTATACGTAATAATTTTCTTTTATATAATTTGTTAACGAAATTTCGTATGTAAGCATATATTTACATTTAAATGAAGGAAAGTTTTATGCCCTTTTTTTTATAAAATGCATTACATAAACATTATCGTTTATTTAACATCGTATAATATATTCTATTTAATACATGCACGTATATGTAGTTTCATTAAATTCTACGATAAGAAAAATTTTGTCTTGACACACAAAAATGTGTGAATGTGAGTCACAAAGAGAACCAAACAACTTTTAGCTCAAATAGTATGTATATATATATATATATATATATATTAACGACGGTTTACACGAGTTAATAAATTTTTCTTTTTCAGATCTAAAGGTAAATTTGCTCTCGTTAAATGTATTTTAATAGCCATTCAACCTTGGATGTTATCTTATAGTTCC